>CAMRHE010000782.1:87500-486939 GCA_947044405.1 Leptodactylus fallax | reverse complement strand
CTGGTCCTATGTACAAGAATATAACTACTATAATACTGCTCCTATGTACAAGAATATAACTACTATAATACTGCCGCTATGTACAAGAATATAACTACTATAATACTGCCCCTATGTACAAGAATATAACTACTATAATACTGCTGCTATGTACAAGAATATAACTACTATAATACTGCTCCTATGTACAAGAATATAACTACTATAATACTACTACTATGTACAAGAATATAACTACTATAATACTGCCCCTATGTACAAGAATATAACTACTATAATACTGCTCCTATGTACAAGAATATAACTACTATAATACTACTCCTATGTACAAGAATATAACTACTATAATACTACTCCTATGTACAAGAATATAACTACTATAATACTACTGATATGTACAAGAATATAACTACTATAATACTGCCCCCTATGTACAAGAATATAACTACTATAATACAACTCCGATGTACAAGAATATAACTACTATAATACTGCCCCCTATGTACAAGAATATAACTACTATAATACTGCTCCTATGTACAAGAATATAACTACTATAATACTGCTCCCTATGTACAAGAATATAACTACTATAATACTGCGCCTATGTACAAGAATATAACTAACTATAATACTGCTCCTATGTACAAGAATATAACTACTATAATACTGCTCCTATGTACAAGAATATAACTACTATAATACTGCTCCTATGTACAAGAATATAACTACTATAATACTGCTCCTATGTACAAGAATATAACTACTATAATACTGCCCCTATGTACAAGAATATAACTACTATAATACTGCTCCTATGTACAAGAATATAACTACTATAATACTACTCCTATGTACAAGAATATAACTACTATAATACTGCCTCCTCCTATGTACAAGAATATAACTACTATAATACTGCTCCTATGTACAAGAATATAACTACTATAATACTACTCCTATGTACAAGAATATAACTACTATAATACTGCCCCCTATGTACAAGAATATAACTACTATAATACTGCCTCCTATGTACAAGAATATAACTACTATAATACTGCTCCTATGTACAAGAATATAACTACTATAATACTACTCCTATGTACAAGAATATAACTACTATAATACTACCCCATGTACAAGAATATAACTACTATAATACTGCCTCCTATGTACAAGAATATAACTACTATAATACTGCCTCCTATGTACAAGAATATAACTACTATAATACTACCCCTATGTACAAGAATATAACTACTATAATACTGCCTCCTATGTACAAGAATATAACTACTATAATACTGCTCCTATGTACAAGAATATAACTAAAAAAAAAAAAAACTATAATACTGCCCCTATGTACAAGAATATAACTACTATAATACTCCTGCCCCTATGTACAAGAATATAACTACTATATTACTGCTCCTATGTACAAGAATATAACTACTATAATACTGCCTCCTATGTACAAGAATATAACTACTATAATACTGCTCCTATGTACAAGAATATAACTACTATAATACTGCTCCTATGTACAAGAATATAACTACTATAATACTGCTCCTATGTACAAGAATATAACTACTATAATACTACTCCTATGTACAAGAATATAACTACTATAATACTGCTCCTATGTACAAGAATATAACTACTATAATACTACCTCCTATGTACAAGAATATAACTACTATAATACTGCTCCTATGTACAAGAATATAACTACTATAATACTACTCCTATGTACAAGAATATAACTACTATAATACTGCTCCTATGTACAAGAATATAACTACTATAATACTACCTCCTATGTACAAGAATATAACTACTATAATACTGCTCCTATGTACAAGAATATAACTACTATAATACTAGTCCTATGTACAAGAATATAACTACTATAATACTGCCCCTATGTACAAGAATATAACTACTATAATACTGCTCCTATGTACAAGAATATAACTACTATAATACTGCTCCTATGTACAAGAATATAACTACTATAATACTGCCCCTATGTACAAGAATATAACTACTATAATACTGCTCCTATGTACAAGAATATAACTACTATAATACTACTCCTATGTACAAGAATATAACTACTATAATACTGCTCCTATGTACAAGAATATAACTACTATAATACTGCTCCTATGTACAAGAATATAACTACTATAATACTGCTCCTATGTACAAGAATATAACTACTATAATACTGCTCCTATGTACAAGAATATAACTACTATAATACTACCTCCTATGTACAAGAATATAACTACTATAATACTACTCCTATGTACAAGAATATAACTACTATAATACTGCCCCTATGTACAAGAATATAACTACTATAATACTACCTCCTATGTACAAGAATATAACTACTATAATACTACTCCTATGTACAAGAATATAACTACTATAATACTGCCCCTATGTACAAGAATATAACTACTATAATACTGCTCCTATGTACAAGAATATAACTACTATAATACTGCTCCTATGTACAAGAATATAACTACTATAATACTGCCCCTATGTACAAGAATATAACTACTATAATACTGCTCCTATGTACAAGAATATAACTACTATAATACTGCCTCCTAGCTGTGAGGTTGTGTTTCTGTAGCTCTCCTGAGTCTCCTGATGTCTGGAGAAAGCCCAGGGGCGGGGCCACCCTGGGTGGGGCAGCTCCCCTAGCAAGGCTCAGGCTCCAAGGCCTACTCTGGGAAACAATTCCCAGACAACTGAGAAAGTGGATGAAAATTCCAAAGTTTCCAGGAATGGAAGTAATGTCCAGAGTGTCAGCAGTCCCAGTGCAAGTCAAGATGGGAAGAAAGTTATTGCAAAGAAACCAGTAGCAGAAGCAAGCAGAGGTACGGTGCAACAACCTACCAAAGTAATTGTGCAGCATCCAGACAGAATACCTGAATGTAAGAAGAAGCAAGCCGTGCAGCCTGTGCAGACGCCATTACAGGTTACAGGTGTCCCGTCCACTCCACCCTCCTGCAGACAGAGGAGAACGTCCCTGGAGAAACAGACCATGATGGAGAACATGCAGCGGCCTGTACTGGTGCGGTCTGAGCGGACAAGATCTGGCAGTGGAAACTGCAAAACTGTAGTGAAGGCTGCGGATGAGACCAAAGTGAGACCAGCAGGAAGGCCTCATGGTACCAGTAGTGCGGTCACTGCAGATTGTGGCCCCATGGCAGTGACAACAGCCGCAGCAGGCCAGAAGTCACAGGCTACACCGACCAGAAGCCAAACTGCGAGTAACCAGCCTGCAAAACTACCCAATAATGGACAGAGTGTTACAATGGCTGAGCGTGCACCTGAACTGCGCCAGGCAGACGAGATCCCAGCACTGGTCAGGAGACTGGAGACATTAAAGGCGGGTAAAATATCTCTGCAGAGACAGATTGACTGCGCCTATAAAATAAGGGCTGCTAAACCTTGGTTAGAGGAAGGAGTGGACAAGAAGCTGAGCGCACTGGCGAAAGAGCTCGCCGATAACGTACAGGAGACCGAGACTGTACTGGAGCAAATGGGACCGGTGGGAGAATCGTACAGAAACCAGCAGCGATTCGAGGAATACCAGAAGTCACCATCATCTCGCTCTAGGTCTGAACCCTCTCAAGATGGCGGCCAGCAGTCCCATGCAAAGCCTATTCTGCAGCCAGCAAGTTTCCCTTTTAAGGAAGGGAATTTGTATGGGGAAGGAGCAGCTAATGCCAAGCCACAGCAAAGACCTGCAGCAGTTCCTGGCAAGGCACCACAAGTCCCAGCAAGAAGCACTTTACAGCAAGATCATGGACCCCTGCCTGAAGTAGCAGCTGTGCAGACACCACAAGTCCCAGGAGGCAGGTCATCTCATCAGGACTGTGCACTGTTACCTGAAGGTACTGGGGTAGTAGCACATTTGGGGTCTCAGGTTGTGAGTGTGTGGGACAGTCTGGACTCTGCTGTGCAAGTCACCAATAGTAACTATAATAACATTGTGGACTCTGCTGTGCAGGACTCTGCTGCCACTGACTATCCATCTAATGTGTCTGATATTATGATGATAATGGTGCAGCAGGGGAAAGTGTTTCTCATTCTGGGGGGGATCCTTCACCATCTATGACATTAGACCCCTCTACAGTCCAGTCTCTGGAGTCTGCTGATATTGCAGACATAGAGGTTGATGGTGGGGCGGACACAGCACAGTCCAATGTACAGGACTTTCCCCCTCTAGATACTAATGTAGTAGCAGAACCTCGTAGTGCAGGTGCTCAGCAGCCCACACAGCGCCCACAGACACGCCAAGATGGCGGATCTGGCCATACCTCCTCTGGGAATGCCTGGAGCCGCGGTGCTCCGTCTTTTACATCAAGCACGAACTATACAGGCCAGGCTTTCAAGAGGAGGAATGTAGTCAGGTTTAGGCACAGAGGTGCCAAGGAAGATCTGCCTGATAGAAGGTTTGTGGTCAGAGGGCTCCTATGTACCCAGATGGGCTTCCTGCCGACTGACATCCTGGCAGTGATAAACCTTCCTGACCGCCAGGGGTATGATGTCAGCTTTAAGTTGATGTCTGATCTGGATCGTTTCTGGGCTAATGTCACCAGGTTCAGAGATACTGAGGGTTGGAATAAATTCAGCTTCATCCCCATCTCTAGGCCAGATACGGCAAGTGTCACCATTGTATTCTGGAATGGAGCCGTTCTCCCTCAGGACATTGTCATCTGGCTCAGGAGACACTGCGACCTCATGTCCGATCTAACTAAGAATAGGGACGAAGACGGGATCTGGACTGGTGGGTGGAAGGTCCTGGTTAAATTGCGTTAGCACAACAACGTAACCCAACATCTGCCCAATTCCTTTTTCATTGGCCGAGAGAAAGGCGTCTGCTTCTATGCGGGTCAGCCACGCAGATGCTTTAAGTGTGGGAAGGCCGGTCATATAGCGAGCGTGTGCACCATGGTAAAGTGCAACTTGTGTAATGAAATGGGCCACGTGAGCGCTACCTGCAAAAACATTAGATGTAATCTGTGTGGTAAGATGGGTCACCCCCACAGGGACTGTCCTGATGCCTGGCACAACATCCATAGGGATATCCCTGATGAGGACTTGCTGACAGCGGCTGATGACATACAGGAGGAGGAGGAGGCGCTGTTGTCAGGGTCAGTAGTCACTGCGTCAGAGCCCCAACCTGATACAGGTGATACCACCCAAGACCAAGCCCAGTCAGGACCCATTGAGGCGACTATGGAGGTTGTCGATCAGGTTGCACAACCCTCAGTGGCCATCTTTTCTCCTGCCCCAACACCCACCACTACTAAGAGTAGGAAAAAAGACAGATCCAGCCGTAAGCCTGAGGGTGAGTGGACCACTGTCCAAAAACCAACTAGGATGAGAATAGGTAGCACGGGTGATGTCACAGCAACGGCAAATAGATTCTATATCCTATCAGAGTCAGACGGAGAAGAGGAACTAGACAGGAAGATCCAACAAATGATGGCAGAGTACGATGAGGAACCAGAGGGCGATCCTCCTACTAAAAGGAGACCCCACCGAGCTGAGGTGCAGTCTGAATCAGACATGGAAACAGCAGGTCACCGGGACAGCTCTGACTCTGATCTGTGATGGAAGAAAGTGGATCTAGTTTAAGTTTGATCTTTTTAGTTTTACTGTATGTTCTTTAAATTTTCTTCTCCAACAGGTGTGGACTCTTTAAGTTGATTTTTTTGTTTAAGAATTTTCTTGTTTGATCCTTCTTTGTACATACAAAATGTCTGAAATTACTGGAAGAATTTTTGTTTAATTGTATTTGTTTGTTTTTACTTTAATAAAAATTGCCTCCTATGTACAAGAATATAACTACTATAATACTGCCTCCTATGTACAAGAATATAACTACTATAATACTGCCCCATATGTACAAGAATATAACTACTATAATACTACTCCTATGTACAAGAATATAACTACTATAATACTGCTCCTATGTACAAGAATATAACTACTATAATACTACCTCCTATGTACAAGAATATAACTACTATAATACTGCCCCTATGTACAAGAATATAACTACTATAATACTACTCCTATGTACAAGAATATAACTACTATAATACTGCCCTCTATGTACAAGAATATAACTACTATAATACTGCCTGCTATGTACAAGAATATAACTACTATAATACTGCTCCTATGTACAAGAATATAACTACTATATTACTGACCCCTATGTACAAGAATATAACTACTACAATACTGACCCCTATGTACAAGTATATAACTACTATAGTACTGCTCCTATGTACAAGAATATACCTACTATAATACTGCTCCTATGTACAAGAATATAACTACTATAATACTGCTCCTATGTACAAGAATATAACTACTATAATACTACTCCTATGTACAAGAATATAACTACTATAATACTGCTCCTATGTACATGAATATAACTACTATAATACTGCTCCTATGTACAAGAATATAACTACTATAATACTGCTCCTATGTACATGAATATAACTACTATAATACTACTCCTATGTACAAGAATATAACTACTATAATACTACCTCCTATGTACAAGAATATAACTACTATAATACTACCTCCTATGTACAAGAATATAACTACTATAATACTGCTCCTATGTACAAGAATATAACTACTATAATACTGCTCCTATGTACAAGAATATAACTACTATAATACTGCTCCTATGTACAAGAATATAACTACTATAATACTGCCTCCTATGTACAAGAATATAACTACTATAATACTGCTCCTATGTACAAGAATATAACTACTATAATACTGCTCCTATGTACAAGAATATAACTACTATAATACTGCTCCTATGTACAAGAATATAACTACTATAATACTGGTCCTATGTACAAGAATATAACTACTATAATACTGGTCCTATGTACAAGAATATAACTACTATAATACTGGTCCTATGTACAAGAATATAACTACTATAATACTGCTCCTATGTACAAGAATATAACTACTATAATACTGGTCCTATGTACAAGAATATAACTACTATAATACTGCCCCTATGTACAAGAATATAACTACTATAATACTGCTCCTATATACAAGAATATAACTACTATAATACTGCCTCCTATGTACAAGAATATAACTACTATAATACTGGTCCTATGTACACAAATATAGCTACTATAATACTGGTCCTATGTACAAGAATATAAATACTATAATACTACCCCCTATTTACAAGAATATAACTACTATAATACTGCTCCTATGTACAAGAATATAACTACTATAATACTACCTCCTATGTACAAGAATATAACTACTATAATACTACTCCTATGTACAAGAATATAACTACTATAATACTACCCCCTATGTACAAGAATATAACTACTATAATACTGCTCCTATGTACAAGAATATAACTACTATAATACTACTCCTATGTACAAGAATATAACTACTATAATACTAACCCCTATGTACAAGAATATAACTACTATAATACTGCTCCTATGTACAAGAATATAACTACTATAATACTGCCTCCTATGTACAAGAATATAACTACTATAATACTGCTCCTATGTACAAGAATATAACTACTATAATACTGCTCCTATGTACAAGAATATAACTACTATAATACTGCTCATATGTACAAGAATATAACCACTATAATACTACCCCCTATGTACAAGAATATAACTACTATAATACTGCTCCTATGTACAAGAATATAACTACTATAATACTACCTCCTATGTACAAGAATATAACTATTATAATACTGCCTCCTATGTACAAGAATATAACTATTATAATACTGCTCCTATGTACAAGAATATAACTACTATAATACTGCTCCTATGTACAAGAATATAACTACTATAATACTGCTCCTATGTACAGGAATATAACTACTATAATACTGCCAGTATGTACAAGAATATAACTACTATAATACTGCTCCTATGTACAAGAATATAACTACTATAATACTGCTCCTATGTACAAGAATATAACTACTATAATACTGCTCCTATGTACAATAATATAACCACTATAATACTGCTCATATGTACAAGAATATAACCACTATAATACTGCCCCCCCCCCAAAAAAAAAAAAAAAAAAAAAAAACCAAACACAAAAAAAAAACACCCCCGCCCAAAAAAAAAAAAAAAGGCCCCCCCCCCCCGGAAAAAAACCTTAACCCCCCCCCCCCCCTTCCCCGTGGTTCCCCCCCCCCGGTGCCTGCCCCCCCCCCTCCTGCCACCCCGTGTGGTCATGATTTCAGCTGGACAGTCCAGGTACAGGACAAGATTTGGTGTGCAGAGCTGATAAATGAAAAAAAAGTGAAATAATAATAAGTAAATGTAGATAAGAGGCCGCACTATAGTTATATTAGAGTTATGGGGCGGAGTCAACATGTCTGTACTTTCTATGTCTGTGAAGCTTGGATATATGTCAGTACCATGCAACTCCTCTTTACAGATAGATATGCTGGGTCTGGTGACACTAACCTATCTATCTGCAGGGCTGGGGTGATATACTGGGGTCTGGTGACACTAACCTATCTATCTGCAGGGCTGGGGTGATATGCTGGGTCTGGTGACACTAACCTATCTATCTGCAGGGCTGGGGTGATATGCTGGTACTGGTGACACTAACCTATCTATCTGCAGGGCTGGGGTGATATGCTGGGTCTGGTGACACTAACCTATCTATCTGCGGGGCTGGGGTGATATGCTGGGTCTGGTGACTCTAACCTATCTATCTGCAGGGCTGGGGTGATATACTGGTTCTGGTGACACTAACCTATCTATCTGCAGGGCTGGGGTGATATGCTGGGTCTGGTGACACTAACCTATCTATCTGCAGGGCTGGGGTGATATGCTGGTTCTGGTGACATTAACCTATCTATCTGCAGGGCTGGGGTGATATCAGGGGCGTAACTACCGGGGTAGCAGTGGTAGCAGCTGCCACAGGGCCCGGGACAGATGCGTTTTTTTTTTTTTTTTTTTATAGTCCGTTATCTGCTGGAGTAACCCCAGCAGGTAATGGGCCCTATATACTTACCGTTCCCCGAGGTCCCACTCACGGCCGCCTGCGCTTCCGATTCTGCGGAGACGGCTGTGAGCAGGAGCGGGGATCGGTATGTGAGGCCGCGGGCCGAACACCTGCTATCATTATACTTCGGGGTCTTTTCAGACCCCGGAGTATAATAATCGGAGGCCTAGGGGAGGATAGAAACATAAAAAACAATATACACTTACCGCTCCTGCGCCTCGGGCCTGTTTGCTGACGTCCCAGACGTCAGCCGACGTCATTTTGCGTCGCGACGCCGGTCCCGCATCACGTGACGCCGGCCTGGTCCGCACAAGAAGAAGGCCGGAGTAGCGCACGGGCATGCACCGGAGCAAGGAACAGGTAAGCAACGTTGTTTTTTTATGTTCCTATCCTCCCCTAGGTCTCCGATTATTATACTCTGGGGTCTGAAAAGACCCCAGAGTATAATAATTGTTCATGGGTGGTCCACAATGGGACATATAATAGTGTGTGCAGGGGCCACTATGGGGAATACTACTGTGTGCAGGGGCCCCTATGGGACATGATACTGTGTGCAGAGGCCACTATGGGACATTATACTATGTGCAGGGGCCCCTATGGGACATGATACTGTGTGCAGGGGTCCCTATGGGACAATGATACTGTGTGCAGGGGCCCCTATGGGATATTATACTATGTGCAGGGGCCACTATGGGACATGATACTGTGTGCAGGGGCCCCTATGGGACATGATACTGTGTGCAGAGGCCACTATGGGACATTATACTATGTGCAGGGGCCCCTATGGGACATGATACTGTGTGCAGAGGCCACTATGGGACATGATACTGTGTGCAGGGGCCCCTATGGGACATGATACTGTGTGCAGGGGCCCCTATGGGACATGATACTGTGTGCAGGGGTCACTATGGGACATTATACTATGTGCAGGGGCCCCTATGGGGAATACTACTGTGTGCAGGGGCCCCTATGGGACATGATACTGTGTGCAGGGGCCCCTATGGGACATGATACTGTGTGCAGAGGCCACTATGGGACATTATACTATGTGCAGGGGCCCCTATGGGACATGATACTGTGTGTGCAGAGGCCACTATGGGACATGATACTGTGTGCAGGGGCCCCTATGGGACATGATACTGTGTGCAGGGGTCCCTATGGGACATGATACTGTGTGCAGGGGCCCCTATGGGACATGATACTGTGTGCAGGGGCCCCTATGGGACATGATACTGTGTGCAGGGGCCCCTATGGGACATGATACTGTGTGCAGAGGCCACTATGGGACATTATACTATGTGCAGGGGCCCCTATGGGACATGATACTGTGTGCAGGGGCCCCTATGGGACATGATACTGTGTGCAGAGGCCACTATGGGACATGATACTGTGTGCAGGGGCCCCTATGGGACATGATACTGTGTGCAGGGGCCCCTATGGGACATGATACTGTGTGCAGGGGCCCCTATGGGACATGATACTGTGTGCAGGGGCCCCTATGGGACATGATACTGTGTGCAGGGGCCACTATGGGACATTATACTATGTGCAGGGGCCCCTATGGGGAATACTACTGTGTGCAGGGGCCCCTATGGGACATGATACTGTGTGCAGGGGCCCCTATGGGACATGATACTGTGTGCAGAGGCCACTATGGGACATTATACTATGTGCAGGGGCCCCTATGGGACATGATACTGTGTGTGCAGAGGCCACTATGGGACATGATACTGTGTGCAGGGGCCCCTATGGGACATGATACTGTGTGCAGGGGTCCCTATGGGACAATGATACTGTGTGCAGGGGCCCCTATGGGATATTATACTATGTGCAGGGGCCACTATGGGACATGATACTGTGTGCAGGGGCCCCTACGGGAGATGATACTGTGTGCAGGGGGCCACTATGGCACATAATAGTGTGCGCAGGAATGCGTTTTTTTTTTTTTTTTGGGGGGGGGGGGGGGGGTTGGAGGGGGCGGTCCGGGGGAGGGGTCGGGGGCAGCGGTTCGGGGGGGCCCCATGTCAAATGTTCGCCTTGGGGCCCAGCCATTCCTAGTTACGCCACTGGGTGATATGCTGGTTCTGGTGAAACTAACCTATCTATCTGCAGGGCTGGGGTGATATGCTGGGTCTGCTGACAGACTCCCTTTAAATTGTGAATGAAGATTTATGGTTGTCATCGTGCACCCAGAGCAGCAACTAGAAATGAGATTAAAATGCATCCTACATGTACATTCTGGACAGTGTCCTCAGTAGTGCTGGCTGGCAGAGAGCAGCAGACTGACTCTCCTCCTTCCGCTGTCCTCTTCAGCTGGATGCCAGGTGTAGTATACAGCAGCCCCACTGCAGTAATAAAGGGCTCAGTCCAGAAATATAACTGGGATTATTACTCCAGAGATCACAGACTCCAGATATCAATTTGTGAATCCTCTGTGTGACCTGTGTACAAGGCTCTGACACTTTAGGTTCATTGCAGCTGAGTACACAGTGCGGGTTATATTCTCACTATCTAATATTAAGTGCATCAAACCCAGAAATAGCAGGATCATCTGATGGTCTCCTGTGTGAGCAGATGATTTGTTTATTGGCTGCATAATTGTGTATATAGCCTGCCTGTAGTGGAGTAATAAGTATTCAAGGAAGATTTAATGTGCTGAATACATGAGCTGTGCGCATAACAGTGCAGGAAGTCTAAGCAGTATAATACTAACTGAATGTAAGGAGAGCCAGGAAATGTCTGTTAAGTCTAACCCATGTCTATATTCCCTATTGTAGCATACTTACATATACTGATGCATGTAGTTACTATTATACTGCAATGTATGGAAAAGACTATAACTGCTATAATACTGCCCCCTATATACAAGAATATAACTACTATAATACTACTCCTATGTACAAGAATATAACTACTATAATACTGCTCCTATGTACAAGAATACAACTACTATAATACTGCTCCTATGTACAAGAATATAACTACTATAATACTGCTCCTATGTAGAAGAATATAACTACTATAATACTGCCCCTATGTACAAGAATATAACTACTATAATACTACCTCCTATGTACAAGAATATAACTACTATAATACTCCTCCTATGTACAAGAATATAACTACTATAATACTGCTCCCTATGTCCAAGAATATAACTACTATAATACTACCTCCTATGTACAAGACTATAACTACTATAATACTACCTCCTATGTACAAGAATATAACTACTATAATACTGCTCCTATGTACAAGAATATAACTACTATAATACTGCCTCCTATGTACAAGAATATAACTACTATAATACTGCTCCCTATGTACAAGAATATAACTACTATAATACTGCCCCCTATGTACAAGAATATAACTACTATAATACTGCTCCTATGTACAAGAATATAACTACTATAATACTGTTCCTATGTACAAGAATATAACTACTATAATACTGCCCCCTATGTACAAGAATATAACTACTATAATACTGCTCCTATGTACAAGAATATAACTACTATAATACTACCTCCTATGTACAAGAATATAACTACTATAATACTACCTCCTATGTACAAGAATATAACTACTATAATACTGCTCCTATGTACAAGAATATAACTACTGTAATACTGCTCCTATGTACAAGAATATAACTACTATAATACTGGTCCTATGTACAAGAATATAACTACTATAATACTGCTCCTATGTACAAGAATATAACTACTATAATACTGCTCCTATGTACAAGACTATAACTACTATAATACTGCTCCTATGTACAAGAATATAACTACTATAATACTGCTCCTATGTGCCAGAATATATCTGCTATCTTCTTGTACATTACAAGTCCGGTAGTATTACGTAGTATTACGGTAGTTCCATCGGGGCTGCGGTCCATTCCTCATGGTTACGATCTCATATACACGGCTGACACATGAGCTACTCTGAATCATTTCTATTTCCACAATCCAGGTAGTTTCCTCTGACAGTAATATAATAGATCTGAGCCTCTCTGGCACACACACGTTGGGCAGCACATCTCTGCGGGGGCCTCTCTCATCTGGCCAATGTGCCGTAGATTTTGACAGGTGTCTTTGTGCGAGGTGGAGGGTTCTCAGTGTTCTGAGTAATCTGTGTCTGAAACTTATCTGCAGATGGAACAAACTGAATTTATTCTGGTGTGAAATGTGTTTTCTTATTCCATTTGGCTGCAGAGTGCGGTAAATCTGTTTATGTGCACGTCGTGACCACTGTAATGGGCAATGAAAAGGTAAGGCAAGCAAAAACAATCTGCGAGCAGGTCAGCGCTTCTTCAGGGAGGAATAAGCCATCTGTTACAGTCAGCGCCTCCTCTGAGGTCCGCGCAGGCAGCAGGAGGATTGACCAGAGAATTTAACTCTTTGGGTTTCTTTGCTATTTTGTTACGTAACCAGTATTAGACTGGCCCATTAGAGTGCGAGAGGATCCTCCGGGGGGCCCCGGATCTAACACAGTAATGGCCCATCAGAAGACACACAAATATGAAGGGCACCATGATCTATTTCCTAGGGGTCGGAGGGCGGACCCCCTGAATCATTTTATCTGGAGGGTCCAAGGAACCTCAGGCCGACCCTGTGTATAACACATACTGCAAAGTCTGAACAAAGTAGCCAAAACTATTGTGGTCTCTAAGAAGGCAAAAAACCAAGAAGGTCACAAATACATGTAGGTTACCCACAATCCATCCCTTGTGTGAGAAATGAATGCAAAATCCACTCAAAAACACTAAATCAGAAATTACAACTTAGAAAGTGGAATCTTCGATGTGTCCAGAGTCCAGAACTTTGCAGGTCTATTTGCACACATATAAAGTGTAATAACTGGAAACCCCAGGGTGCACCTACATGCTCACAAGGCTGGAGCCTCTTGGTAATTCTGCCATGTTTATAATTTATTTTTACAGCTAGCTATGTACATAAGGGCGCAGGCTCAGGGCGGCAGCCACAAGTGGCCGGAACCAAACCTACATGTGGCAATATTATTGGCCGATCAATGAGTGGGGGCGTATGACCCACAAGATGCCACACTCAGAGCACGCACCCTAAGTCAGGGTAGGCTCCAAGGTGCTGTAGCTAAAAAGTTGCACATGTCAAACAGAGCCAGGACTCTTCTCTGCCTGAGACACTGAGATTTTTGGGCACCATGTACCCCTACAGACAAACGTATGGATCATGATGGCAAACTGGGGCTCCTCTGTTATAGGGATTGTTGCTATTCCCAACAATGGGGTCCTTACTGATAAACATTTTAGAGTACAACTGACCATACAAAAATCCCCTTAGAGAGCCGACTCTTTGAAACTATGGTAACCATTGACCATGGCATCTAATGATCATAATAACCAAAATGTTACCCCAATAGGGCAACGTCACAAAACCAAACATAATACCAACCTGGCATTCAAACTCTTCTGCCTGCCTGAGCTCACAGGGGAAACCGTCCAGCAGGAATCCTTTGGTGCTACCAAGAGAGGAACTTATGGAATCTTTCAGAATTTCCAGAATGATATCCTGTAGAGAAGAGACAATGATCAGGTTTCCTACAATGTAATATTGTTACTGTATAGAACAAAACTATCAGAAACCTAAGTCAAGTGCACTTGATATGCAGCAGGACTGTGGTTAACGGAAGATCATAGATTCATACAGTCACTCAATTCTAATAAGAGGTGAACAAGAGGTGGAAATACAAGATTTATTCTATTTTACTGAAGTTACTCCTAAGTCAAGTGCACTTAAAATTGAGTTAAACATAACATTTGATTCAGGTGACCCTAACCTATCTATCTGCAGGGCTGGGGTGATATGCTGGGGTCTGGTGACACTAACCTATCTATCTGCAGGGCTGGGGTGATATGCTGAGGTCTGGTGACACTAACCTATCTATCTGCAGGGCTGGGGTCTGGTGACACTAACCTATCTATCTGCAGGGCTGGGGTCTGGTGACACTAACCTATCTATCTGCAGGGCTGGGGTGATATGCTGGGTCTGGTGACACTAACCTATCTATCTGCAGGGCTGGGGTATTATGCTGAGTCTGGTGACACTAACCTATCTATCTGCAGGGCTGGGGTGATATACTGGGTCTGGTGACACTAACCTATCTATCTGCAGGGCTGGGGTGATATGCTGGGTCTGGTGACACTAACCTATCTATCTGCAGGGCTGTGGTGATATGCTGGTGACACTAACCTATCTATCTGCAGGGCTGGGGTGATATGCTGGGTCTGGTGACACTAACCTATCTATCTGCAGGGCTGGGGTGATATGCTGGTGACACTAACCTATCTATCTGCAGGGCTGGGGTGATATGCTGGTGACACTAACCTATCTATCTGCAGGGCTGGGGTGATATGCTGGGTCTGGTGACACTAACCTATCTATCTGCAGGGCTGGGGTGATATGCTGGGTCTGGTGACACTAACCTATCTATCTGCAGGGCTGGGGTGATATGCTGGTGACACTAACCTATCTATCTGCAGGGCTGGGGTGATATGCTGGGTCTGGTGACACTAACCTATCTATCTGCAGGGCTGGGGTGATATGCTGGGTCTGGTGACACTAACCTATCTATCTGCAGGGCTGGGGTGATATGCTGAGTCTGGTGACACTAACCTATCTATCTGCAGGGCTGGGGTATTATGCTGAGTCTGGTGACACTAACCTATCTATCTGCAGGGCTGGGGTGATATGCTGGGGTCTGGTGACACTAACCTATCTATCTGCAGGGCTGGGGTGATATACTGGGTCTGGTGACACTAACCTATCTATTTGCAGGGCTGGGGTGATATACTGGGTCTGGTGACACTAACCTATCTATCTGCAGGGCTGGGGTGATATGCTGGTGACACTAACCTATCTATCTGCAGGGCTGGGGTGATATGCTGGTGACACTAACCTATCTATCTGCAGGGCTGGGGTGATATGCTGGGTCTGGTGACACTAACCTATCTATCTGCAGGGCTGGGGTGATATGCTGGGTCTGGTGACACTAACCTATCTATCTGCAGGGCTGGGGTGATATGCTGGGACTGGTGACACTAACCTATCTATCTGCAGGGCTGGGGTGATATGCTGGGTCTGGTGACACTAACCTATCTATCTGCAGGGCTGGGGTGATATGCTGGGACTGGTGACACTAAGCTATCTATCTGCAGGGCTGGGGTGATATGCTGGGTCTGGTGACACTAACCTATCTATCTGCAGGGCTGGGGTGATATGCTGAGTCTGGTGACACTAACCTATGTATCTGTGGGGCTGGGTTGGTAGGCTGGGTTCTGGTGACAGACTCCCCTAAGGAGGAACTCCAGTAAAATATGAAAATTACTCATATAGGTTCACATATTTCTCCATAGAGGGCTGCATTGTAGTACAGGTTATCAAAGATTCTAGGCCACTTTCCCGGTCTTTTTGGTGCATTGTGCAGATTGGGCTTCTCAGCAGGAGGCAGCACTGAGCACAGAAGTAAGAGAATAATAAACCTGTATGTCCCATCCTCATGAGAGCGCTGTACTAGTGTACACATAGTTATAAGGTAATATTACTAGGAATGGACAGATCTGCCTTACAGGGGTCTCGGAGAGTTGGGTCACACATGTTGGTGCAGTTTTTAGTGACTACACATAAAAATTCACTTCATAGCCCTTGTAAAGAGAACTAAATGATTCCCTGCGGCATTTTTGGAGGATTTCCTTCTCACACAGATAAGCTGTAGATTGTGGCGCTCCCTCGTGCTGTGATCTGTGAAGGTCATTTAAAGGGGAACGTGAAGGTCACATGCACTACTGAGCCTCATCAGGAGCATGCGCAGGTGTTGTAGGGAGGTTATACAGGCACGTGGAGGCCACATACACTACTGAGCCTCATCAGGAGCATGCGCAGGTGTTGTAGGGAGGTTATACAGGCACGTGGAGGCCACATACAATACTGAGCCTCATCAGGAGCATGCGCAGGTGTTGTAGGGAGGTCCTACAGGCACGTGGAAGCCACATACAATACTGAGCCTCATCAGGAGCATGCGCAGGTGTTGTAGGGAGGTCCTACAGGCACGTGGAAGCCACATACAATACTGAGCCTCATCAGGAGCATGCGCAGGTGTTGTAGGGAGGTCATACAGGCACGTGGAGGCCACACACACTACTGAGTCTCATTTCTTTCTCGTGAGGCATTTCCAGCAAAGTTGGATCTGCCTGTAATTTGATTTTCCACTTAGATTTTGAGTGTCATTCCAGACCCGGACTCCGGGGGATATTCATTTACATTGATCATTTGTATGTTTTATTGTTCTCAGCACATCACATGATGTAATGAATAAAGATTTACAGCTGGAATATTTCATTCATCGATATCAGGGATGTGAGATTTTTGTGTTCCCTTTATTTTTTTTCAGCAGTGTTAGTATTTTTTAATACCTAAAGAATTATAAACTGCAAAATTTGAGTGCACCTAAAAATGAGTTCACCTAAAGTAAGTGCATATAAAATGAGTGCACCTAAAATGAGTCCACCTAAGGTGAGTGCACCTAAAAAGGAGTGCACCTAAACCGAGTGAACCTAAAAGTGAGTGCACTTGAGGTGTGTACACCTAAGTTGAGTGCACCTAAAAACGAGTGCAACTAAAAAGTGAGTGCATTTGAGGTGTGTGCACCTAAAACAAGTGAACTTGAGGTGTGTGCACCTAAAACAAGTGCACCTAAGTTAAGTGCACCTAAAAACGAGTGCACCTAAGTGCACCTAAAACTAGTGCACTTGAGGTGAGTGCACCTAACGTGAGAGCACTTGACGTGAATGCACCTATAGTGAGTGCACCCAAGTTGAGTGTACTTCAGCTGATCGCACCTAAATTAATTGCTTTTGAATCAACTGCACCTAAGTCATATGTACTTAAAAGTGTACCTAAGTCGAGTGCACCTTAGTGAAGTTCACTGGTATTTGTCCTCTACTGCTATCTATTTACTGCCACGTGGTGCTACAATACTACAAGCTGGACTAGAAATCTCCTGGAGGCCTGCTTGATCTGCTGGTTCTAGTGATCAGAATTTTGGCACTTTTAGTCTGTACCAGGCAATGAACCATTCACCAATACAGATAAAAAATCACAGCCCCTGCATTGTAGGAGGTCAGGATAGCTGGTAGGGTGTCTGTCAGCAAGCTTGTTGACTGTTTCCAATGATATGCAGAGTGACTGTGGTTAACTGAAGATTGTAGACTATACAGGATACACGACAGCGTGTACATACCATAGTGACTGTACAGGATGCACGACAGCGTGTACATACCATAGTGACTGTACAGGATGCACGACAGCGTGTACATACCATAGTGACTGTACAGGATGCACGATAGCGTGTACATACTATAGTGACTGTACAGGATACACGACAGCGTGTACATACCATAGTGACTGTACAGGATGCACGACAGCGTGTACATACCATAGTGACTGTACAGGATACACGACAGCGTGTACATACTATAGTGACTGTACAGGATACACGACAGCGTGTACATACCATAGTGACTGTACAGGATGCACGACAGCGTGTACATACCATAGTGACTACGTACAGGATGCACGACAGCGTGTACATACCATAGTGACTGTACAGGATACACGACAGCGTGTACATACCATAGTGACTACGTACAGGATGCACGACAGCGTGTACATACCATAGTGACTGTACAGGATGCACGACAGCGTGTGTACATACTATAGTGACTGTACAGGATACACGACAGCGTGTGTACATACTATAGTGACTGTACAGGATACACGACAGCGTGTACATACTATAGTGACTGTACAGGATGCACGACAGCGTGTACATACCATAGTGACTGTACAGGATACACGACAGCGTGTACATACTATAGTGACTGTACAGGATACACGACAGCGTGTACATACTATAGTGACTGTACAGGACACACGACAGCGTGTGTACATACCATAGTGACTGTACAGGATGCACGACAGCGTGTACATACCATAGTGACTGTACAGGATGCACGACAGCGTGTACATACTATAGTGACTGTACAGGATGCACGACAGTGTGTGTACATACCATAGTGACTGTACAGGATACACGACAGCGTGTGTACATACTATAGTGACTGTACAGGATACACGACAGCGTGTACATACTATAGTGACTGTACAGGATACACGACAGCGTGTACATACTATAGTGACTGTACAGGATACACGACAGCGTGTACATACCATAGTGACTGTACAGGATACACGACAGCGTGTACATACTATAGTGACTGTACAGGATACACGACAGCGTGTACATACTATAGTGACTGTACAGGATACACGACAGCGTGTACATACTATAGTGACTGTACAGGATACACGACAGCGTGTACATACCATAGTGACTGTACAGGATACATGACAGCGTGTACATACCATAGTGACTGTACAGGATACACGACAGTGTGTACATACTATAGTGACTGTACAGACTACATATACAGCCACGTGCACATACCATTGGCACTGGGTCTCCATGTTGCATGAGATCCTTGATGAGTTTACTCCTCTCGGAGGCCGCTGTGAGCTCGGTCTGCAGTAGGTCGGCCGCGCACACGTAGGTGAGGTTGTATTTGTGTGTTAGTTTCTCGCACTGGCTTCCTTTTCCAGATGCCGGTCCACCTGTATACAAGAGACATGAAGTAACCGTTAGTGTATACAAATAATGGACACTGCAATGCCCGCAGCTTAAAGGACACGTCCACCTTCACAACCAATTATATTGTGGCTCCAAACAAAGCAATAGGTCTGGACTAAAAATGTCCTATTCTTTTATGTATCCATGGTAACAGACAACAAACAAACCCTGTAGTCTGATCTTAAGCTGTGACTGCTGCATTACAGAGCACATCGCAGTGATACAAATGTATCACTAATATGGAGAAAAAAAACTTTGAATTCTTATGCAAATGAGGCAGTTGGTGCACTGGGGGCAGGACTTCAGCCCTGGGGGCACTGCTCGTGGTGCTGAGTACGATATTATAGCAGTGGGAGGATCAACTCTGACTGTATGGGGGGGGGGGGCACAGGCAGGAGAGGGTCTGAGCAAAAAGAGTAGTGCTCCAGAGAGCCGAGGGCCCACCCCTAGTGCACCGACTGCCTCATTTACATAAAGACTCCCTATAAGTCATAAAAGTCATAACAAGAGTTCTAAATGCAGATCTGGGTGTGAGTGGAGTGTGAAATAGTCTGTACCACTAAAGCCAAGTTACGGCGTATACTCCAGTATATAGTGCGGAGCAATGACTCAATATGTCACTAAGCGCTGATTGTAGGGCTCGGACACAGCAGGAGGGAGTTTATCCGCCATGATCTAACACTATCTGCTGCTCGCTGCTGTCGATTTCGTCGTTTCCTGCAGCTTTTCTAAAAATCCAATACTCACTGAAATAAAATGGATTCGTCTAGAAAATCTCATTTACTCACCACAAGTCCGGAAACCTGCAGAGAAGTCAAAAACTTCTCCAAAAACAAACCGAATGATCTTCTCCAGTCACCGAGTAATATTACTAATAATTCATCTGTTATCATATCTGATATTCCAGTCACATCCAGAGCTGCGCTCACAATTCTGCTGGCAAAGTCATCAACGTGCTACGTATAGGCAGTGGAGTAGCAATAGGGGTTGCAGTTATGACTGGGGTCCCAAGCCAGAGGCCCAGTTAAGAGGTACAGGAGGCCCTAGAGGAGCCGTCATGTTTAATAATTCTGCTCCAGGTGCTCGTGTCCTGGGCATAAGACTACATGGACACAACCGGCTCAGGGCCGGTTATAACACATTAGTGGGCCCAGTGCTAAGGGTTTCATATCTGAGGCCCCCTCCCATCATCACCACTTAGACATACCTGACCTGCCTAAATGATAATGCCCCCTCAGTGGCCCCCACATAGTATAATACCTCCTTAGTGGCCCATACAATATAATGCCTCTTAGTGGCCCTCACACAGTCAAATGCCCCTGTAGTGGTCCCATATAATATAATGCCCAATCACACAATAAGCCCCCCCCCCAGTAGCCCCTCAAAAATTAACTTGTCCCCCTCAAGTGGCCCCCCAAACATTGACTTGTCCTTCCCAGTGGTCCCTCAGACATTAACCTTCCCCCTTCAAATGGCCCCTCAGACAGTAACCTGTCACCATCCAGTTGTGCCCACAGTATAATGTTCCCCTCCATTTCCTCCACAATATAATGTCCGCCTCCAGTTACCCCCACAGTATAATGTCCCCTTCCAGTTACCCCCACAGTATAATGTCCCCCTCCAGTTACCCCCACAGTATAATGTTCCCCTCCAGTTCCTCCACAATATAATGTCCGCCTCCAGTTACCCCCACAGTATAATGTCCGCCTCCAGTTAACCCCACAGTGTAATGTCCCCCTCCAGTTGCCCCCACAGTATAATGTCCCCCTGCAGTTGCCCCCACAGTATAATGTCCCCCTGCAGTTGCCCCCACAGTATAATGTCCCCCTTCAGTTGCCCCCACAGTATAATGTCCCCCTTCAGTTGCCCCCACAGTATAATGTCCCCCTCCAGTTGCCCCCACAGTATACATTGTTCACTTACAGTTGCCCTGAGTACGATGGATCAAACAAACAAAGTGCTGCCCGAGAAAGCACTCTAAATGCAGAGCTGCCCCCAAGGGGGCCCCCACTACCATAGCGCCCGATGCAAGTGTACCGTTGGCCCTATGGTTAACGTGGCCCTGCATGTGCTGAGTTCATAGTCAAACGGCAGTGACGGCACATGGATGATATCTGTGTACTGCTTGTGCCTCCACAGACCCATCAATCTCCTTCAGCCTGGGCCCTTGGGTCACTGCTCTGTTCTGGTCTGACCTTATACTAGCAGGATGGGTGGGTGTCTTGGAGAAATTGGGGTATAATAAGGAGGGGGGAACCCAAACTGAACTTGTGCACCAGGTCCCATGAACCTTTAGCTACGCCCCTGGGTATTATATATATATATATATATATATATATATATATATATATATATATATTAGGTGTCCCTATCTGTTTAGCTTATAGACTGCTCTGCTACATTGTATTCTAGGAGACGTATGTTCTACTATCCAGTAAAGGCCACATCTCCCACAATGTACGACAGCAGACATATCTTATGTAGGCACTAAGCCAGCATGGCGTTGTGAAGTGCTGCAGCTAATAGCAAGCCAGTGCAATTTTGAATGCAGCTCTGAATGTGACTAGAGTAGAAGACATGATGTAACAAGCGCAGTAATGCAGGGACTGTTACTCTCTTCGGATCTCACTGATGTAAATAATTGTGACAAGTTACAGGGCTATGGGCGCCATGTTATGAACACTTGATGAAGCACTTCATCCATCAAAACTAGATGTAACAGTCGGGTCATGTGTGTCATCCTCGGCATGCGGCGGGGTAATTATTGAGTTGTTGGAAAATAATAGAGGAGTAAAAATGTGATTGTTTTGTACCCAGCACTTAATAGTGGTCTCCACCGAACGCCAAGTCTAGAATTAGGTGACTCATTTAGCGGCGTACAGGCGGATAATTACAGACGCAAAAAGAAACTTCAGTATTCTACAGTCTACAAACAGCATATCACATAATCCGCCACTGGTACCGGGTCACCGAGCAGACTGTGTACAGGACACAGGACAATACTAACAGACAAACGGAGGTCCGCAAAGTGACATCACCGGAATTCACTTAGTATGAGGACTACTGATTGGTATCTATGTGCTGTGAGAGGGGAAGAGGGAGGAGGGAGGCTATGAAAGACGGACGAGGGGAGGCTACAGGAGAGGGACGAGGGGAGGCTACGGGAGAGGGACGAGGGGAGGCTACGGGAGAGGGACGAGGGGAGGCTACGGGAGAGGGACGAGGGGAGGCTACGGGAGAGGGACGAGGGGAGGCTACGGGAGAGGGACGAGGGGAAGCTATGAAAGAGGGAGGAGGGGAGGCTACGGGAGAGGGACGAGGGGAGGCTATGGGAGAGGGAGGGGAGGCTACAGGAGAGGGATGAGAGGAAGCTATGAAAGAGGGAGGAGGGGAGGCTACGGGAGAGGGAGGAGGGGAGGCTACGGGGAGAGGGACGAGGGGAGGCTACGGGAGAGGGACGAGGGGAGGCTACGGGAGAGGGACGAGGGGAGGCTACGGGAGAGGGACGAGGGGAGGCTACGGGAGAGGGGAGGCTACGGGAGAGGGACGAGGGGAGGCTACGGGAGAGGGACGAGGGGAGGCTACGGGAGAGGGACGAGGGGAGGCTACGGGAGAGGGACGAGGGGAGGCTACGGGAGGACGAGGGGAGGCTACGGGAGAGGGAGGAGGGGAGGCTACAGGAGAGGGACGAGGGGAGGCTAAGGGAGAGGGAGGAGGGGAGGCTAAGGGAGAGGGAGGAGGGGGAGGCTACGGGAGAGGGACGAGGGGAGGCTACAGGAGAGGGACGAGGGGAGGCTACGGGAGAGGGAGGGCAGGCTACAGGAGAGGGAGAGGAGGCTATGAAAGAGGGAGGAGGGAAAGCTATAGGAGGTGGAGGAGAGGAGGTTATGGGATAGGGAGGAGAGAAGGCTATGGGAGAGGGGAGACTATGAAAGAGGGAGGAGGGGGAGGCTATGAAAGATGGAGGAGGCTATGGGAGATGGAGGAGGGGAGGCTATAAAAGAGGGAGGAGGCTATAGGAGAGGGAGGAGGGGAGGCTACAGGAGAGGAGGACTACAGGACAGGGAAGAGGGGAGGCTATGAAAGAGGGAGGAGGGAAGGCTATGGGAGAGGAAGGCTATGGGAAAGGGAAGAGGGGAGGCTATGATACAGTCTCCATTAACCAAGACTGCATAAACAGAAGAGGAATACAGAGCAGAACTCTAACATCACTCTAGGAAGAGATCAACTACCAGCAAAAGGAAAGAAAATGACCCAAAATCTGCAGGTGACACAACGTTTCTAGATGGACTACATGTGATACACATAATCATCTGCCTAAAGAGGGACGGTGATGTAATAAGTCATGGAAAAACTAATTAATATTAATCTTACATATAGTAAGATGGTGGTATCCATGGCAAAAATCTATATATAGACCACAGCATCATGACTGACCTCTGTGCGGACTCCAAAGCAGTCACAGGGGCTGCCTCTCTGATATTCAGGGACCCAAGTTCCAACCTCCTCTGTAAGAAGACTATTCCTGATCTAGACCAGATATTTCTGACAGATTTCAATTCCCTTACAGCCTATGTATACTGCCCCTCTTCTTTCACATGAGCATCTATCCTGAAGACCATTCACATGCAGTGTTGGATTGGCCCATCAGTGTACCAGAGAATCTTCCATTGGGCCCAGGCTCTAACACACTCATGGTCCAGCAGAAGACATCTAACTTTGTAGGGTACTATGGTCTATGTGCAGTTGGAGGTTGGCCCCTCAGAAGCATCTGGTGGGCCCAATGATGCGTAGAGTCAACCATTTTAGATCAAGTGCACTGGCACTCCATTCACAAAGAGGCCTTAGGGGGAATTTCTGTCCCTTGTTCTCCTGGTTTTCGGATGTACATTAAACTTTCTTCAAGGAAGTCGGATATAACCATGTATCTATTTATTTCTAAAATGCAATGAGAGATCTAAAGGTCAATAACCATCAGTTACGAAGCAGCGGCCATAGATAGATGTACAAACACCACAATGATGGGATCTACAGCGTGAAATACACCACACTCTGCCCGTATCTGCCCCTGTACCTTCATGAATATGTTATAACAACAGCAGAGAGCATTATGCAGTTGTAGCCTACATTGCGGCATTGTTAGTGCCACTTCTTAGTCCTTTCATATCTCTCTCTGCCCTTTCATCCATACACAGATCAATAGCGTCTTTATAACATCAGTCACTGCTGCGTCTAAGTGAATAATAGTCAGCTCACAGCAATGAAACTGCGATAACTCCCCTCCTGACACCCGCTGAGAACTTTCGCACAGGCTGATCACAGCAGCAGCGCCTACGTGTTTCCTGCAAACATCACAGCCCCTCAGAAATACTGTACACCTATTATTATCATCGCATTTGTGCACAACAGGGGGGGATTTTGTGGCGCAAGAAAGTCAAAAATTTTGGAACAAGTCATATTTGTGACTAGTGGGACCCCCAATGACCAGGAGAACAGGGGACAGTAAGCGTGCATACTTGGCCAGCATTTCATTCACTTCTATGGGATTGCTGGAGATTGTTGTCTCATATAAATGAATGTTGGAATGGCCACACATGCACATCACTGCCATCAGACATTCACCCCCTATCTTGTGGATAGAGGAGAGGTGTTATTAAGGAGAAAACCCCTTAAGGCCTGTTCACACGACGGAATCTGCCCCTGATTTTGAGCCAGATTCCACCTCAAAATCATCGTCAGATTCCACCCTGATTCTGACTCCCACGGTATTCAATAGGACACAGAGAGCACAGCAGGACGCAGAAAAAACTAAGCGTCCAGCTTGATTTTGCGGCGGATTCGGCTACAGATTCTCAGGATTGTAGCAGTCGCAGGGATTAGACCCCCACCGAACATAAGGTATTGGCATTGCATTACATTCAATACATCTTCAGCAAAATTTGGGTTCTGATTTTGTTACAATGTATCAGTGCAGGTAAAACATAGCCTGCACAACAAGTTTCCTCATATCACTAAAGACTGTCTATATTGGATACAATTGTAACAAACCCTCAGAGGTGAGGTTTTCAGCCTCTGTGTTATCTAATTCACTGGCAGATCCCACAAAAATGGTGAAAAACGAAAATACAAGAAATATTAAAAAGATAATTTAAAAAAAATTAGAGAACTTTGTGTAATGTAGTGAGGTTCATTCACATTTTTTATCCCACAGAGGCTGCAGGTTATACGGAGACCAATGGGAGTTTTACATCATAAAGCCCCCCCCTTATAGTGGCCACGGGGCTAATCCTGTATCTCTCGTGTGAAATATTATTATAAATATAATCTCTTAAGCCTATTTTCCTCTCCGCCATCTGCCCGCAGGTCTACTATCAGGAATAGAGGTTATCTGTCCGGGGTTTGTTAAAGCATAAAGAATGAAAAAAGAAAGATACACAAGTCACACGACATCCATTATTCAATATTGTGATGTGAAGTGACCTAAAAACTCATCTAAAAACTGATCGCAGTCACTCTCACAAGAGCAAGGAAGAGAAATATATAGGAAAGGATGACAAGAAGATAACCACAAGTACAGATGTAACCAAATACATAAAAGGGGATATCCTCTAGGACCCCTGATGGTTACACGATGCAAAGGAACAGCCAGCACCTTGTTCTGTAAAGGTTCACAGTCACTTCTGGTATTACAGTGGAGCTCAGTCTCATTCACACTAGGACTGAGCAGCTCTGACCAGCAATACCAGACCCAGCCACTACTACAAGTACGGCACTGTGCCTGGTAAGTAATATGGGGAACAAGGCACTTGCTGAAGAACCGTGACCCTGTCACTGTAAGGGAGTCAGACGCTACTAGGGTGTTTGCCTCTTGAGAGTTGTGTTGCTGTCAGACACAAAAGGGGGAAGCAACTTAGACACAGTGGATTTACTAGGACAGAAATGTGTTCAGTATTGAGGCAATGAGCTGGATGGTTACAAACAGTCTTACATAGAGGCAAGTGGCGTGACGGTTACAACAGTCTCTATTAGAGGGCACAAGCATAATAGTTAGGGGATGTTCACAAGGAGGAATCTGTAGCCTCAAAATCAGCTGTAAATTCCACCATCACTGTGTGCTGAAAAAAAAGAAACATCTCGCTGGATCTTGTGGCAGTTTCCGTGGATGAATCATTGCTGAAACCGCGCAGCGTGAAACGCACACTTCATTACCCCATTGTATATGTGGCTACTCAAGCCCATGGCAGAAAGACAAGGCTCGACTTCAGCTATCCTCCACAGGGCCAATTTTTAGAGAGGAATTTCAAGCAGAAGACTGCCTTAAACTCTTCTCCAAATTCCTTCATGTGAACTTACCCTTACTGTACCAACACTTCTTGGGAGAGGATCTAATCTGGCGGTTATATTACTTGTCTAGGGCACTAGTTGGGCAGTTACAGCCTTGTAGAGACTATACTTATGGCACAGTCTCTTACCATAGAACTCCAACCTGCAACTGCGTTTCTGCAACGTGTTCCTCAGTCTGAATGTCCGTTGCTCTCATCTGTCATAATGGGAATACAGTGACTGATGCAGACGGATGAGAGCAATGAATATTTATGAAGATAGTGTGAATGTTCCGTTGGGTGAAGTCTTAAGACGGCGCAGCCACTGGATTTCTTCTGTTTGCAGTTGTCGGAGCAGGCGCTGATGCACACCAGGAGATAACTGCTTGTCTATTGTGACTCTACAGCAGACACTTCACAAACGGCAGGTGTAGGGAAGGTTTTCCTGTCAGATCTCGCAGGCTTCGTTAGCTCTGACCTAATTTCCACTGACACGGCTAACTATGGACAGGTGCACATTGAGCGGGCTCCACTCCCTCTGACTACTGCCATAAGGTGCTCTGAGCTTCCTCTATGTATGTTTTGTCTCCTTTACATGGCTTATTGATCTGTCTCCCAAGTACACACTTGAGAAGACTCCAACAGAAAATTCTAGGGGCAAATCTGCCCCTGCCCCTTGAGATGGGGCACCCCTGTGCTCTATAGATCATTACAGACATAGTCGTGTGACCACCCAGACACCTCCTGGTACAATAACCCACTTTCCTCGTCACTGTACCCATCGCATCCTCCCACCATCTGAGGATTATATGATGTTGCTCCTCGCTGCTATTGTAATTCTTAGTAAATATATACCAGCTTTATTATGCATGCCATATATTCCCACTGGAATAGCAGATACTCTGCGTGACCTGCACCGCGTATGAATATTTAACTCAAATTCACCCCCAACATAGCAAAAAAACTGGAAAAAAAGGAAACTTTCAACAAGTGTAAAATAAAGTCATGAATCTCCGCGGACTTCTCATCATGAAATAGTAATGAGATGATATAGGTTTTAATAATCTAGTTTCATGCTCCAGATTTTGCTGCGGAAGGGAAGATGAGACCAGTGTATATAAGCTAGTGTGCAGATCAGTAGTGTCATGTGACAAGCCCTGGTGTAACTATAGGGGGTCGCAGTGATCAGCTGTGACCGGGCCGAGAAGCCAGGGGGGCCTCATGTCATCCTCATCACAATAGGGCGGGATAAACTTCTTTGATCTCTTTAACGCTTTCATGCCAAAAATAGCTGGTCAGCAACATATAGTCAATGCGGAATTCTGTGGAGAAGGCTGCGGCAAGTAAGGGGGCACCGACAAGGGAACGACGGGAAGCTTGTGTGCACAGGCATGTTGTGAACAAGTCTTCATGGCGGTCTGGGGCAGAAAAAGAAGGAAAGGGAAATGTAAATACTACTAAAATGTTCTGATGGCTGACAGCTGTGAGAAGGTGTGCAGGGGGCCCAAACTGAGCTTTTTCTTTACCAGGGCCCATCAGCCTTTAGTTACACCTTTGATAACAAGGTTTTGCTAGTCCAACCAATGGATTTTGCGGTCTCTTTGGAGTGGCCTGGCAGTATTTTGGTACTGCAAAATTTCTTTCTTTGAGGACCTGCCTCAAGATCCCAACAAGGAGGCAACTGGCATGAAGGGAAAAGAGAGTCGCATTCTTACAATGCAATATATTTTATTGTATGTAAAGTGGAGCTTTTACAGGGGCAGGTAGACTATGTTATGGGAATAGGGCAATGACTATGTGTGCAGTGTATGCCGCTATTCACCTGGACACTGTGCGGTGCTGTCTGGACACCAGGTGACAGTTTATGTGGGCAATGTAGGGATCTGTTCATTGTGTTGCACTGATATATTCACAGTATATGGAGCTAGTACTTGTCTGCTGCATGGCCTGCTTAGGATTTTGGTTATGGCAATGTTTGAGCTCTATAAGGCAGCATTATCAGGGAACCATATGACAGTATTATTGACACTCTGTATGATATTACTTGCGTACTAGATAGGACTATCATGTCAGCATTCAACTGCAAATAGTCGCAAACATACAGGTATTATAGTCAATGTGGTTAGGGTCCACCATCACCTAGCCCTCTCAAACCAGGCTGAAGATGGTGCAGACAATCACATGTCTCCAGGGTAATAACTATGGCTCAGTGGTTAGCTCTGCAGCCTTGCAGCGCTGGAGTCCTGGATTCAAATCCAACCAAGGACGACATCTGCAAAGAGTTTGTATGTTCTCCTTTGTTCGGTGGGTTTCCTCCTGGTACTCCGGTTTCCTCCCACACTCCTAAAGACATACTGATATGGAATGTAGATTATGAGCCCTATATGGGACAATGTCTGTACAGCGCTGTGGAATATGATGGTGTTATATAAGTAAGAAAAATAAATAAATATGTATGCTCAGTATAACCCTGCAATGGTAGAGACTGTTCCAAGCAGAATTTGTACTGTTTATTTTACAGCAAAAAAAATGAGACCAGTTTGAGAAGAGGATGACACAATAGAGGGATGAGCTCTACATTTATCTATTTATATAACATTTTCTGAAAACGCTTTAACTCACCTAACATAAATATGACTTTGGTCTTCTTCAGCTCTTCTGTAAAAAAAAAAAATAAAAATTATATTTATATATGTAGTAAATTATTAACAGCACTAGCATATTCTGTAGGATGCACAACATTTCTTGTTGGCTTACTTTTATCCTAAAACTGGAATATTTTCCATTGTGATTATGTCATAATAGTATTTGTCTTTATTCCTAGCCTTTGTTCTACTGAGATGATGTCACAATAGTTTGTTTTTATATCCTGATGATGTCACTATAGTTTGTTTTTATATCCTGATGATGTCACTATAGTTTGTTTTTATATTCTGATGATGTCACAATGCCTTTATTCCAGAGCTGTCTCTAATTGCAATGACATCTCAATACCATATGTATTTGTTCAAGACTATGATGTATTGTGATGATATCACAATAACCTGTGTCAGAATCATTTTTCTGGTATAAAATATTCATTTATAAGCCTCTCCCTTTTTGAACCTTGTCCCAGTTACAAGAAGAATTAAAAACAAGAATAAGTCTTACACCTCTTTTGAGAAATTCTGTGAAAACGGAAAAGATCACTAATACAGAATATACAGTACCATATGCAATTATCATCAAGACTGAGGTATAGGCCCCATGTACACAACCAAATGTGCCATCCGAGAAGGGCTCTGAAGCTCCGTTCCATTCTGATGCCTACATAGCAGGTCCTATCCTGAACCTTAACATCAGACCCAAACCCCCATTGAAATCAATTGGGGATGGAAGGCACTCGGATGCAATGTGGGTGTCAGAGTGCATTCCCCTATAAAATCGGCCATCCCTCAGCTTACACTCGGTCGTGTGTGAAACATGGCTCTGTCAGAAGTTCTCACAAGCGTCTAGATACAATTAACTGTACTCAACCTGTACATCTAATGCATATAATGAATACATTAATACATAACTATATCCAATTATAATAATGGAAATACTACCGTACTTAACTCATAACTGCAAAGAATAAGAAAAAAGGGTTCCTTTCAGAAACAATGCCACACCTGTCCATTCATTTCAATTCTTTTGATGTGAATAAGCTGCAATACCACACACACCCTGTTGACAGATGTGGCACTGTTTTTGGAATAGATAGGTTAGTCTCACCAGAACCCAGATAGATAGGTTAGTGTCACCAGAACCCAAATATACCAACCCAGTCCTGCAGATAGATAGGTTAGTGTCACCAGAACCCAAATATACCAACCCAGTCCTGCAGATAGATAGGTTAGTGTCACCAGACCCAGCATATCACCCCAGCCCTGCAGATAGATAGGTTAGTGTCACCAGAACCAGCATATCACCCCAGCCCTGCAGATAGATAGGTTAGTGTCACCAGACCCCAGTATATCACTCCAGCCCTGCAGATAGATAGGTTAGTGTCACCAGACCCCAGCATATCACCCCAGCCCTGCAGATAGATAGGTTAGTGTCACCAGACCCAGCATATCACCCCAGTCCTGCAGATAGATAGGTTAGTGTCACCAGACCCAGCATATCACCCCAGCCCTGCAGATAGATAGGTTAGTGTCAGCAGACCCAGCATATCACCCCAGCCCTGCAGATAGATAGGTTAGTGTCACCAGACCCCAGCATATCACCCCAGCCCTGCAGATAGATAGGTTAGTGTCACCAGACCCAGCATATCACCCCAGTCCTGCAGATAGATAGGTTATTGTCACCAGACCCAGCATATCACCCCAGTCCTGCAGATAGATAGGTTAGTGTCACCAGACCCAGCATATCACCCCAGCCCTGCAGATAGAGAGGTTAGTGTCACCTCAATCAAACAGTGTGTTCCCCTTGTGAAGCAGTGACATATTGACGTTTTTGTCAATATGCAAATTAGCTCTTTGGAGCAATGACAATAATCTCATTGGTCTGAAGAGCTAATCTGCATATTAACAAAAAAAAAGCTGACAGGTGTCACCGTACTGTCACAGCTCTAGTAGCTAGTGTAAATTTTTGTTTACAAAGATAGTTGCATAAAAAACAAAACAGAAATATCTATATACACACACAGTACAACAGAACCCTCACTTTCTGATGACACATTAGCTGACGCCGCCGTTCTTCGGTTCTGTTGCCACTTGAAATCTCCTAATTGATTTGACTCAGGTAAAGTATTTAATATGAGAAGGTCGTAGATTTTGGCTTACCTTTTAGATAGTCATCTCCGAAACTATGCGGCGCAATATCCTCACTCTGAGAAGCATAAATAAGAAAAAGAGATATTAAAAGTGAAATCCCTCCTATCAGCCAATGATACAAATTTATGACACGAGGATATTAAACTGTGAGTATAAGCGGATACCATGAGTCACAGGCTCTTGGTGGAAAAAAAAAGGTGACACAAGCAGCTAAGGGGTTAAGATAATGGAGTAAGACTGGTCGTATTATCATAGGGGATAAGGGGGGGTTGATGTTGCAGCCTCTTTTCCTGTGTATGAGACACATGCTATGAGAGAGGAGGAAAGAGCAGCAGAAGGTGAAGTTCCATACCAAAAGTAGCCTACTAACTCATGATGCAGTGAAGAGGAAAGTGAGGGACAAGAGAGGGGTATGAAGTTGAATTCTCCTGACCTGTGTATGAGACGTGCTGCGAGAGGGGAGGAGGGAGCAGCAGGGAAATTCAATTCCACACTAAAAAGAATCTACCCACTTAGAAAATGATGCAGTAGAGTGTAAACTACAGCAAGTATACAGGTTAGACCAGTGTCAGACTGAGAGGTTCCTTGGGTCCACCAGATAAAACGAGTCTAAGGGCCCACCCCTGAACAACCTCTAGGAAATAGACCATAGTGCCCTTCAATTGTGTCTTCTGCTAGACCATTATTGGGGTGTATGTATACTAGTCTAGAACTTTATAAAGACCAGTCAAAATGGTCCTTCGATAGGTCATAGATACGCGTGAGAAGATCATATTGGTAGCCTGATCTCAGATCCCCTGCTCGGATCCAAGGTCTCTATAAGGATCCAGCCCCTTTGACACTACACAGATATTTCTGCGGCTAGAAATCTAACAAAATACTGTAACCAAACGGCTACTAATTCGAGAAATCCATCAGAAATCTCTGAGCAGTGCCAAAGGGGCGTGATGACGATACATCTTATTCTGGAAATCAGTGAGGATATGAGATCAGAGAGACCGCACCAACCTGATCCCTTAGATCTATATCGGAACACAAGATCATTTCGACTGGATTTCCACTTTAAAGAAAAGTTCAGCAAAAGTTATATCCTCAGCCTCCCGAACAAGGGCAATATTTGCGGACGACAATAAGGCTGAGTGATTCCCATAAGATGTGACAGAGGACGGGGACAAATGTCACCAGACTAATCCTGATGATCCGCTCGCTCTTGGCAGCGGCCGGCAATCAATCCATTCTGGAATAAGGTAATAAAATGCTAAGAGATTTTATGGCTCCATTCCCAAATCATCACTAAAATATATTCACCATCTGCCAGAAAATTCTCATATTTTTAGAAGGAGCATGCTTGTCATAAATATACCCTGCAGTATCTCTTATATACTGTGCCTGTATACAGCCCCTAGAGGAGTATTCACACTCACAGGCAGCAGAGGTTTTAAAAATGGTGGCACAAAGTTACTAGAAAGTTATCTTGAAGAGCAATTAATGAGGACTGCCTATTTATATGCAGGGGCGTAACTAAAGGTTCATGGGTTCTGGGCAATAGCTCAGTTTGGTTCTCCATGTCCCATCTGTACATTTTTGCAGCATTTACTGTACATTTCCGTTTCCTTCTCTGTCTGGGCCCAGCCCGCCATGAAGACTTGTTCACAACATATCCGTGCACACAAGCTTCCCGTCATCCCAACCCCCTGTCTGTGCCCCCCATAGTAATCGTGCCCCCATTAAAGCCGCAGTTTCCTCCACAGAATTCCGCCTTGACTATAGGTTGCTGACCAACGGCTATTCTTGGCATTGAAGAGTTATTTCTCTCCTTTCTGACAGCGGAAGGCCGTGTATCATAAATCTTCTCCTTCCAGTGCAGCAGAGCGCAGGGGGGATACATTTACGATGCACAGACAACCAGCCATCAATGGAAGTCAGAAAGGAGATCAAAGAAGTTTATCAATCCCTAGCGTATGGAGGGTGAGCTGTGGCCCCCCCGGCTTCTGGGCCCGGTCACAGCTGGGATCACTGCATACCTATAGATACGCCAGTGTTTATACTCCAGTCTTAGGACGCATTCACATCACATTAGTGCACTCTGTTTGACAGATACGTTTTTATAGCTTTTTTTTTTATGAAGATGGATCTCTAAGTGCACATATAGACTGTAATGTTAAAAAAATGCTTTACAGTATCCTGTCCTCCAAAAAATACTGATTTGTGCCAAATCCATCTTATTTAAACATTAAAGTCTGTATAATGGTTGCAAATGGATTGTCCATCTGTTTGCAACCATTTTTCTTTTACACCAGACACCAGGGGATGAGATCACGCGCCCCTGGGTCAAAGCATCATGATGTCAGCGTGACCAATGTGACTTCTGAGGCCCAATCAAAGGCCTCAGCGGTGACCCAGGGGCGCATGACATCATCCAGGGGTCAGAAGAGGGCAGAAGATGATATCAGGGGACCGCTGGACGCCCATGAAAGGTGAGCATAGCTTTTTGTTATTTTCACTCACCTCTCCTGGGCCTCCACTTATTATACTCCGGGGTCTTTGGGGGGTCTCCATTTTTACTATTTAAAAAACAGATCCATTAAACGGATCAGCAGAACGGACAGGAGAAATGTGGAATGAATGGAGACTACGGCTTCGTTTACATCTGCGTTGGAGTTTCTCTACGAGACGTCGTTGCAGATTCCAATGAATATCGTCGGACAGAAAAGTCCTGCATGGAGGACTTTTCTCTCCGCCAGTTTCAGTATATTCATTATAGTCTATGGGGTCCGCAGGTAATCGCTGTTTTGGCGGGCGGGCTCTCCATTGTTCGGGCCCCACAGCGGATACGAACGATGGAGAGCAGGCACAAGTGTGAACCTAGCCTAAGTAGCACAGAAGCACAAAATACATTAAAGGCAGAGATCCTAAACTATACATTACAACAGGTAGCAGATAGGGGGTGGGGGATTGGGAAGAGGGGAAAGGGAGAGGAATCACAGGCCCAAACTTGCACTGCAGCAGAGCTGAGACACAAGGCCACACACAACTTATGGTAGTTGCTGTTATTGTTAGAAAGCAGCCATGTTTTACACTCGTCCGGCTCTCCGTGACCTGACCTCCTCAGTGCAAGCATCAATACGACAGCAGTGAACAAAGACGCCGATTTATCCGCTCGGCTGGCAGCACCGCATGTGTAACAGTGCACGGAGTCTTGTATTTCGGCACAATCTCACTTCCAGCAGTGGCGGATGCCAAGGTACGCTGCCACTTGCTAACCTGCTAATTGCTGCATGACAATTCCAGAGCAAGGCGGATGAGGCGCGTCATATTCCAGCAGCTCCTCTTCCTATCTCGCCGTGCAATTAAGAAGGACTAATAAAGTGACTGACTGCTGGGACACGTAATGAGCGGGAGATCGATGAGGCTGGAGAGGGGGGGGGGGGGGGCAAATATCATTTACATCTGCACAAACAGGCTGTAGTGGCAACCTGCTGCTGCCCATAGCCCTGGTATATACAAAAATACTCATTGCTGGGAAAACTGGAAAATGGAGCAAAGAATAGAAATAAAATATCTTTACCCTATATTAGCAATTGTTGCTCTTTGGGCCGAGTAACACAGGGGGCGCTGTTCAGATGGTAAACTGTACTCTGTGAAGTTTTGTCAAAGAGCTTGGTGGCTAGAAGTCAAGACCTGTGCTGGATTCCCAACATGCCAATGTAAATGTTGTAACCATTATACCAAAACTCAGTTACCATCCATTCAGATGCACCTGCTTGGGTTTTTTATACCATACTACCCTAGGGAGCAGTGGCGTAACTAAAGTCTTGTGGGTCCCAGTGCAAACTTTTGTCCCCCTACCCCTTCCCGTGACCCTTTCACTATTTACATTGCACAGTATCTACTTTATAATGACCATGCGATGTTATTACAGCCTGTAATAATAGTGCACGGCTGCTATAAAACAGATGGCATGTGATGTGAATAGTGAAGGGGCCCCACACAGCATAATATGCTCCACAGTGGCCCACACACAGTATAATATAGTCAACAGTGACCCCCACAGTATTATATGCCCCACAGTGTCCCCCACACAGTATAATATGCTCCACAGTGTCCCCACACAGTATAATATGCTCCACAGTGGCCACCACACAGTATAATATGCTCCACAGTGGCCCCTGCACAGTATAATATGCTCCATGGTAACCCTCACACAGTATAATATGCTCCCCACAGTGGCCCTGTCTGTTCAAAGAAGGTGTCTGAATTTATTTAGAGGGTATGATTTTTTGGTCTATATTTTGGTGGTCTGGTTTGGAAGCTTTGGCTCATTCTAAGTTTCAAGTGTAACTTCTATTTTATTTTAAATTTATTTATTTATTTATTTGCTAATGTGTCGGGGGTTGTTTGGTGAACATTTTTGTAATATACTTTATTAACCTATCTAACTTACTTTTGATAGAAAACAAGCCCTAAAATTATTTCTAGCAACCCTCTAACTGAGCTGTTACCAGGGAAAATCCATTCACATTTGTATTGCTAGTATGAGTTGGGAACATTTCATGCTGCATATAAAAATCACATTCCTGACTGTGTTTTTAACTAGTGATATCTCTTTTTTTTTTATTACAGCTAGTACTGTGATCTTGGGTTCATATGAAAGCTGAGAATTTTTATAGGTTACATAAAACCAGAGATACAGCCATTCCCTTCAGCTCTACATTCTGCATTAAGTACGGAGGTACGGGAGTGATTAGTAAGGACTTAGCCTGTTTTCTATTAAATGGCAGTTAGATAGGTTAAGTAAGTATATTACAAAAATGTTCACCAAAATGTTACACTTTAAAGGGGTTTCCAGGCCTGATTAAGTGATGACCTATCCTTAGTATAGGCCATCATTTGAACATCAGTGGGGGTCTGACGCCCAGGACCCCTGCCATATCGGACTGGCCTAAGAGAGTACTACAGGATCCTCTGGTGACCCCATGCTCTAACACCATAATGGTCCAGCAGAAGACCCAACTTCGGAGGGTACTATGATCTATTTACTAGGGCAGGATAGTGGGCCACAGAATCATCTGGTGGGCACAAGGAACCCCAGTCCAGCACTGGACCCCCACCGCTCTTCAATTCATGACTTATCCTAAGAATAGGCCATCAATTTTTAAGCCTGGAAAACCCCTTTAAGAGTCCAGTGGGCAGCTATACTGCCAGTCCGTCCTGTATGTGTGTACATACAGAGAGATAGCTGTCAATCACAGAGTAGCCCCACCCACTGGACTCCTAAACCCAGGAATTTCAATAAACAAGATGCAACCTATTTATCGATCTGCTCAGCTCCTCCTGCTCTATAACATGCTGCCTGCAGATCGGACACCATGTTCAACATGACAGGTTACCTTTAAGTACAATCATTTATAAATCACTATAAAAACATGAATATAAAGCCTTCTTTGTATACTAGATGGAGACAAGGGCGACAATAGTTATCTAACCGCGTCTCTTCCTGTACATCCTAATCCTGGTGTACAAGTAGGAAATGTGCTCAGTGATTTATGTGACAGGTGGGAGAGCGCGGCGCCGCCTGATACTTATACTGTCATCTCATTTCTGATGACTCCTTGTTAAGTTCCTCTCGCATTTCTCCTGCCACTGACAGATCTTCTATTCCTGCTTGGTTCTGCCAATAAGAGCATCTATTTATGTAGGATCCTCGGGGAGTTTTCCCCCCATGAAACACTTATTTTTATGGAGGAGCTGTAAAGTGATAAAGGGTGGAAATCAAGGGGCTGAGCGACCCCCCGGGGGCCACGGTGTTCATAAGGCAGGTCTATAGGTAGGTGCTTTGCCCTATTGTGGCAGACATTTTACTAAGATATTGCACTGAATTCAATGGGAGTTTTTATTGGTTTTACAGGCCTGGCGTCTTAGATTCCATCCTTCAAGAAGGCCTCACCTTAAAGGGGTTTATACATCTTAGAAAATTTCACGCTCTCTTATAGTCCCATTAAAATGAAGGAAGTAAGGACTTTCTGGTCTGAATGGAGAGCAAAGCATTTCTGTTCACATGAATGATGAGGGTTACATCAGTCGGATCCCCCTGTCAATATGCAACTTATCCGTTATCCTGTTGTAAAACCCCTTTAAGTCCTATATGGCTTCAACAAGGTTTGTCTGCTCCTACAATCTATAGCAGAACATTGCAGAGCACTTCTCACAACAACTAGCACCCTCGGCGGCCTTCCCTGCCTCTCCGGATGTCTTCCTACAATTGTCGGGTACTAAGAGAACACGTGAAATTTTTTTGGGGTGGCTGTGCCCCCTTTTGGAGGCATATCTTACACCCTTGTGTAATGTGGGCACAAAAAGGTGCCAAAGACCTCTTTTTTTTCACGTGACCCATGCGGAAGCCAAAACACCCCACTGGACTCAATAGATTTGCCAACCCTTCTGGGACTCCAGGAGGTCACTCCTTATTTTGGACGCCTCCCGGTCATGTTAGGAGAGTTGGCACATCTGGTCTACTGTTGGACGTGAAGGGTTGCACTACTAAATTCAGCATTCTTGCATGTACATTATGGGAAGAGACCTTCTTTATCATAGTACCCCCTACACACAGTGCCTCCAACGCCTTACAATCCATGGCCACATTCATCGCCGGGTTAATAAGGGGTCAGCATTATATACACCCCTCCAATTAGGATTGACAATTTTAAGAGAGCCTGCTCGGTCAGACGAGAGCTGACACATACCTCTCGCCCCTTCCCTGTCCCCTTGGGCGGTTTTTCCAATCATGCGCATCTGTCACAATATTGTGAAGAACTGCAAACAAGCTCAGTCCCTCAACGCAAGAAGGAAACATCTTATGTGACAGAATTAACTCTTCTCCGTCCTGACGCCGGTTGCCATGGTAACCGCTTCGCTCCTCAGCTCGCAGGTACCATCAAAAACAGACAGACCTGCAGAATTTTGGAAAACCGCATAAACCTTTTAGCTATTAGAGTCCCTACACGTCGGGAAATTTGAGAAGAAAAAAAAAAATCCTCCTAGAAATTAATTCAACTTGGATTTTTAGACTAAAACACGGCCAATTAGGAAGTTACGGAAAAAGCTCTTGGCAAGTGAAAAACTTAATTGACTTAAAATTAAATTTCGCAGCAAATGACGCTTTAGTAATTTATACTATTTATAATCCGCCGTAGAGAACAGAAGATTCGTGCTGTGAATTTTTCTACTCTGAAAAGGAATATTGTTCAAGTCTACCTATGAGAAGGCGGCCATGAAACACTGGGCTGGGGGCGGCAATGAGGTAGGAGGCACGCTATGCCTCACGTATTACTGCGAATAACAATCATACCTGGCCTAATGGTAAAATGTGAGGTGTCTGGTGTAGGAAACCAATAGGGAATTGTCATTTTGGTCTTTTAAGAGTAAATGAGGGGGGTCTACCATTCAGGGCTAGGGAGCGGCGAACCTTGGGAGACATGTTTTGTGAATATTCGTGAAGCTCGTCCACGTGTTTACTTTTGGGCTGAGTTTTTTGATCTGAACTAAGGGTGCTAATATAATACTTTAGGGTCTCTTCAGACCGTATAATATTCAGAGGCCACGGGGAGGTGCGCAAAAATATTAAGCAGTCATACTCACCTCTCCTGGCTCCCTCGCGGCATCCGGTGATCTGTTCTGTGGCTCTTCCGGTCTCCAGGGTGTCGACACTGGCCCTGGGTGACCTCTGAGGCCACAGTGGTCATGTGGGTCAAGTTGATGACCACTCACATGACCACTGAAGCCCAATCGCAGGCCTCACTAATCCCCTGGGCCCACTGATGTCACCCAGGAGGCCGGAAGACATACAGGAGAGATCATCGGATGCCATGAGGGAGATTTTTTAGTAATGAACCCGGCTTGTTACAAGGCGGCCTGCTCATCTCTATTCAGGATAATGAACTCTAATCCAGAGGTTACAAACAATGCCTCACATTCTGGAGCGCCCTGTACATCTGTGCACTACACTAGCAGCCCATTGATTTCAAAGCAAAATGTATAATACTTCATTTGTCCTGTGGAGGCGCTGCAGGACAATCAATCCTTACTATTAGTACACCCCACAACACAAGCTGTGATCAGTTGATGGTCAAGGGCCATTTTAAACAAAAAGGGATTGTCTAAACTGGAGCGCCCCTTTAAAGGGGTTTTCTGGGCCAAATTTTTTTATTTTTTTAAAAAAGGTCTGTTAGTGTTATTAATGGGTTAATAAGTGCACCCAAGTACCTTTAGCAGTGTTTTGAGTGATTTCTGGGTTTCTCTGGATGCTCCTGGTATCCTCTGCATTTGTTTACATGGGTAGCTTCCTGCTGTCTTATCCTACAACTACCATGACGCATTGCTCTTCACTCAGATCTCCCTCTCATTCCCTCCCCGCTCCCTCTCACACCTCCTCCCTGTTTCCCTAGCTAGTCCACAGACTACTAGCCCTAACTAACTCAGCCCACCCCCCACCCCATCATACTTGCCTGTCTTCCTGTCCAGATCTTCTAGGCATGGGAGATCCTTCTGTCCTTCTCTTCTAGTCTGCCATCACCTGCACAATAGAGCCGGAGTGCACTCTTGCGCAGGCAGAAGTGAAGGAAGTGACGTTTCGTGCCCAGAAGATCAGGACATGAAAACAGGCAAGTATGAAGGGTTGGGGGTGGTGTAGTATTGGTGATGTTCCGTTTCAGGAAACGGAACGTCACCAGAAAATCAGAAAATGTTCCTGTGTGGTCAAATGACTGCCCCGGCGATCTGGGCAGACATACATTTTTGAATAAAGCAAGTAAGTTAGAAGTTAGGTGGGAGGAGGGTGTTTAGTTTAGTGTTAAATTATCATTTTATCCCGGGTAACCCCTTTAAGGAACTGATAAAATAAATTCCTTTATGTAGTGTTATTATAGGAAATGTTACTAACAGCGACATAGAAAGAGAAAGGGAATTCACAATCCTGCAAAGACAATGCCAGATTGCTTAGGAGAAAACCCTACAGAGAAAGGAATTGTTAAAATGAAGTTGTCAATTTAGTCATACATTTCCTTGAGGAATAACAGAGGAATTGCACAATGTAGAAATAAAATGGTTTTAGATTTGTATGGGGAACACAAGTGTTTACGAAAACAGACAGAAGAGGCGACAGATCTTCAGTGAACAAATTCTGTTGGAGGAAGGGGGAAGTTTAGATCGATACCTGGTCCTCAAATGATGATGTGGACTCGGCTCCTTCCCCGATGTCTAGGATAAGACTTAGGTCGAGCTCACTGGGACCTGTAGAGAATAGAGAATACACATGGAGTAATGCTGCCGTATCATTCATTACTTACAGATACTCATTTACTTAAAAGGGACAGTCTTTACCAAATTTTACCAATATTCTCTCTTATAATGGGGGCAGATAAATGCCGGCAGTTCTTTTAGAGTCCTCCATTCTGCAGTCATTGCCAAATAGGCTTGAAAGGGTTTTAAAGGATTAAAAAATATGGCCCCATTCTTCTAAAAAACAGCATCACCACTCACTTCAAAGGAGCTGACATGTAATACCAGACTCTACCCATAAACCAGGTGGGGCACTGTTTGAGATAGAAGCGGCCATGTTGTTCTAGCTCGATGTAGATTGAGACTTTTCGGTGACTTTTGTGTAAGCGTCTATCTGTAGATAATACCATGTCCCTAGTTTGTTTATGAAGTGGGACACAGGTGTAAGGCTCTGTGCACATTGCACTCTACTTTCTCATCGAGGTATATGTGGGGAAGATTTCCTGACATACACATCCAATGGAACGCCCAGACAGACGTATGCTACAGTTTAGGTATACGCCGCCTGCTGACTGCCATTGTAAGATATATGTATACCGCACACTATATGTTTATTGCAGCCTGTTGTGCTTTCCAATAGCTGATGTATTTCGGATGGAGGGCACGCTTTTGGCCTCCTATGGTGAATGAATCCCTATGGTTACATTTAGTGTATACATCGGGAGTATTATGCATAAGACTTGAACACAATGTGCACTTAGCCTAAGCCACACAAGAGGACTATTAGCATATATTTGCTGCAAAATACTGCAAAATTGTTTTAATCCTCCATTATTGGGACCTAGTAGGTTCCAGATGATGAAGCACATAAAATCCACTAATGGTCTCCCCAGAAGCGTAACTAAAGGTTCACAGGGCCTGGTGCAAAAGCTCAGCTCGGGCCCCCCTGCATAACCTTCTTAGGACTATCAGGACTCCCATCCATACTTTATAGCAGCATTTACATTACATTCCCCTTTCCTTCTCTATCTAGCCCAGACCGCCATGAAGACTTGTTCACAACATCTCTGTACACATAAGCTTCCCATCATTCCCATTCCTGGTCGGTGCCCCCCCCCCACATAGTAATCGTGCCCCAGCCTCCCCCTCAGAATCCCTCCCTCACTATATGTTGCTGGCCAATTGCTATATTTTTTTTTTTGCATTAAAGGGTTAATTTTCTCCTTTCTGACAGTGGAAGGCTGTGGATAATAAATCTTCTCCCTCCAGAGCACCAGAGGGCAGGGGTGATAAATTTACGATGCACAGACTGCTGGCCATCAAAGGGGATCAGAAAGGAGAACAAAGAAGCCTTAGTGTGTTCAGGGCTGGGTTGATATGCGAGGCAGAACCTGGAATCCGCCCCCAAATCAGCATCAAATTCCTACTTGTGAACACCTGCTAAGAGTCTGGCCATCCCCTTTTAAAGGACTTTTACAACATTAGCGTTATCCGATTTTCCCCTTTAATACCATGATAATTTTGGCTGCCCCGATACTCCCTTTGTTAATCAGGTCTCTATGATTAGTCCTCGGCTATAATTAATTTCCAATTATTATCCCGCCGCACACGCTCCTATCTCACACAGTAACTAGCGCAGGCTGATAACATTAGAAGTAACAATTACTTTTATATATTACGGATTCAGACAAGCATGAAAACTTATTAACATTTATCAGATGCCAACAAGACAATCCTGTCTACCCAACAACCCGCAGCCATAATGAGAGCAATAAAAGGTTATCTCCTCTCCTATAATTATACCATGCCGTAAAACACGGAAGAAAACAGGAGAAGGTTCCAAGCAGAATATATTTACATGCAAATTATATGTTATGTTATCAATCACATCCCGCTGCCGAAAACATCTACCTTGGAACAGAAAAGTTCTAACAGTGAGCGAGAACACTTGTACATACAGTAAGTTCTTGGAGCACACCTCGGAGACCATGGTACAAGACTCTTATGTACTAGTTTACATGGAGCATAACCATGGGTAGGTACAGTGGCGTAAATACCGGGGTAGCAGCAGGAGCGGCAGCAACAGGGCCCGGGACATTAGAGGGCCATTTTTTTAATAGGCCGATACCTGCTGGAGTAACCCCAACAGTTAATGGGACCTATTTACTTACCAATCCCTGCTCCTGCTCATGGCCGCCTGCGCTTCCCATTCTACGGAAGCGGAGGCGGCTGTGAGCAGGAGCGGGGATAGGTAAGTAGGGCCTCAGGCCCGCGAACCCCACAAACACTGCTATTTTTATATTATATTATATAATGATTGGAGGCCCAGGGGAGGTGAGGGAACATAAAAAAAAAATGTTACTTGCCTCTCCTGCACTCCGGAAGTCTTCGCCTCCTTGGTGACGTCCCAGACTTCACGTGGGCCGGGCCGGCGTCATTATGCATCACGACGCATGCCTGGCTCACGTGACATCTAGTCCAACATTGAAGAAGGCCGAAAGTAGCGGGAAGTGCGCCAGAGCCAGGGAGAGGTAAGTAACATTGTTTTTTATGTTTGTATCCTCCCCTGGATCTCTGCTCAGACCCCAGAGTATAATAATTGTTCATGAGTGGTCCACAATGGGGCATAATAGTGTGTGCAGGGGCCACTATGGGGCATAATACTGTGTGCAGGGGCCACTATGGGGCATAATACTGTGTGCAGGGGCCACTATGGGGCATAATAGTGTGTGCAGGAATGTGGGGAATGCGGTTTGTGCGGGGGTGGGGCGGTTGCCGGGGAGGGGGGACCATGTCAAATGTTCGCCTTGGGGCCCAGTCATTCCTAGTTACGCTACTGGGTAGGTACCTAAAAATTCACATAGCCCGTGTCCACCACAAAGCAAATTCTCCACCAAATTAGCAAGTAACTTATTGTAGGTACAATATGGTCAGCTGTACTGAGGCCCTTGCTGTAGAGAGATCCACCACCACAAAGAACATCGCTCACTCTGGAGGGTCTCGCTGACTATATAGTACATGGATAGTCCAATGATTTGAATGGACATTGTGTAATGCTTCATTTTTCCTATGGGGGCACTGCAGAGGAATTGAACACTTTTTGCTAGGATCTTCCACAGATTACAGTTGATTACTAGGGATAATAGCAATGTGAACAATCCCTTTAAGAAGACCACTGAGATCAGACATATGCTCATTACAGTCGCTTCTAATCATAAAATATGGCATTCTTGTTAGTACTTGAGAACATAAGGATCGGGCATGTTGAAATAAAGGATGCCTGACTGTTCTCCTCCCCCCTTCCCAGATATCTAATTTTGGGTGGAGAGTTGAACCCGCATACACATTAGACGGGTGGCTGCTCCAGGTGAAATCTAAATGTTGATCATCTCATGTATGATCAACTTTGCCGCAAGTCTCCTTCACTCGTCTTTAATATGATATCACACTCTGATGCTAAGGAGGTCATGATGAAGGTGGAGAAAATTGGGTCCACTCAGTTTTTGCACAGTGACCTTCCACGTGCCTTCTCCACCCTGCTCACGCCAATCACAATAACTAAGCAATGACTGATCATTATCATAGCAAGAAGTAATAGCTTCAAGAGCAGCCTTTCCCCTCGAGACCCTTCAGCAAATAGTGAAGAAGTCATTAAGACATCTATGACTCTCTTGACTTCATCTTCCTCCTCCGCACTCCAAAGTCATAAGAACCCCACATGTATTCCTGCCTGTGATCGCCCTCGCAGCTGCTATGTATGCTATAGACACACCGAAATACAGTCCATCAAGTCAACTGCAGTGAATACAAATGGCTAGAACTAAGCACAGCAATCCCCAGCCCTATGGCCATGTGGTCGAGCAGACAGGGAGCCGCCGCGAAGACAATGTCCCCAGAAAGCCCTTATCCTGTTTTGTCCTTGGAAGGCCCTTAAGTGTTTTGTAGAAAGATAAACTCATCAGGAGAATGAACAGCATAGCGCTCCTAGAGAATAGGCAGCAAACAAATGTAGATCTGCAATACCAAACACAACCACTGGGCAGGAGGGTGCTGTATGAGCAATATATAGTGTAGTATATAGGAGGTATATATCCTGTATAATATGAGATTACATCATCACAAAAAAAATGCATAAATCAATAGTATAGAAGAATATAGGAAACTCTGTAATAAATCAGAAAAAATGCTACTTTCTCCATTTATCTAAAGAAATTAGCACCCCACCTTCCTAAACTCCTATTCACTCTACTACTTTGGTGTCCCATGACAGACTGCAGCTCAATGAAGTATCACAGTACGTGTCCATAGAAGCAGAGAGAAAGGAGGGAGATGGGGCCAAGTCAGAGAGACAGAGAGAAGCAGACATCCTGCTGCAGCTACTGGTAAGTTTTCTCGTCCCAAGTGCTTTATTACCATTCATACTGGTCAGCGCTTACTTGTAAGGTCCTATATGATGTTTCTGAGTGAGTCAGAGAGAGTTAGGGAACAGGATCTCCTGTTTTCTCCATGTGATAACTGTAGGAGACAACATAGCGGGTAGTCTCCAACCACCAGCTCAGAAAAAACTGAGAATTACAAGTCATTAGAGGGGAAAAAACTGCTAAAAATGTCATAAAATGGTCAGAAATAGTAATACAACCTCATGGAAGGTTATCCCGACACGTCATCCGAAAGGTTGGATAGTTACTGGGCCATCTAGTGTGCAAAAGTTTTAGTCAGGGGGAGAGGGAAATGCTGCGCAGTAAGAATGCTTTCAGAAGGTTTAATAGTTTATATTTGTGAATGAAGAAGAGAGAAATGTAAATCCCATCAATATTTGGTGTGACCTTTGCCCTTTGCCTTCCATCAGTTCTTCTCGGTACTTGCAGACAGTTTTTGGCAGAACTGGGCAGGGAGGTTGTTCCCGCCGCCATCTTGGAGAACTAAGCACAGATCTGTGGATGTAGGCTTGGTCCAATCCGTCTGTCTCTTCATGTCATCCCAGACAGACTGGATGATGATGAGATCAGGGCTATATCTGTGGGGGCCGGATCATCACTTCCAGGACTCCTCCTCCAAAGGGCAAAGGTCACACCGAATAGTGATGGGGTTTACATTTCTCTTTTCTTCATCGACAAAAATAAACTATTAACCCTTCTATTTCTGAAAGCGTTCTTACTGCGCAGCCTTTTTTCTACACTTTTGCACAGTATATTAGTATTTAATAACCTGACCTCTGCCCTCTAACTCAATAATCTACAGCCAAACGGGTCCCTGGGGTCATCCTTCTCCTAAACCGTAAACACGTCGCCGCCTGTTGGGACTAACAATCCATGCAGGAAGGTTATTATAATAATTCATCTCCGCACATTCATCCGCGAGGTCTTCTTATAGTCTTTTTAAGGGATTTTGATCTTTATCAGCTGCCACAATGGAAATGGAGGGTCCAGGAAGGTCATGAAGCTGCTCTCGGTACTGACCTAGGTGGTCTCCAGGTTGTAATAAAGCTATAGCCATAGATCACTGCAATGAACAGACCCCAGCCCATAGACAAGGTCAGCGCCATGAGTGACGGTTTGCTGACAGCTCGGGGTTACTGAAGGCTGCCCCCAATTCCTTACTTCATCCATCACGTAGTAGGCGATGAGTCCTCCTCATGGGCAGAATGTGGCCCACTCCCATATTATAAACCAGGCCAGAGCTGTATTATCAAAGACGACCTTTCATGTCCTCTAAGACACACTATAGACTATTAGTAAGCTGAGCACGTTCAGCTCTGTCGGTATCTTGCCGCGTTCCAGAAATATCGATGCCATTAGTTTTGGTTACTGATATCACTGGAGTGTCATGGCGGCCGGCCTAACAGCTCAGGGTCGTCGCTGGTGGTGAGGAACATTCTCCCCCGCCCCGCGATGACACTGAGCTATAAGGCCGAACCCCTTGATCCAGTAGCTGAAACTAATGGCAGCGGTATCTCTGGAAAGGGGGAAGATTCCAGCAAAACTGAGAGTGCGCTGAATTCGGCACAGCATGACCCTATCTGAGCAGACATGAAAAGACATCTTTAAGGCTAAGACCCCACATAGTGTAGCACAGCAAAAAAAAAAAAAAAAAAAAAAAAAAGCATTTTTCTTTGTGAGTTCACAGAGTTTTCCTTTGCGGACTTTCTGTCCCTATTATACCTATATGGAAAATGCCAGCGTTTCTGCAGGTATAATTGACATGTTGCTTTTCCGCTGCAGATTTTTTTCTGCAATGTATGGATGGGATTAGCCAGAATCCCATCCACTTTGCAGGTATTGTAAAACGCAGCGTTTTATTACCGCGTGGGACTTTAGCATGATTGAAGATCAGCGGGGATCCGACACCCGGGATCCCCACCGATCAGATGTTGTAAATGCAGAGGTGCCGCCTCTTTATTACAAGCCATTGAGTGGTCACATGGTCTGATTGCAGCTCAGTCCCATTCATGTGAGCTTGGATACCAAGCTCAGTCACTATACAACATACGTAGAAATGGTAGGAGTGACTCCAAAAAAAGAGAGGTAGGGGACCGCGCTTCACCAAGGTTGCTTTGATAAACTCTAAAACACAACGCGTTTCGAGGATCAATGGTCCTCTTTATCAAGTGTACAAGTGACTGGTTTAAAAAGGAAATAAACATGAACAAATAAGAATAGAAAAACAGATAATGTTCATCAAATAATCAATGTGAAATAAAATAATAATAATAATAATAATAATAATAATAATAATAATAATAATACACATATACAGTACTTATAAATTGATTAAAACTGAGAAAAGTGGCTATGAATGTGTATCAACCACAATATGAATTATTTAAAGGCTATGTGTAATAAATAAGGCGGACAATAAATTAACAATTAAAATCGTATAGAAAGTGGCTATGAATGTGTATCAACCACAATATGAATTATTTAAAGGCTATGTGTAATAAATAAGGCGGACAATAGGTTAACAATTAAAATCGTATAGAAGTGGCTATGAAGTGTACACCACAATATGAATTATTTAAGGCTTGTGTAGGCGGCAATAAATTAACAATTAAAATCGTATAAAAAATGAAAACAATTAAGAGAAATATTTATAAAATGTGGGTAACATTAACAATATTGAGTATAAAGGAATGTTAATAAGTAACAAAGATATGAATAAATATCAAAAGAGATACATACATAGTAACAGAGATACGGAAAATAAATAAATCATGAATTGCCAATGGTAATAGAATCTGGTACTTGGAGATTATTAAAACATGGGTAAAAGTGTGTGTGAGGAGTTGTGGAGGTTGGTACAAAAAGGAAAAAAAAAATATATAAAATAAAGACTGGGAAAGTAGTGTTTGGAACTTACCAGCCTCAAAGGGTTAGCTGTATTTGTAAATGCGGGTAACATGAAGGAAAACAAAGACTGGGAAAGTAGTGTTTGGAACTTACCAGCCTGGAGGGGTTAGCTGTCATCTCTGGAGTCAACGCATTAACAAGAAATCTTTCGCATTATATAGATTTGCAGTTACAAAAGTATGTAACCAAATTCCCATCCTATTTGAAAGATTCAACTCATCTAATTACTGAACTGCTAACTATTCAATGGAAGCCCAATTATATTTGGGCAACCCTTGATGTTTCGGCCCTATACAGTAATATACCCCACTCCAAAGGCCTGGAAATGATAACCAAAACATTACACATGGATAAGACGATGCCTATTGAACAGAAAACCTTTATCACAAATAGCATCCAATTCATTTTGGAGCACAATGTATTCACTTTCGAATCTAAACTATACCAACAGAAACGTGGTACAGCCATGGGTACCCGTTTCGCACCCAGTTATGCCAATATCTTTATGGGACGCTATGAGGAATCCTTCATCCAAAACAAACACTTCTGGTCACATAATATAGTTTTTTATAGAAGATATATTGATGACCTCTTATTTATATGGGAAGGCACTGAACAATCCTTTCAAGAGTTCACCAAATACCTCAACAATAACGATTGGAGAATCACCCTAGGTGGCCAACCCCAAATAAACACGATCGAGTTCCTAGATTTGGAACTAACTGGTGGCCCTAATGGTATTAACACTAAAACTTTTTTTAAGAAAGTGGACTGCAACAGCCTACTAGATTATCGGAGTTCCCATTATAGGAAATGGAGGGACAATGTACCTTTCGGCCAATTCAAACGGATCAGACGCAATTGTACTAGTGATGCAGATTTCAAAATACAGAGTAAAATCCTAACCCAACGATTTCAAAAGAAATATTATCCGAAAAGGATTATCCAAGCAGCAGAATCAAAAGCACAATCCTTGACCCAGTCCGATTGTCTGATTCCCTCTGAGAAAAATAATGTTAGAGGGTTCGGACATAATTTTATCACTACCTATAATAATGCACATATTAGGATCAGAATGATTCTTGATAAACACTGGCCCAACTCCTTAATGATCCACTACTCAAACCCAATATCCCCTCCAAACCATCCATCACCTTCAGAAGAGCCAAGACTTTAAAAAATCTCTTGGCCCCAAGTAAACTTAGATCTCTTACCAAGCCCAAGGATCCGAGCTCCATGCACTTACAAACAAATGGCGTATTTAAATGTAAACATAAGAAATGTAAATGCTGTAATACAATCAATCATTTAGCAAAAGACATCACTAGCGTTGTCACGGGCGAAACTTTTCAGATCAAGCATTCTTTAGATTGTTCCTCTTCCTACGTTATTTATGTCCTTGAATGCCCCTGTGGACTTCAGTATATAGGCCGAACCATTAGACCACTAAGAGAAAGACTAAATAAACATAGGTCTAATGTACAGAATGGTTACCTCAAGCATAGTGTTTCGAAACATGCTTTATTGGTACACAATTCCAGCTTTAATGGGTTTAAAATCACACCATTAGACCATATTCCTACACATATCAATAATAGGTTTGATAAACTAAAAAGAAAAGAAATGTACTGGATATTCAAATTTAATTCACTGACACCAGCTGGTCTCAATGAAGCACTTGAATCTGTATACGACTAAAACAGTCCTGAGGTATTATGGAGGCACTGGTAATATATACAGTAATTTTATATAGTTTCCTTTTTCCTTTTTTTTTTTTTCCCCATATCTTTTTTTTTTTTTTTTTTTTCATATCTTTGTTACTTATTAACATTCCTTCATACTCAATATTGTGTTCATCTGGAAACTTGCCAACCTAGCGTAACCGAGTGCCAAATCAACAACTCTTGTTGTATCTCAGTTGATACTTATTTACACCTTTGACACCTATTACCATTTTCTCATATTCAATTATTATTATATTTTTTTTTTTCTTCTGATCAGAACTCCTCCCCTAATATGGGCAGTCCTGGCCATGTATACCTATATAAACCCCCAATTAAATGGTCCTACCACACACTTCTGCTTTTTACAGCTAACCCCTCCAGGCTGGTAAGTTCCAAACACTACTTTCCCAGTCTTTATTTTATATATTTTTTTTTTTTTTTTTTTTTTTTTTTTTTTTTTCTTTTTGTACCATCCTCCACAACTCCTCACACACACTTTTACCCATGTTTTAATAATCTCCAAGTACCAGATTCTATTACCATTGGCAATTCATGATTTATTTATTTTCCGTATCTCTGTTACTATGTATGTATCTCTTTTGATATTTATTCATATCTTTGTTACTTATTAACATTCCTTTATACTCAATATTGTTAATGTTACCCACATTTATAAATATTTCTCTTAATTGTTTTCATTTTTTATACGATTTTAATTGTTAATTTATTGTCCGCCTTATTTATTACACATAGCCTTTAAATAATTCATATTGTGGTTGATACACATTCATAGTCACTTTTCTCAGTTTTAATCAATTTATAAGTACTGTATAATGTAGTAGTATTATTATTATTATTATTATTATTATTTTATTTCACATTGATTATTTGATGAACATTATCTGTTTTTCTATTCTTATTTGTTCATGTTTATTTCCTTTTTTAACCAGTCTCTTGTACACTTGATAAAGAGGACCATTGATCCTCGAAACGCGTTGTGTTTTAGAGTTTATTAAAGCAACCTTGGTGAAGCGCGGTCCCCTTCCTCTCTTTTTTTGGAGTCACTCCTACCATTTCTACATTTGGAATACCATTTGGATCCAGGAGATCCTGACGCCTAGAGGTCCCGCTGCTCCCTCATCCTGTGACATAGTTTGGACCATTCCACTAAAATATACGACATTATACCATAACTAACCATTCAAGGTGAGAGCTTATCTACACTGTGGCCAATCCACTACTAGTGGGCTAATCAACTGAGGGGGTATTGACATACACTATACCCATTTAGGTGTATGCCCATGCATTGTGGACCCACTCTACCACTTTATCCACCTCCTCTCAACCTTTATTAGTGGACACGTCCTAGTCACTTTATTCTTCCCACGTTTTCTGAACACAATTTACATTTTTTTACTTTTTGTAAAAACAATATTACCCTATGTGCCGCTCGGTGTTGTTGTTTTTGTTTTTTTACCTAAGCTCACTATACAACATACGGCGCTGTGCTCGGTCTGCTGTGCAGATGCCGCAGTACTCACCTGAACCTCTTCAAACAGCTGACTGGTCGGGGTCCTGGGTGTCAAGTCCTCATTGATCTTCAATTGAAGAACTATCCTAAAGGTCATCGATTAAAAATCCCTATAATTGACTTTATAGTTAACCTATAATTGACCTAATTGACCTATAATTGACTTTATACCATCAATGTGAGACCTATAGTCCTCCACCCCTGGGACCCCCCAAACAAAGAAGCAGCAGTACTTGTTGGATGACTTTGTCTCAGTATTACAGTGAAGTCATCCATGTGGCTGTGTCTGGTACTGCAGCTGGGCCCTGTCCAGTCCAATGATGTTTATTGGCTACCCCCATGAAGGTATCATTGAGCTCCAGTGTGTGCTGCTGGAGGGGACGACCCCTGATCACACATACATGTCCTATGCTATCAGGGCATGCTGGGAGTTGTAGTGTCACAACAGATGGAAAGCCCCAGGCTGGAGACCATGAAGCGGATGATTTACAACCCTACATTTACGTTCTAATATTGATATCATGCTGACGTTCGTCAGGAAACAGTTAATACAGGAAGGTTGTGCTGGATTGTCCCTGGTTTTCATGGTGATAAAATAGTTGCCCTTAACAACCGGGTCTAAAAGGCTTCAAAACCGAATGTAAAAGAAAAAAATAATAAAATAAGGAAGATTTTGCCTTCTCCATTGTATCTTGCATAGTCCGTGTGATATGGAAAGAACACATGGATGGTGCACGGGGCTACACAAAACCGAACGTTCAATGCCATGAACTGAGGAATGTTGGATTTTATGAGACACAATGGGATAATGTCATTGAGTGATAATAGGAGCGACCTTCTGACAAATACGTGTATCCAGTGGATACAGAGCGCCACGTACATCACTGCACTTCTATGTGATATTACAGAATATGCCTGAACTCTAATGCAGGTATTACCTGAGCACTACAAAGCCCAGCCTAACATGCTATTGCAATGTAATGGATTGTCTGTTTTCTAGCTACAGCCACCACTAGAGGGAGCTCACAATAAATTGTATACAGTCATTTATTGAGCTCCATCTAGTGGTGGCTGCAGGAATCATGAATGGCATACAGCATGCAGGACAATTTTTTGGCATAAACCGTACACCTAAATTATAAATCGCTTTCACCTTTTCTTGATTGCTTTATTCCAAATTCTGCATGATTTATTCTCAGGCTTCTTTTTATCTAAGTGAGAGTGACCATGACAAGCCTGTGTAGTATAAAGAGAAGTCTGCTGTACCGCAGATAGAATTTTCTGCAAATAGGCCATGTTACACTCAACTACATCTTTTGTCCCCCTTGCCCATGAGTGTAACTGCCAGGGTTGCATATATAGCAGCTATGATGGGGCCCAACAACTAAGGGGCCCTCTCTACTCATAAGGTGTGATTAGTGAAGGCAATGGAAAATTGAACGGGGCCCCATTACATGTTTTAATATGGAGCCCTATGGTTTCTCTGCAGTGTGCATGGTGTCTTCTATGCAGCACCACTTTTTGTACTATCACTATGATGTGACATGACGTGTTCAATATACATGCATGTGACATCATCTCTGTACTATGACATCACTGTGTGTATTATCCCTGTACTGTGACATCACAGTGTGTATTATCTCTGTATTGTGACATCACTGTGTGTATTATCCCTGTACTGTGACATCACCGTGTGTATACTATCCCTGTACTGTGACATCACTGTGTGTATTATCCCTGTACTGTGACATCACTGTGTGTATTATCCCTGTACTGTGACATCACCGTGTGTATACTATCCCTGTACTGTGACATCACTGTGTGTATTATCCCTGTACTGTGACATCACTGTGTATACTATCTCTGTACCGTGACATCACTGTGTGTATTATCTCTGTACCGTGACATCACTGTGTGTATTATCTCTGTACTGTGACATCACTGTGTGTATTATCCCTGTACTGTGACATCACTGTGAGTATTATCCTTGTAATGTGACATCACTGTGTGTATTATTCCTGTACTGTGACATCACTGTGTGTATTATCCCTGTACTGTGACATCACTGTGTGTATTATATCTATACTGTGACATCACTGTGTAGCAAAATAACCATAATAAACTTGTCCTTTTCTAAACTTGCTGCTGAATACCATCATATAGTCAGGCCCCACTCCAAGTTTTGCTATGTGTTACTTGTTACACCCCTGTCATCACCCCTTTAAAATAATAGGAAAGAGAACCCTGACAGATTCAAGTACACGGTGTATGGATATATAATGCTATTTGACATGAATTACTAAATCACCAGTGAGACATTCTCTGTGTATATTAATAATTCTGATTCACTCACCGGCTACAGGTTCCTTAGCTGGGAATAACTTGTTGTCCACGGCCGCACTGATGTCGTAGAATACTTCCTCCTCGTCCCTGTCTGCATCAAACTGGAAAGAAGCAACAAAAAGGAGACCATTACATTCCGGACGGTGATCTTTCTGGAGAAGCTTGGATTTGGCTTTATATAATCATATCAGTACATAGCATTAACGACATGGATAGACATGGCGCTAATAGCAGTGCAGGGTGGAGGTCACAGCTGGGCCTGTACGCCATGGGGCCCCATAGGGACCTACAGCTACAGAGTGAGCACTGGACAAGGATTACAATAATAATGATACAGATTTTTACTGTAGCTTTTAATCTGAAAACCTAACAGTATAAAGCCCACATCATTTACCATTGATTTCTACACTAAATGGCCACTTTATTAGAGACCCCATACCTTTTCACTATCATTGCTCCCATCTATGGACCTGTGACTCCCGAGCACAGATGAAATCTAGTGACAAGTTTTCTGTGGATCAGGTTCAGTGAGAATCCACATTGGATGGGAAAATCCAGCGATCGGAGCATCGCACAATGAGGCCTGGTCACAGGGAATACGTGTCAGCTTGCTGGGGTCCAAATGTTGGGACCCACAGTGATCGGGAGAACGGGGGACTGAAAGATACCCAGCAGGCTCCACGTGAGTAAGACATTTGTGGCTTTGTGGTGTCCACATCAGGAATGTAACTACCGCCATAGCAACCACTATAGGGCCCACAACCATAGGGGGGCCCAGACCTTTTTATTTTTGTTTTTATAGGCTCTTATCTGGATTTCTCCTGCAGGTAACGGCCAATTTTCACTTACCTATCCCCACTCCTGTTCATTGTTGCCTCCAGCATCAGGACTTAATATATGGTGTCCCCTGGAGGCCTAAGCTAAGGTGGCCATGGACAAAAGCAGGGGTAGGTAAGTGAAAATCGGCCATAATCTGCTGGAGTAATCCCGTAGGTAGCAGCCTAAAGTACTTCTGTGGGTGACTCAATATGGGGCACTATATTGTATGGGGACTCTTACTGTAAGGGGGGCCTGTAACACGGAGTACTTACTATATGGGAGCCTGTAACATGGGAGCACTTACTATATGGGGGCCTGTAACACGGGAGCACTTACTGTATGGGGCCTGTAACATGGGAGCACTTACTGTAAGGGGACCTGTAACAGGGGCACTTACTATATGGGGGCCTGTAACATGGGAGCACTTACTATATGGGGGCCTGTAACACGGGAGCACTTACTGTATGGGGCCTGTAACATGGGAGCACTTACTATATGGGGGCCTGTAACATGGGAGCACTTACTATATGGGGGCCTGTAACATGGGAGCACTTACTATATGGGGGCCTGTAACATGGGAGCACTTACTATATGGGGGCCTGTAACATGGGAGCACTTACTATATGGGGGCCTGTAACACGGGAGCACTTACTGTATGGGGCCTGTAACATGGGAGCACTTACTATATGGGGGCCTGTAACATGGGAGCACTTACTATATGGGGGCCTGTAACATGGGAGCACTTACTATATGGGGGCCTGTAACATGGGAGCACTTACTAAATGGGGGCCTGTAACATGGGAGCACTTACTGTATGGGGCCTGTAACAGGGGCACTTACTGTATGGGGGCCTGCAACATGGGAGCACTTACTATATGGGGGCCTGTAACACGGGAGCACTTACTGTATGGGGCCTGTAACATGGGAGCACTTACTGTAAGGGGGCCTGTAACAGGGGCACTTACTATATGGGGCCTGTAACATGGAAGCACTTACTATATGTGGGCCTGTAACATGGGAGCACTTACTATATGGGGGCCTGTAACACGGGAGCACTCACTATATGGGGGCCTGTAACAGGGGCACTTACTGTATGGGGGCCTGTAACACGGGAGCACTTAATATATGGGGGCCTGTAACAGGGGCACTTACTGTATGGGGGCCTGTAACACAGGAGCACTTACTATATGGGGCCTGTAACACGGGAGCACTTACTATATGGGGGCCTGTAACAGGGGCACTTACTGTATGGGGGCCTGTAACAGGGGCACTTACTGTATGGGGGCCTGTAACAGGGGCACTTACTGTATGGGGGCCTGTAACAGGGGCACTTACTGTATGGGGCCTGTAACACGGAAGCACTTACTATTTGGGGTCTGTAACAGGGGCACTTACTGTATAGGGGCCTGTAACATGGGAGCACTTACTATATGGGGGCCTGTAACATGGGAGCACTTACTGTATGGGGCTTGTAACAGGGGCACTTACTGTATAGGGGCCTGTAACACGGAGTACTTACTATATGGGGGCCTGTAACACGGAAGCACTTACTATTTGGGGTCTGTAACAGGGGCACTTACTGTATAGGGGCCTGTAACACGGAGTACTTACTATATGGGGGCCTGTAACAGGGGCACTTACTGTATGGGGGCCTGTAACAGGGGCACTTACTGTATGGGGGCCTGTAACAGGGGCACTTACTGTATGGGGCCTGTAACACGGAAGCACTTACTATTTGGGGTCTGTAACAGGGGCACTTACTATATGGGGGCCTGTAACATGGGAGCACTTACTATTTGGGGTCTGTAACAGGGGCACTTACTGTATAGGGGCCTGTAACACGGAGTACTTACTATATGGGGGCCTGTAACAGGGGCACTTACTGTATAGGGGGCAATACATCGTGTATGGGTAAAGGAGGCATTATACCGTATGGGGGCTAGTTAAGGGGGTGTTATACTATGTAGGGGCAGGGGGCCCAGTCCTGAGCTTGCTATGGGGCCCCGTCTTTCCTAGTTACGCCCCTGGTCCACATGTAAGCCTTAGAAGACTAGAAAATTTTTTTTTTTCTTTTCCATATAGGGGGTGGTCATATAAACAGCTTAGCCAGATCCCTATAAATGGGCAATAAAAATAGCTTTTTAGCAATGCACCAGTGGTCAGGAGACATATCTGCCCCCCCTTATAAACAGGATTTCTCCGTACACAGCTTTGGGTTGTGGGCGCAGTGCACACTAATGCCTAGCAGAAGTAATTTCTATGTAACACCCTGGCAGTAGCTTCAGAGCCGTCCACCCCTATTATTAGACAACCACTTGGCTGGCAATGGTTGAGCTTTATATGCACAGCCATTACTACATCAATTCACTGACATGAAAGCCAGAATATTTATCATATCACAAGAGGCTCCAAATACGATGACAAAGTCACGGAAACAAGCTGTGAATCTTGTTAATTCCCTTCTGAGCCGGTGAGGTCAAACAGGTACTCCGAAGGGAAACTGAGCCTTAAAGGGTTTCTATGAGATTAGAAACGCAAGGCTTAATTTATTATAGAAACAGCGCCTCTCTTGTCCGTAGGTTATATTTAGTACTGCAACCCATCCCCTTGTGTGTGAATACTGCAATTCCACACATAGCCTTAAGCAAGTGTGGCGCTGTTTATGCATGAAAGCGGACATGTTTGTTTAATCTAACGCAACCCCTTTAGCAACTATTGCTTGATGTTCACAGGATTTAGGTCAAGTGACCCATCTGCCCTCCCGTGTCAATCACGAGTTGGTGTCTGTTGCCAGGCTTCTCCCAGGGGTGTGTGTAGGGGGGTGCAGCAGTAGCAGTCACTACCGGGCTCTGGATCCTGCCACTTAAAATATACCACTATTGTAAATCTAGGTAGGGGTCCCATTACGGATTTTGCATTGGGGCCCTGCAATACCAGATTCAGCCCCTATACAAAGGTGGCGCAGTTTCTGATTTCATACAAGCCCCTTAGAGATGATGAAGAATACAAATCTGGTTGTTATTTTACTTTACGTAGCAACAAAAAGTAACCGAACAGCTGCAAAGTCTCATTCAATACCTTGGAGTGAAATCCTCAGAGTGTTTCGGTTCAGTGACAAAAAGGATTTGGTGACAGTAATAAAGCACTTAGGCAAATGAAGATGGAAATGAATAGCTCTCGAGAGGAAGAGTCATCCAGCCCTGTTTACAAGATTAGGTTATCACTGGATGTAATCTCATCACGGGTGACGCGGTGTCAGTCATGGAGGGACCAGCGACTTCATCATGACGCTCTGACCATGGAACCGTCTACATACCATCCCGATAAAACATGGCTGACCGGCAGTTACGGTGGTCACACACAGTAGATGGATTTTGGCTGGACCCCTTGATGGGCTGACACTCTAATGTGTATGGGGTGTCCAGAAGTGGCAGACAACTGGATTCCAATTGGTGGTGTCTGGAAGACGTTTAATCCCCTCTTGCTATGAGAACACATGCATGCTCGGCTGGATCCAGTATGCACATGTATGGGGGAGGGCGAAGGAATAGCTGTCAACTGTCTAATATAAAGTACTGTGCAAATGTTTTAGGCAAGTATGGAGAAAAAAATGCTGCACCGTAAAAATACTTTCAGAAATAGAAGGGTTAATAGTTTATATTTGTGAATGAAGAAAAGAGAAATGTAAATCCCATCAATATTTGGTGTGACCTTTGCCCTTTGCCTTCCATCAGTTCTTCTCGGTACTTGCAGACAGTATTTGGCAGAGCTCGGCAGGGAGGTTGTTCCCGCCGCCATCTTGGAGAACTAAGCACAGATCTTCTGTGGATGTTGCTTGCTCCAATCCGTCTGTCTCTTCATGTCATCCCAGACAGACTGGATGATGATGAGATCAGGGCTATATCTGTGGGGGCCGGATCATCACTTCCAGGACTCCTCCTCCAAAGGGCAAAGGTCACACCAAATAGTGATGGGATTTACATTTCTCTTTTCTTCATTCACTTCATTTGGTTCACTATTAACCCTTCTATTCCTGAAAGTATTCTTACCGTGCAGCATTTTTTCCACACATGCCTAATTGTTTTGCACGTCACTGAATCTAAGCTTTTGACACTTTCATACCTTCATTACTTATGAAGGATAATAGAAAGAGACTACTAAGTCTAAGCTGATGAGGCCAAATCGGCAGAAACATGTGACCTTTTGGTTGGACAGTTTGCTACAGTGTATCAGTGTAGGTAATATTATCAGATTCATCCCTCCCAACCATCCCAGATTCAGCGGGACAGTCCCAGATTTGGGGTGCTGTCCCGCTCTATATATGTTTGGTTACCTGAACTCTGGGGAACAGGGGTGGTAGGTATAACTTTGTGGGGTGCTACTTTTAAGAGTAAAATGTGGGTCAGAGGACCCCTATTCTCCAGACAGACTAGTAGATAATGACATAATAGAGACCACCTTAGTACTTCTATGCCGAATAGTCCAAAGGTAGAAGACAATGACATAAAAACAGCAAAAAAACAAACAAAACACATTTAGGAACTGTAAAATACAATGTTTCCAGGGCCTAAACCACACAAGCCTAGAAAAAGGTTTTTCACAAGACCCTTGGGACCCCATTGCCAAACATAATATACAGTATACGGTATTGATGTGAAGACACCAGGTTACAGTATATGGCCTGAATCCCCCAGAGCACCCGCCCTCGTGTCCTATCGATCACACCATGAGTGGGTCATCTCATATAAATAGAACCCGGTGTCTGACATCGGCCGGCGTCCCATAAAGCGGCAGATCCCCCGGGTTCCCAGGCTTCAATATGCCCTGAATATCCCAACCAGATTTATCACACTGACAGCGACGTCAGAGTTTGGTTATGTCTTTATTTTTACCACTTCGGCCTGGAATGAAACCCATTCATCATCTTTACTGGTAAATGGAGCACAATTATGTCAAGTGTGTTATGTAGGAGAGCGATGCAGCGTAGGAGAACTTACACCGGATCTTATAAAGTAAGGCTCGGTCTCTGGGGACACGTCCAAGACAACACAACATACATCATGTGTAGCTCTCGCACAATACGCCGTTACCAATGTGCTGGGCATTTGGAGCAGAATCACTCGGAGCAAAACTGGAAGTTTGGGAGGATAACTATGTATAAGACTAAGAACAAAAACTCTCCGCACAGAACGGATACACTGCGCTAAGCCTAGTACAGGCACCCCCGGGATATACTGGGGCACCATCGATAGAAGGACCTGCCAGCAGAACCCGCATTTGGCCGACAGCCATATAAGTTGTAGGGCCATGTTGATGAGAGGTTTCGGACAGCAGCTTATTTGCTTCCTTTATTATAGCTGTCTTAAAGGGATCTGTCACCAGACCAGCCCCTAGTGAACTATAAATCACTCTTTTCTGCTTCCCGATCGGTGCCTCCGTTTCTGAGATAGTCTCTTTTTTCCTGATATTAATGAGCTGTTTGGTGCTACAAGGGCGCCACCATTGCTCTCATTCCACCAAGGAGCTATGCTTTCCAGCGCCACGACCCTCCATTCCTCCCTGCTATGACTGACATGTACACTGCCTGGCCTTGTCAGTCATCGCAGGGAGGTGACTCTTTGATGTGGTGAGAGCAATGGTGACGCCCTCGTTGCACCAAACAGCTTATTAGCTTATCAGAAAAAACATAATATCTCAGCAATGAGGCGCTGAACCTCGGCTATCTGACTGTGCTTTTAGTTCAATAAGGACAGTTCTCTACAAACTTAAGGAGTTGTGCTGTAATGGACGAGGAATAAGTGTTCAAATCGCTGGAGGCCAAAACGCCAGGTCCCCCAGCAATCGGACACTTATCCCCCTTCACTTTAAACTCCAATGGTTCAGGTAGTCTCCATATATAGCGCACTAGTTATACAGTAAGTATTTCCTGCAGTCACCTCCGATATGTAGGCTTTCTGTGCTTATAGTAGAAGACGTGATAGGTCACTATCTGAGAGTACAGAAGACCCCTGGAGACCCCGAGCCATGGGAAACTATTTCCCAGCCAGTAATTACAAGTGACTGGTCCTGACAGCTTCTATTACTGACCAGATAGAACTTATTTCCTATGACGTATCTTCTCCTGGTTCCTCAGGAAAGTTGTAGATCTAATTAAGGATATGGTCAAGGGAAATGCATCAATTTACAGCACCAACCCGAGTCTCCAAATATCATCTAGTGTCTAATGCAAAGCGCATTAGGTGTAATTATACAGAGAGAGACTGAATCATCCCCTCATTTATATCTGGTCCCTGACCCTTAATGTCACCTTGGCCAAAATCCATCCACCCATGATCACCCCTGTATACTGAGGGTAATGACAGAGGTCCTGATGTGCCTTGCATACTGGTTGAAATAGTTCATTGCATGGTAAGAACTACATAAACTATAGCAGCCGTCACCATAGAAACCCGCAACTCCGGGAGACCTTGATAAAATGTGGCAGGGTTCAGTGCTAAATGGAGATATGAAATGAATTTCATGCCATGAAGTATGATGGATGGGCTGCAAAGCAACATGTTAGCATAATAAATGGAAAAATATCGATCTGTCTGTCATTAACATTCATTGCATCACTATCTAATATCTCTATCTATCTATCTATCTATCTATCTATCTATCTATCTATCTATCTATCTATAATATCTGTATCTATCTATCTAATATCTGTATCTATCTATCTAATATCTATCTAATATCTGTATCTATCTATCTAATATCTCTATCTATCTATCTATCTATCTATCTATCTATCTATCTATCTAATTCTGTTCTATCTATCTAATATCTGTATCTATCTATCTAATATTATCTATCTAATATCTGTATCTATCTATCTAATATCTATCTAATATCTGTATCTATCTATCTAATATCTCTATCTATCTATCTATCTAACTATCTATCTATCTAATATCTCATCTATCTATATATCTATCTAATATCTGACTATCTAATATCTGTATCTATCTATCTAATATCTGTATCTATCTATTGCTCATACACATCTCAATAAATTAGAATATCTTTGAAACGTTTATTTCTTTCAGTAATTAAATTAATAAAGTGACCTCCTATATTTTCTAGATTCTTTACACACAGAGTCTTCTATTTCAAGTGTTTTATTTCTGTAAATGTTGATTATGGATTACAGGGAATGAAAACCCAAATCTAAGAAAATGAGAATATTGTAAGTTCAGTTCAGTCTTGTAAATTCAGTGTCACCTGCCAAGGTTTCCTAAGCCTTTACATGGTCCCTCAGTCTGGTTCAGTAGGACACACAATCATGGAAGACGCTGATTATGGATTGTATTACTGAATTACTGAAATGAAGGAATGTTTCACAGATATTCTCATTTATTGAGATGCCCCTGTATCTTCTATCTAATATCTATTTAGGCACTGCACACTATTCCTTCTCTTGCCCTGCATAGACACTACATACAGGTACATATCTGCCATGAAAATGAGCCTAACTTACGGATATAATTTTTCTTGTGAAGTTATGTGCTCCCCTCTGGAGCACTGACCTCCTTTCCGCTTCTAGGATACACACAGTATTTTCCGTATGAGCAGAAAGTCAAATTCACAATACAAGTCTGTTATAACGTTGATCTGACTCCCATAGATCTTCATTAAGGAAGCATTGTGTGCATCAAAGGAACAAAGAGGAGGTCATTGCACCAGAGGGGAGCACATAACTTCACAATAAAGCTGTAAGCTATTCAATAACCTTACGTTACACACAGGGACATTTTCAATAAATCTTATCAACTTCTCTAAAGTGATCATACAAAAATAATCTTTCTTCTACAAACAGCGCCACACCTGCCCATGGCTTTTATCTGGTACTGCAGTTTGGCTGCATTAATGTGCATAGGGATAAGCTGTGACACTATTTTTTTTGGGGGGGGGGAGGCAAATACAACCCCTTTAAACTCTGACCAAAGTCCCATTCCTAAAAAATTAGTGCAAGGGGTTAATTTAAGAGAAACTATATTCTGAGAACCAGATGAAACCAGAGACGTGATATTGATTTATCAAATGTTAATGTCAAGTTTTCTGCCCTCTCTTAAATTATAGATCATCCATATGCTGTGAAGACTCGGGGGGGGGGGGGGATACACGGTGCAGGAAGATATCTGTTCTATCCCTCGCTCATGAACACCACCAAACCTCCACCAAGGTGATCAAAGGAAGTTCATTAACACAAAACCTGCTCAATACTGCCCTCTATGTGCCAGAAAGCTATATTCAATGGGCCGGGACTACAGTATTGAGCTTCACTTCCTCACTCAGGACAGTGACATCACATCCATTGGTCACACGGCTATGCGGCACCTGAGTCCTATTCAAATGAATGGGGCTGAACTGCAATACCAACCACGGCCACTATACAATATACGGTGCTGTGCTTTGTAGTGAAGAGGCCACAGCAATCGGTATCATATGCCCCAAGAAGCCCCTCTAAACGTGTGCCTAGATATGACTTACCCCAGTGCTGTGACCGCCAACAACTGTAATCACAAGGAGCAAGTGCATCATTACCCAGCAGCGCCACTACAGGTGAAGTGAAGCATTACATTCTGTAGCTTCCATTAAAATCAAGGGTTGCCTGTGTAATGTATTGCGTGCCCTGTCCTCGAGATAGTGTAGTGTGTAGATGCTCTCCTCTCCACTGGCTAATAGATGAGGGTCCTGAATGGGAGAAATACCCTTTTCCATTCTTAAAGGGGTTGCCCTATAATTAGAACGCCAAATAAGTGTCTGACTGGTGAGGGTCCAACCACTGGGATAACCAGTGACCACAAGAATGGGGTCCCACGTTCTCGCGCTTGAATGGAGAGGTGATCGGGGATGCACACTACTGCTCCATTGACATTCCATGGGAATTGTGATGACGGCCAATATCGGAACTTGGCTATCATACACTCCGAATGTAGCAGTGTTCATTAATGACCCTTGCTCTATTCACAATGGGGACATAGGACCCCCTTGTGAGCAGGCACTTAGCACCTAATTTGTGTATAGGAGCTAAATTTAGATTATGGGATGGCCCTTTAACGCCGAATTTCATGAATCCGATCATTCCTACTAATACTATTGCTCATGCTCTATTATAAAACATGATCCCATACATTATTATACTACAGTCCTTCCTGATTTCTGACACTTCTGACCCAGAAGACAATAGGCTCCGACTTCAAAGCCTTCCGTCGCTATTTCCTCTCTCTGATCCTAAGGATCCCACTCTCTGGGTGATGGATATGATGAAGGATGTGCATAGATCTGACCCTACAGCTGCAAGTCAAGGCTTATGGCATGTTCAGAAAATAATCCTTTGGAGATTTCCAATAAATAATTTATCAGATTCATTTAATCTAGTTCCCACAAAGTAGGGATCAATTGTCAATCTCTTCTCTGCATGATACATGCCACAAATCTAGATTCTGAATGGACGGAAAATAAATGCTCAGATATGCTAAAGTAAAAGTGTGGTCTGTATACAAACAGTACTTCAAATGTAAGGTATAGGGCAGCTCTGAAGCAAAACTACAACTCCCACCATGCCCCCATATCTCTCAGGACATACAAGAAGCCGAGGAGTCACAGAGAGCACTTTAGGCATCTTGTTGGAATTGCAGCTTAAGCAAAGGTAATGGAATTAGATCAACAGACAGCAGATATATAAGTTACCCATAAACCAAGCCCGCTCTAGTTCACAGAGTCTAAAGCGATCCCAGAGACTGCCGCAAGACAGGGTGGACTTGGTGGCTTTGGGACCCAGGTTGCAACCCCAGAACAAGTTGTCAGAAAACTGGTGCAATTGCAGGCTAAGGACCACACCAGAGACCCTATAGCGAGCAAAGACAGAGAGAGTAATATACACAAGCCAGGGTCAATGCCAGAAGAGTATGAGCCAAAAGAAAAGCATAAGAACATCAGAAGTCCAAGCCATGGGTCAGTCCAGGAGGTCACAGACAGGAGTGCATTAGTAGCCGTCACTACAGGCCCCTGAACCTTGTGGAGGTCTCAAAAATCCCTCTGTCACATAAAATATACCACTACTCTAAATGGCACAAGGAAGGTAGGGGCCCCATGACAGATTCTGCACTAGGGAACAGAAGCTTAAAATTACATCTTTGGTCACAGATAAAGTCAAGTCAGTAAGAGAAGGGTTAACTGGGAGACAAAATCAGTAAAGCGCACATAGTGATGTCACAGTACAGAGATAATACACACAGTGATGTCACAGTACAGGGATAATACACACAGTGATGTCACAGCACAGAGATAATACACACAGTGATGTCACAGCACAGGGATAATACACACAGTGATGTCACAGCACAGAGATAATACACACAGTGATGTCACAGTACAGAGATAATACACACAGTGATGTCACAGTACAGAGATAATACACACAGTGATGTCACAGTACAGAGATAATACACACGTGATGTCACAGTACAGAGATAATACACACAGTGATGTCACAGCACAGGGATAATGTACACAGCGATGTCACAGTACAGAGATAATACACACAGTGATGTCACAGTACAGAAATAATACACACAGTGATGTCACAGTATAGGGATAATGTACACAGTGATGTCACAGTACAGGGATAATGTACACAGTGATGTCACAGTACAGGGATAATGTACACAGTGATGTCACAGTACAGGGATAATACACACAGTGATGTCACAGTACAGGGATAATACACACCGTGATGTCACAGTACAGGGATAATGTACACAGCGATGTCACAGTACAGAGATAATACACACAGTGATGTCACAGTACAGGGATAATACACACAGTGATGTCACAGTACAGGGATAATACACACACACACTGATGTCACAGTACAGAGATAATATACACAGTGATGTCACAGTACAGAGATAATACACACAGTGATGTCACAGTACATAGATAATACACACAGTGATGTCACAGTACAGGGATAATACACACAGTGATGTCACAGTACAGGATAATACACACAGTGATGTCACAGTACAGAGATAATACACACAGTGATGTCACAGTACAGGATAATACACACAGTGATGTCACAGTACAGGATAATACACACAGTGATATCACAGTACAGGGATAATACACACACGATGTCACAGTACAGGGATAATACACACAGCGATGTCACAGTACAGGGATAATACACACAGTGATGTCACAGTACAGGGATAACACATACAGTGATGTCACAGTACAGAGATAATACACACAGTGATGTCACAGTACAGAGATAATACACACAGTGATGTCACAGTACAGGGATAATATACACAGTGATGTCACAGTACAAGGATAATTTCCGTGTACGGGACTGTGATCCGGGCAAAACTCAGGACAGGTCCTAATCCTGTTGGTTTTGCGGCCCATGCTCCCTGACATCCGTCTATAGGGCCGTGGACATACGGTCAGCACACAGATGTCATCCTTGTGCCATTCAATCACGGCCTGGCTATACGTACACGGTTGCGCACATGTAGCCTCTCTTCCACCTGCCTGAAAGTCTATGGCCTTGTTTCATGGGTTCTGATTTGACTAGAGCTACATTTGTACGTTTCTTCCTTGTTTTCCTGGGTTCCCCCTTTTATCACTAGCTCTGCTGTTTTGGCTTATATTGAGGATAGAAATAAAGGATATATTTTGTGAGCCTACAGGTAAAACTGTAACTTTCTCAGCTTCCCTATAGAACTATGCACTGTCCATGGTGCTGAAATCTGAATATTGTGCTGATTTCTTTGCTATAACTTGCTCTCTGTGTTCTTATGCTTATTAGATCGACTGACTAAAATATCATAAAAAGAAGCCTACAGAGAGAAAATGCAAATAGAAAAATGAAAAGTAAGTATTTGTCCCTGGATCTTGTGTTCTGCTCCTCTGGCCGCACTTCTATCACCTTCAATCTGTCGCTCCCTCCTGAGATGCGGCTGTATTTCATCTCAGCTGCTTCGCCATCTGCACTTCTCTCCTTCTGGGGCTTTAGTCATTCACAGAATGGAATCAATGATTTTACTTCTTGCCAGAAGATTTGGACACAATATGCAGAAGTAACTCATGGGGAGTGGTGTATGGGGGATGGGGCTCATACAGATTCCTAAGATCCTACAGGTGATGGCTGGATGTGGTTCGTCTCCATGTAAAAAATATGACGCACAGGGAGAAGACTTTGCAAGACCATCTCTAGCTTGCCAGGCAAAGCAAGGACTTGGAGCTGCAAAGCTCCCCCTGTATCAGTTTTAGCTTGGGTCCACCACAGGAAATAATTTGGGGGCCACCTGCCTCTATACCACACACATAGGCTTCCACTACTGCATTGTATTCCTTGTTATCATTGTACACTTAAGATGGCTACTGGCCAAACCATTATTTGGGCAACGGCTATTACTACAGATCTCCCACAAACATGCATGCTCAGCTTGGCCAACTATGTCTTTTTTTTTATTTTGTGTTAAAAAAAAAAAGGGTTTAAAAAAAAAAAAACAAAAGCCCCAAAAAATTTTTTCTTTCAAAAAACCCCCCCCCCCTCCTTTTTAACCCCCCCCCCCCCCGGGGGGTTTTTCCTCCCCTTTCAAAACAATTCCCTTCAGTTAAGTTTGAGGGCCCCCCCGCACGGCCCCCCCCCTCAAATTTCCCACAATGTTTTATGATATTCGGTTGGGGAAGGGACAGCCAGACCAGTAACATTGAATTGTCCTCCTGAATGCCTGAGTAGATTTGGAGCTGTGTTTGGCATTGTCCTGCTGAATTGGGGTATTCTTTTTTTTTTTTGAATCTGCTGAACTGGTTGAATCCGCGATGTCCTCCACTTAAACAATAAATGGGAGATCAACCCAGCATAGAATTGACCTTTTGATTTTTTTTTTTTTTTGTGTGTTTGTGCGATGCAAGTACCCTCTGCGCAAGATTGCGGCAGCTCTTTGGAGGTGGTCTGTGGTTGTCCTTGACTGTTCTCCCTTCTTCTTCTCTGCCTTTCTGATATTTTTCTTGGCCTGCCACTTCTGGGCTTAACAAGAACCCAATGTGGCTCCACGTAGACATAACTTAGCCAAGTGTGCATGTCTTTGAGTAATTCCCTTTTTGTTTTTGGGTGTGGAGAGAGAGAGAGGGAACACTTGCTTGGCCTTTTTTTCTGTGGTCTGGTGGTTGTGTGGGTTTTTTGTGCTTTGTTTTTTGGGTTTTTTTTTTTTTTTTTTTTTTTTTTTTTTTTTTTTTTTTTTTTTTTTTTTTTTTTTTTTTTTTTTTTTTTTTTTTTTTTTTTTTTTTTTTTTTTTTTTTTTTTTTTATTTTTTTTTTTTTTTTTGGGGTTTTTTTTTTTTTTTTTTTTTTTTTTTTTTTTTTGGGGGGGGGGGGGGCCGTTCCCCCCCCTTTTGGGGGTTTGGTTGCCGGGCTGGGGGGGGGGGGGGGGGTGTCCTCCCTCCACAATAAATGGGGGGTCGACCCCCCATAATTGTTTTTTTTTTTTTTGGGGGTGGGGTTGGGGGCGGGCCGAACCCAATCAGGGTGCGTGGGGACACCTCGCCGAGGGGTGTTGTTTTTTTTTTGAGAGAGAGAGCGCTATATGACGAGTACAGAGAGAGGGGGGAGTTCCTTTCTGCCCAGTGATGACGCTGAGCTGTGAGGACGCCCCCGAGTACAAGTCTATGAACGAGAACTGTCGGGGAGGGCGCTCCTCACAGCGCAGCTAGACTGTCAGGAACGCCCTTCTGATAGTAAACCGTGAAACTTACACCGCCGATATCGCCAGCCCCGGGGCACATACCGGGAAAGCCGGCAGTACGCTGAATTCAGCATGCTGTCGGCTTTCTAGCAGTATGTAAAACCGCATATACATGAGGACATGAAAGCTCCTCTTTAACTGGTCCCTCAGTCTGGTTCAGTAGGACACACAATCATGGAAGACGCTGATTATGGATTGTACAGTCATGGCCAAAAGTTTTGAGAATGATACAAATATTAATTTTTACAAAGTCTACTGCTTCAGTTTTTCTAATGGCAATTTGCATATACTCCAGAATGTTATAAAGAGTGATCAGCTTAACAGCAATTACTTGCAAAGTCAATATTTGCCTAGAAAATGAACTTTATCCCCCAAAACACATTTCAACATCATTGCAGCCCTGCCTTAAAAGGACCACCTAACATCGTTTCAGTGATTGCTCCATTAACACAGGTGTGGGTGTTGATGAGGACAGGGCTGGAGATCAATCTGTCATGATTAAGTAAGAATGACACCACTGGACACTTTAAAAGGAGGCTGGTGCTTGCCATCATTGTTTCTCTTCTGTTAACCATGGTTATCTCTAAAGAAACACGTGCAGTCATCATTGCACTGCACAAAAATGGCCTAACTGGGAAGAGTATTGCAGCTAGAAAGATTGCACCTCAGTCAACAATCTATCGCATCATCAAGAACTTCAAGGAGAGAGGTTCCATTGGTGCCAAAAAGGCTCCAGGGCGCCCAAGAAAGACCAGCAAGCGGCAGGACCGTCTCTTAAAAGTGTTTCAGCTGCGGGATCGGGCTACCAGCAGTGCAGAGCTTGCTGAGGAATGGCAGCAGGCAGGTGTGAGTGCATCTGCACGCACTGTGAGGCGGAGACTCTTGGAGCAAGGCCTGGTCTCAAGGAGGGCAGCAAAGAAGCCACTTCTCTCCAGAAAAAACATCAGGGACAGACTGATATTCTGCAAAAGGTACAGGGAGTGGACTGCTGAGGACTGGGGTAAAGTCATTTTCTCTGATGAATCCCCTTTTCGATTGTTTGGAACATCTGGAAAACAGCTTATTCGGAGAAGAAGAGGTGAGCGCTACCACCAGTCTTGTCTCATGCCAACTGTAAAGCATCCTGAAACCATTCATGTGTGGGGTTGCTTCTCAGCCAAGGGAATCGGCTCTCTCACAGTCTTGCCTAAAAACACAGCCATGAATAAAGAATGGTACCAGAATGTCCTCCAAGAGCAACTTCTCCCAACCGTCCAAGAGCAGTTTGGCGCTCAACAATGCCTTTTCCAGCATGATGGAGCACCTTGCCATAAAGCAAAGGTGATAACTAAATGGCTCAGGGAACAAAACATAGAGATTTTGGGTCCATGGCCTGGAAACTCCCCAGATCTTAATCCCATTGAGAACTTGTGGTCAATCATCAAGAGACGGGTGGACAAACAAAAACCAACAAATTCAGACAAAATTAAAGCATTGATTCTGCAAGAATGGACTGCTATCAGTCAGGATTTGGTCCAGAAGTTGATTGAGAGCATGCCAGGGAGAATTGCAGAGGTCCTGAAGAAGAAGGGTCAACATTGCAAATATTGACTTGCTGCATTAACTCATTCTAACTGTCAATATAAGCTTCTGTTACTCATAATATGAATGTAATTCTATTTCTGTATGTGATAAAAACATCTGACAAACACACATAAAAACCAGAGGGAAGCAGATCATGTGAAAATAGAATATTTGTGTCATTCTCAAAACTTTTGGCCATGACTGTATTACTGAATTACTGAAATGAATGAACGTTTCAAAGATATTCTCATTTATTGAGATGCACCTGTAGCTATCTACTTATCTCATCTATATACACACGTGGACAAAATTGTTGGTCCCCCTCCCTCGTTTAATGAAAGAAAAACCCACAATGGTCACAGAAATAACTTGAATCTGACAAAAGTAATAATATATATAAATTCTATGAAAATGAACAAATGAAAGTCAGACATTGCTTTCCAACCAGGCTTCAACAGAATTTTTAAAAAAAGAAAACTCATGAAACAGGCCTGGACAGAAATGATGGTTCCCTTAACGTAATATTCTGTTGTACAACCTTTTGAGGCAATCCCTGCAATCAGACGATTCCTGTAACTGTCAATGAGACTTCTGCACCTCTCAGCAAGGATTTTGGCCGCTCCTCATGAGCAAACTGCTCCAGTTGTCTTGGGTGTGAAGGGTGCCTTTTCCAGACGGCATGTTTCAGCTCCTTCCAAAGATGCTCAATAGGATTTAGGTCAGGGCTCATAGAAGGCCACTTCAGAATAGTCCAATGGTTTCCTCTTAGCCATTCTTGGGTGTTTTTAGCTGTGTGTTTTGGATCATTATCCTGTTGTAAGACCCATGACCTGCGACTGAGACCAAGCTTTCTGACACTGGGCAGCACATTTCTCTCTAGAATCCCTTGATAGTCTTGAGATTTCATTGTACCCTGCACAGATTCAAGACACCCTGTGCCAGATGCAGCAAAGCAGCCCCAGAACATAACAGAGCCTCCTCCATGTATCACAGTAGGGACAGTGTTCTTTTCAAGATATGCTTCATTTTTCCGTCTGTGAACATAGAGCTGATGTGCCTTGCCAAAAATTTCAATTTTTGTCTCATCTGTCCATAGGACATTCTCCCAGAAGCTTTGTGGCTTGTCAGCATGTAGTTTAGCAAATTCCAGTTTTGTCAGATTCAAGTTATTTCTGTGACCATTGTGGGTTTTTCTTTCATTAAACGAGGGGGACCAACAATTATGTCCACGTCTGTATATTATATCTATTGTATATCTGTTATCTCATATCCACCCATTTAATATCTATTGCATGTACATATAATCTATACCTACTATCTAACATTTATATGATATATATATATGTACTATCTATCTAAAAACCAGAATACTTCAGAGCAGCACCGTAGCTATTAACCCTTTCAGGGCTAGGGTGCAAGTCTATAAGGGTCCGGTATGAAACCCAAAAAGCCACAAGTTACAAAAAAGACAGCACTTTCCAAAATTTAGAAAAAAGTGATAATTACTATGGGTTTATTCCATATGCGATGTCTCGGTCCCAAAATACCAGGATCTATCTATCTATCTATCTATCTATCTATCTATCTATCTATCTATCTATTATCTATCCATCTCATATCTCTAGTCTGTGGCTTCTGTTGAGTTTCCATGAAGGGGTTATCCAGCTTCCAAAAATTATCTCCAAATACATACATGGCAGTGCTAAATCCTCACTGTCCCCTTGTGCACTCTTTGCTTGGATTTATTTGACTTGCTGGTCCTTGTATTACTGTTATTTACATGCAGTGAATCTGTGGACAAACTACATTTCCCATGATTCATCTGCCTGCTCTCACTCTGTATACCCCTCCCTTCTCCACACTCTCCTGCAATGAAAACACTTAAACATCCAAGGTCACGTGCTGCTGTGACGTTCCATTTGCTGGTTGAGCTGCTCCCAGGGAAGGGTAGAGAGCTTACAAACAAAACATCACAGCTGAAATAAATGACCTAAAAATAAATAAGATAAACACTGCCGAATTGAAAGAGGATATATATTAGGACGTGTTTTGTATTGATGCATCCTGTTATATGACCCATATTTCTTAAAATCTGGATAACCCCTTTAATAAGCATCAGTCTGAACACTGTCAATCACTGGTGAAGCTCCTGAAGCTTTTACATAAGTGTAGGAAATCTTTGTCAGCACTTTAACAAAACTCTAGAAGTGATGACTTTGCTCAGTACACGGCGGGATTGTTCCCAGTATGGAGTAATCCCTCCTGTCAGTGTCAGATCCACATTCGGAATGACAACTGTGCTGTGTCACCCCTGACGGAGCCGCGCTGTCACTTCACATCATAGCACAGGCAGGCTGTTGGCAGGACAGTCGTCTCGCTCATTACTCTCATCATTCTCTGCCTCTCGTGTCCTACATGTATAGGGAGGACTATAGAAGGCAACCAGCTGGTAAAGAGCCATAACGCAACCTTATTAGTGACATGGCCGGTGCACAGAGAACGTACAACGATTCCACCAAGTAATACAATGTAATAAATCGGTGTCAGCGGTCTAGACAATAATAAGCAGAAAAAGATCAAAAGAGCCATAACAAATAATACAGTCTAGACGCCCTGAAAATAAGAACTAATAAAAAGTATTAGAAACCAGACATAGTAGGGTTCACATCTGTGTAGTTCAGGCCGTTCTCCTGGAACGGATTTAACAATAAAAATGTTCGGTCTAAGGACAGACAATGACTATAATGTGGCCAGTGGGACGTCCGCAGTGATCATCTCACTGACATGGCACTGAGGCCGCAGCATTCTTGAACAGGACTGAGCTGCTGCTGTACCATGTGAACGATAAATGTGATGGATAGGTCCTCAATAAATAAGTCCTGGATACATGTATTACTAGATGTCACCTGTAGATGGGGCACCAGGACAGGGGATCAGATCTATGAGCGGATCGCCCCCGACCACACATTCAGAAAAGGGTTGCCTCCAATGGGATTACCCCTTTAAGCAAGTGTGTAGCTACAGGAGGTGCAGAGGTAGCAATTGCTCTCAGGCCACAGAGCCTCAAGGGGCCCAAAGGCCTGTCTACAACTTAAGACGGCATCAGGATTATAGATAGCACAAGGTGAGAACCCATAACAGATTTTATATTGAGTTTCAAGTGACACCTCCGCCTTTTAGTGGTTTTAAATGTGGCTGTAATAAGCAGTGGAACCTGCCATTAAGTGTTACATTTCCCTGCAGCGCCATCACAGGGAAAATGAAGTATTACACAGTGTCCATTCAAATCAACAGGCTGTCAATGTAATGCATGGACAAGCGGGGTCCTCCAGAACGAGAGATGCCCTATGTAGCGGTTCACCACTTAGACACTAACTAAAACATGAAGATCCTGAACTGGGACCTCCTTTATTAGGCCAGGGGAACATGGGGTAAGTTCACAGTGGGTTATCCAAGGTGGAAATGCCAATGGTTAACCCACTTAAAGGTACAATACCAGTATAGTAGATGGCGTGTAACGGAGTATCAATGCTAGGCAGCGGGATATGCAGTGCTGTGCCTGGTATACAATGAAGAGTCTGCAGAGCTCCCCCAAGTGCCGCAGCCTCTCCCATCAGCTGATCAGTGGGAGTTCCACGAATCCGACGCCCAATAATTTGGGAAAAACCCTTTAGGTCAGAGTAATGCGTTTTCCTAAACCCCTTTTAATCCAAACAATTGTAATTAGAACGACTGTAATTACACGTAATTACACGTAATTCCAATTTGACAAATAGCAAGTGACAGAATCCCGGACCCCCCGCTCCTGACCCCGGAATCTCAAAATTAAAAAACAGCATTTCCTAATGACTAAGATAAAAGACAGGACACCTAGACGGAGCTGACAGTTCATTACAAGCAGAAGGAGACAACGCGGAGACATCATTTATCTCCTGCTTTATTACAATAATGTCCCCCACCCTCCTCTTCTTTGGCCTATTGACGTATCCGCTGTAATAAGGTCACCTTTCCATTCTGGCAGGACTAATGTAACCTTTACGATATTGTAGAGCTCCGCATAAACCGCTGCACTTTTCATGTCTCTAATTAGCGACTGCGCGGAATTACAAGACGTGACAAAGGGATTTAGGATCCAGCAGATCGGCAATGGTTTATTTTACTTCTCAGCAGACGGTGCAGGGCATACTGATATATCACAGGAGGTAGAAACTTCTACTGGAATAGGACGACCTCCCGTCACTCATGGATTTAGGGAACATTTTAATTTTTGGAGGATGGAAACTGATGGAAGGACAAACATGTCCAGATTATTTATCTATAATCTTACGCTAGGTTCACACTAGGGCTGGTTCTCCTCTGTTAGGGTGCATGGGGGGACCCAAACAACAGAGAGGCGGGCTGCTAAAACAGTGGTAATACACGGAGCCCAGAGGACCTCATTGACTATAATGGGTCCGTAGGTGTCCGTTGTTTTCAATTGAGTCCTCCATGAAGGACTGTTTTCTCTGCAGATTTTGGATAAATTTCTTAAATCCCGTAAATTTATTCCCCCTTCCCTCTGGTGCACTGGAGGGAGAAGATTTATGATACACAGCCTTCCACTGTCAGAGAGGAGAAAATTAACCCTTTCATAGTAAAATATCAGTTGGTCAGCAGCATATACACTGTGTTCCAAATTAATATGCAAATAATATTTTCTCATATTTTCCAAAATTACCTATATGAATTGCAGTCATTGTAATTTTCCAGTCATCAACTATTCGAGTATAATTGAAAGGTTTTTGAACAAACTGCCTATGATAAAAGTATATTTAAAAAAAAAAATAAACACTCAAAATGCACTCAGAATGCATGTTCTAAATTATTATGCACAGCAGAATTTGCAACCTTTTCATTTTTATTAAGAACAAAAAAATGGTCATTGTGAAATTATAAGCATTAGCAGGTTATTACAAACTGAAATCAAACAGTTTTCAAGCCAAAACTTTATTCGAGGTGATGTTACATTTGCACATAGGACCCCTTGTTCGAAAGAAGCTTCTGAACTCTCTCGTCCATTGAATTTGTCAGTTTTTGGATGGTTTCTGCTTCAATTGTTTTGCATGAGGACAGAATACCCTCCCAGAGCTGTTGCTTAGATGTGAACTGCCTCCCGCCATCATAGACACTCCTTTTGATGATGCTCCAGAGGTTCTCAATGGGGTTGAGGTCAGGGGAGCATGGGGGCCACACCATAAGGTTGTCCCCTTTTATGCCCATAGCAGCCAGAGATGCAGATGTGTTATTTGCAGCATGAGACGGTGCATTATCATGCATGAAAATGATCTTTCTGCGCAATGCATGGTTCTTCTTGAACCATGGCAGGAAGTGCTGTTTGAGAAACTCCACATACATTATGGAGTTCATCTTTACCCCTTCAGGGATCCTAAACGGGCCGACAATCTCTCTCCCCATGATTCCAGCCCAAAACATTACTCCACCTCCTCCTTGTTGGCGCCGTAGCCGTGTTTGCATGGGGTGTCCATCAACAAGCCATCCTCCACTCCATCCATCTGGACCATCGAGCGTTGCACGGCACTCATCGGTGAACAAAACAGTTTTGAAGTCAGTCTTCATGTATTGTTTGGCCCACTGGAGCCGTTTCTGCTTGTGTGCAGTGGATAGAGGAGGTCGACAGGATGGCTTACACACAGCTGCAAACCTCTGAAGGACCCTGCATCTTGTTGTTCAGGGGACGTTGGAGGCACCAGCAGCTTCAAAAACTTGTCTGCTGCTATGACAAGGCATTTTTGAAGCTGCTCTTTTAACCTGACATAATTGCCTGTTGGGAAGAGTCCTCAATTTTCCCTTATCAGCATGCACACATTTGTGCTGTGAATCAGCTACATACTTCTTGATTGTGCGATGATCACGATGAAGTGTCTTGGCAATGTTGATTGTAGTCATGCCTTGACCTAAACACTCCACAATTTGTTGCTTCTCAGCAGCCGACACATCCTTTTTCTTTCCCATTTTGGCTGAAAATGTAGGCTGCTTAATAATGTGGGACAGCCTTCTTAAGTAGTCTTGCCTTTAATTGGACACACCTGCCAAACTAATTAGCACAGGTGTCTGCAATTGCTTTCAGTGATATAAAGAGCCCTGACGCACATCACCATCAATGAGTTTAACTGACAAACAAAAAAATTCTTACCTTATCACTCCTAAACACTTTTTGCATAATAATTTGGAACACAGTGTAAGATGAATTCTGTGCCACAAAAGGGGGCAGGATTACTATGGGGGGGGGGGCACAAACAGGGGATGGGAATGATGAGAAGCTGGTCTACACAGACATGGTGTGAACAAGTCTTCATGGCGGTCTGGGCCAGATAGAGAAGGAAAGGCAATCCTGCTATAATAAATGGATGGGATACAGCTGACGGTTGTAAGGAGATGCTGTGCAGGGGGGCCCAAGCTCCTAGTAGCCAAAGGACACATTTTTTTGCACATTTTTGTCTACTATCAGTATGGGCAACATATTCAGCTGACAAATCTGCTCGGCCTATTATCCAGGAGTACCAATAATCCAATAAACCAAATTATTTATTGGCAAACTCAGCATATTATAGATCCTAGGCAGGTGTTGACCAGGGTCCAAGAACTTTTTACATCTATACAATTTCATAAACCAGCTTCCCTAGTGTTAGTGATTCTTTAGATTCCTACAATGTCTCATTTAGAGATGGGTGTACCTTGTGGGATTTGTTACAGGAATATTCACGAGACACATTTTCCTGTGCTCTTCTTACTCTCAGAGTTCTCTCCTTACCTCACTTCTTCTGGGCTCCATTGCACCACAAGTGACTGCTTAGGCCTGATCATAAGATTCAGCGGTCCCCTGGGGCCACAATATCACTCAGAAGAGGACCTCCAAGGGAGTGCTGGACACCTTCGTTGGTCTTCTACTTATTATGTTCTTGGGTTTGAAGAGAACCCAGAGTATAAAGTGCTTTGTAGGTGGTGAACCCCATAAGTTTTGGGTTCAGTCAAACGCAAACTTTTGGAAAATTTGAGTCGAGTCCAGTTTGTTACAAATCGGTTTACTCATCTCTAGTCTCATTGAACACCAATGTTATAAGTACTTGTAGGATTTTGTGACAGCTCTTAGGCCCAGCCAGGCTAAATATGAAGCTTTATACTGCAGAATCATCAAAATAATCAATGTGGGATTAGAAAATAAACATCTTCTGAAATGAAGAGTCATTCCCCGAACTTGAAACGTAAGGGTCCTTCACACAACATCTAACAAGTGTTCCTACCAGCATCTCAAGATCACAAGACTGCAAAGAACCAAGTTCACAGCCTTCGAAAAGACAGACTTTCTGATGACCTCCTTGGAGAGAGTTTACGCCTTAACGCTCTCGTTTTATACAATCGCTTTGCTACAATAAAACGCTCTTAGAAATTGCAGACTCTGAGCCGCTTCCAGCTTCCTCGCTGTTATCCCAAGATGCATTAAAACGAATGCTTGATGAGCGTCTATAGGTCTCTTGTAAACCTAACATCGTTAGACGGGGGCGAAGTCCCCGCACGTAGACCCTCGGAGACAAGCCTTGTTTTTCGTACTGTCAAGTTGAAGAATAATAAGGTCTTCACAGCTGCAAAATGTATCCGGCACGCCGACCTGATGTGTTCTTCTATGGCCAATTAAAACATGAAGAGTCCTACACGTTATGTGGGCCACCATTAGCCGCGATCATACAGAACTGGTGATTATATAATATACGTGACTCTGTAATCATTAGCCCGTACACCCAAGATCTTTCATCGCCGCTCCTATAATTAGACATGGTAATCCACGCTCATTAGCGGATCCTTGAGGATATTTATTAGTGATACTCTGGAACAGATCAAAGAAGTTTAGTTGTAGTTGGGTTTAATATTTTAACTTGGGAGCTAATTTATTTTCTTTTTTCAGGCCCGCATTTGGCAATTAAATATTTGTTTTATGAACATCCATTTCCGATCTGTCCTAAGAATTGATACAAGAGTTATATAGGGCAAAGTTAATGATGTTCCGTGAGGAGGTCTATTGGGATCACATTATGTAAATGGTATTGTTCTAGCGGATTTGTATCATTTTAATTGGACATTTGTTATATTGCTGTATTACCCTGGTGCAATGTAATGAGGACACAGGAATTATAGTGTAACTTTTAGGATACTCTTATTTATTACAGTATACGTGGGATTTTGTGCATATGACAGCAAGTCAAAAGGTTTAGTAAAAATTTGCCAGCTAGGAGCGGATCTCTTATCTATTGGAGCCCTTGGTCACCCTCAAACCAAAAACTGCAACTCAATGTATTCACATTAGTTTATGGGCATAGTACAGATGCCGGTGGTCAACTCTTGAAAGGGGTCCATTGAATAGAAAACTTGACATGGTCATGTAACCAATATACGGATTTTCTAAAATGTAATCCATTTGGTGCAGGATACATTTGGGTGCAGAATTTAAAAGCGTTTGTCCAGGAATTTTTCTTTAGGGCCTATTCCTAGGATAGGCCATAAATATCTGATTGGTGTGCGGGGGGCTGACACCCAGCCCCTGCACAGATCAGCTGTTTTGCGCTGATTCCAACCCCCTACTATACACAATTCAGAGCTGAATGCAGTTGGCTCTGGTCCATGTAAAGTGGCCCCTGCTGCAGCTCAGCTACCATTGAAGTCAATGGGGAGAATCTGGCTCTGTGCTGTGGGGAGTATGGGAATCGGAAGTAGTCCTTAGCAGCTGTTTCGTGCTGGGGTCTGCTACTGGCCCCCCACTGACAAAATATTTATGGCCTATTCTAAGGATGGGCAATAAAAAAAAAAACCTGTTCAACCCCTTTAAGGGATCCCCTCATATTCACCCATAAAGGAGTTTGCCATGAAGACTACTCCGATATAAACAGGATAAGTTGTAGGTCAGTGGGGTGTGACCATTGAAACCCTTGCACAACCTCAGGGGAGCACCAGTTAGAAAGGCATGCTATTGCTCCAGTCATCTGTATGGGGCTACGAAGATAGCAAGAAATAAAATCGGCCATCTACAGCAGTCCCACAAAGATTAATGCAATCTTTGGTCCATTCAGATGGGGATACAAGGGACCCCGCTCTCATGACCAGCTGGGATTCCAGTGGTCTTATCCTCATCAGTGTACAACATTTGCCCAATAATTTGGATAGGGAATAAGTCATCTATAACCTTTTAAACCCTGCAACAAGGTATGGACTTTTTGCAGGAAGATCCCCGCTCATGTTTCCCAGAACAGTTATGGATAGCATATTTTGGAACAGAGCCAAGAGTTGTCACCAGGAAAACAGTCAGGATGTGACAAGCCAAAGGAAGAGATGGAAGTATAGTCAGGAATGGACTCAGAGGAGGAATTGTCAGGAATTATAGTCAGGAATTGTCAGAGCCAGGAGATGGACCATTAGTAGGTAGTAGGCATAGCAGTTCTATGGGGCCCAACAACTGGGATGGGGGGGTATTTCTACTAAGACCTAGAATGCAGTTAGTGGCAACTATGTTTGATGGAAAAAGAAATGGAAAACTGAGAGCACCTCAATTCCTGCATGTGACATCATTAGAATTACTTTCTTCATATTTTGTGAGGTCACAGAGTACACAGTAATTTGTTTGTGTGTGCATAGTCTCTGTGCTATGATGTCATAGTGGGCATTATCCCTGTACTGTGACGTCACCGTGTGTATTATCTCTGTACTGTGACATCACCGTGTGTATTATCTCTGTACTGTGACATCACCGTGTGTATTATCCCTGTACTGTGACATCACGTGTGTATTATCTCTGTACTGTGACATCACTGTGTGTATTATCCCTGTACTGTGACATCCCCGTGTGTATTATCCCTGTACTGTGACATCACCGTGTGTATTATCCCTGTACTGTGACATCACTGTGTGTATTATCCCTGTACTGTGACATCACCGTGTGTATTATCCCTGTACTGTGACATCACCGTGTGTATTATCCCTGTACTGTGACATCCCCGTGTGTATTATCTCTGTACTGTGACATCACCGTGTGTATTATCCCTGTACTGTGACATCACCGTGTGTATTATCCCTGTACTGTGACATCACCGTGTGTATTATCTCTGTACTGTGACATCACCGTGTGTATTATCTCTGTACTGTGACATCACTGTGTGTATTATCTCTGTACTGTGACATCACTGTGTGTATTACTCCTGTACTGTAACATCACTGTGTGTATTATCCCTGTACTGTGACATCACTGTGTGTATTAACCCTGTACTGTGATATCACTGTGTGTATTATCTCTGTACTATGACATCACCGTGTGTATTATCTCTGTACTGTGACATCACTGTGTGTATTATCTCTGTACTGTGACATCACTGTGTGTATTACTCCTGTACTGTGACATCACTGTGTGTATTATCCCTGTACTGTGACATCACTGTGTGTATTAACCCTGTACTGTGATATCACTGTGTGTATATCAGTGTTGTAAAATCACTATGGATGTTATCCTTGTGTGTAAAGGAGGCCAAAATAATCATACATTTTTGAAGTTCTGGACTTGTTGCTTAAGGTGGTCATGGTACAGTGGGGTCCCATTACGAGTTTTGCTATGGAGCCTCCTGTTTACTTGTTACGTCCTTGCCATAGGCAAAGGAAACCCCCAAATACCACTGAAATGTCCCTTTCACTAGTATTGGAGAGTATGCTGGCAGTCTCTAAGTGTAATAAATATTTCTGAGAATGGTGAAGACAGTTTTGGCATCTAGAATGACAACTAGAAGTTTTTCTTAATTGCTCTTCCTTACTGTCAGCTGGACAGTATGAGATAATTGCCGGGGAATCGAGGAGATACAGTCCATGATTTTGCACCTTCTGCAGCTCTTATTAGGTTTTCATGAAATTCTTTGGCGTCACAGGAAGATGCTTCCCAGTTATGAAGGAAATGAGATTCCGGGCGGCTGTAGGAGCCATCCAGATAATTATTGTTAATTGCTACCTGGAATCTTCCCAATGCAAAGAAACTCATTTACAACTGGCAGAAGGTGTCTGTGAACTCATTTCCATCGCCGTGGAGAACTGCTGCAAAAAATCATCACATAGACCTCATATATTTGTATCCATCACAACAACATGTATCTGTGCCAGCAGACGTGTAATCCCTCTCCAGCTACATTACATTATATTACATTTTATGTTACCTATTCCGGTCATGAAGCTCTCGATGCGGTACGTGATCAAGTGGGACTATCATTTCCAGATGGGGAACTCCAAAATCCAAGAACTGTATTATAATAGGAGCTACTATGTGAAAGGAGCCGTCACTTCTCCTGACTCCTCCATACTTGTATTTCCTATAATATAACAATTCTGCAATACGTTACCTTAGAACCTTACAATGTAGGATTCATCTGTTAGGCTATGTTCACACACACATCCGTTGGAGGACCTGAACATCAGACTAACAGGCCGCTAAAAAGTGGACACCAATGGAGCCGAATAGGCCCCAGTGACTATAATGGGATCTGTTGTTTTTAACTGGACTCTGACACAGATGTGAACATGGCCTATAATCCTATGACAACTGGGTGTTACCAGTTGGGGGCGTGTCCCTACACGGTCCAATCAGTGGTGACAGTGCAGGAGCACACCCCTTTGACAATAGGAACGGCGACACCCAGTTGTAAATTTATTCATGCACTTCTAGAAGTAACAACAGAGGAATGACACGAGTTATGAAAAGATTCTCAAGAATTGTTACATCAGCAGTAATAAAAACTGATATGTCAGGAGAGCGGACAGATCCCCTTTAGTTGCATTTTACAATATTAAAGATTTTCTAATTTATTCCTGTTTTCTATGTTTTAACAACTTATTTTTTCTTAAATATTTGCTGTAAGCGGCCATTTTGGGGAGCACATAACTGCTGTCCTACGACCTATATTGTATGGATCCATAATATGACACCCATACTATGAGCCCATACTGTGCCGCTGATCTCTCCACTGGATACAGTACAAGAGATTCTTTTCTATGGAATAACTGCTTCTAGAGAAAAGTTTAAGTGCACCTGTTTGTATATAAGGAGTAACAATAATTCCTCGCCATTATAAGACTTGGATTTTGGCAGTAGTTGGCAGGCTCTATCTGCTGGTTGCAGTTCTCCCTGAGCTGGTGGGTGAAGACTAGCTCCCATACAGTGCATAAAGTAAGTAATGGAAAATATACTCCATAATTTGCGCTCTCTCACTCAGAAACAGACCCAGATCCATGCAGGACATACACACGTGGACAAAACTGTTGTTCCCCCTCCCTCGTTTAATGAAAGAAAAACCCACAATGATCACAGAAATAACTTGAATCTGACAAAAGTAATAATATATAAAAATTCTATGAAAATGAACAAATGAAAGTCAGACATTGCTTTCCAACCAGGCTTCAACAGAATTTTTTCAAAAAAGAAAACTCATGAAACAGGCCTGGACAGAAATGATGGTTCCCTTAACTTAATATTTAGTTGCACAACCTTTTGAGGCAATCCCTGCAATCAAACGATTCCTGTAACTGTCAATGAGACTTCTGCACCTCTCAGCAGGTATTTTGGCCACTCCTCATGAGCAAACTGCTCCAGTTGTCTCGGGTGTGAAGGGTGCCTTTTCCAGACGGCATGTTTCAGCTCCTTCCAAAGATGCTCAATAGGATTTAGGTCAGGGCTCATAGAAGGCCACTTCAGAATAGTCCAATGTTTTCCTCTTAGCCATTCTTGGGTGTTTTTAGCTGTGTGTTTTGGGTCATTATCCTGTTGCAAGACCCATGACCTGCGACTGAGACCAAGCTTTCTGACACTGGGCAGCACATTTCTCTCTAGAATCCCTTGATAGTCTTGAGATTTTATTGTACCCTGCACAGATTCAAGACACCCTGTGCCAGATGCAGCAAAGCAGCCCCAGAACATAACAGAGCCTCCTCCATGTGTCACAGTAGGGACAGTGTTCTTTTCAAGATATGCTTCATTTTTCCGTCTGTGCACATAGAGCTGATGTGCCTTGCCAAAAATTATGATTGTTGTCTCATCTGTCCATAGGACATTCTCCCAGAAGCTTTGTGGCTTGTCAACATGTAGTTTGGCAAATTCCAGTCTGTCAGATTCAAGTTATTTCTGTGACCATTGTGGGTTTTTCTTTCATTAAACGAGGGGTACCAACAATTTTGTCCATGTGTGTATATAGAGAAGTACTGCCATGTACTGATGTAAATAAAGTACTTTGGCTCCTATTTAGCAGCAGCATCACACCTAGACTCTGTTTCTGTCTCATTCAGCTCCTGTCCCCCCTCTTCTCCATTGACTTACACAGTCATGTGATCTTCAGTCTGACTCTGAAATATCTGCTATATCCTTCTAAAGGCAAAGTCAGTTTGGCAGGGAAGGGGGAGCTGAGAAACAACCTGATCAGGCCCCATGCACACAACTGTAGTTGTTTTCAGTATATTGTCCACAATTCTAGATAGTATATGGACCCACTCATTTCTATGACCCCATACACACGTCAGAAACCATTTAAGTCCCTCCCATGAGCACCATATGACAACACTTAGAAAGCCTGTGGGTCCATAATAAAGGGACGTCATGTGCCAAGTATAAGGTCTATACTTGCAAATTTTCCATGTGCAAGACCCAAAAAATTTACCAATACCTAGAATTACAAGTCCCTCAGGTATTCTATTTAGCTGTTTCTGGGTAAAAGCAGCCATGGTTTGTCACCAGGACTTGCCATCTGACTTTCCAAGACTAGCATCCACACCCTTACTCTAACCTATTTTTTTTTTTTTTTTAACTCTCAGGAAACAAGAGTGTTTCCTTTAAATGAAAGCAAGCAGAGATCTTGAAAATGCTGAAAAATAAAACAAAACAAGTAGGAGGAAAGGGTACCATTATAAGGAATACATCTAAAGAGCGCCACTGTTGTCCATAGGCTATGCCTGGTACTACAGTTCAACTCCATTCACTTGAAAGAAACCTAACTGCAATACCAGACATATCCAATGGATAAGAGTGGCGCTGTTTAAAAAATAAAATAAAAATTGGACCCTTTATTCTAAACGCACAAACCTAATAAAAATATAAATAAATACAAAGAATAAATTAAATAATAAAAGAAAATAAAGAATAAATAACACTAAATAATTATAATATAAATAAATATAAATATTAATACTACTACTACTAATATAAATACTACTACTACTAATAATATAAATAAATATTAATAATACTACTAATATAAATAATAATAATAACATAAATAAATAATAATAATACAAATAATAATTATAAATAATCTCATAACGAGGCTAGACCTAATTATTTGTCACTCAGACAACCAGGATATATTTCTTTATATTACACTAGGTTCACACTAGCATTGCATAGATGGACCGCTGAAACAGCGGTTACACGGAGCCCAGCGGACCCCATGGACTATAATGAAAACGGCAGAGGAAGTCCTCCAGCGCGGATGTGAACGTAGCCTTAGGAAAATATTCTGAAACAGCCAGGAGCGGAGATGCCATCACAATACAAGAGAGGGGGTGGAGGGCTAGTAGACGGTGATGAATACTGTCAGTGTACCGCCTGTAAAAAGACATAACTGCTTTCAAGAGATCGGTACCTGTGGTTCATGTGGGGTTGAGGGGGAGGCGAACACAATGGAAACACAACCCAGCGTCTTAAACCAACAGTGGATAATAAAAGAAATTCAGAAAACGTCCGTCAATTTGCAAAACGTTAAAGGACAAAAAGAACAAAAATTAACATAATCCCATTCAGAAGTGTTCTCCGACTGTAGGCAATTACCCGGTGGTGTGGAGCGTCGGAACCACTCAGGATAATGAGTCCGTTTCAGACCTACCTACCGTGACCAATTATAGGTCTCACTTACCCAAATCAGTCATGGCCGGCACGGATAGGGTAAATGTTAGCAGGTCACTAGTATCTTTACCATATAGCTATCTAAAACATTCTGCCTTTCAAAGGGGTTTTACGAGACTTCACATATTGATGACCCATCATTAAGCTAGGTCCTCAATATGTGATTGGTGGGAGTCCGACACCCAGGACCCCAAAAATCAGCTGGTTGTAGAGGCTGCAAAGTTCAGGTTAGTGCTATAGAAACTTCATTGAATACCAAGCACAGCACAATACACTGCGTAAGGGCTTTGTTTGGTATTGCAGCTCAACCCCATTCGCTTTAAAGGGACTGAGCTGAGGTGTACCATGTGACTGATGAACATGATGCCAACAGTATAGAGAAGGGTCTCTTCAAACAGCGGATAGGCGATTATCACAGGTGTCTGACCCCATACGTACATCAGTATAAAATCCTGGAAAACCCTTTAGGCTGAGGCCCCACGTTGCAGATACGCAGCTTTTTTTTTTGCGATTTTTGCAGCGTTTTTTTGACCCAAACAATGGCTACAAAAGGAATGGAAAATATGAATGAAGGTCTTATACTTCTACCTTCTGCTCAATCCACTCCTGGCTTTGGCTCAAGAAACGCAGCAAAATCTGCAACAAAAAAGCAGCTTTTCTGTAACGTGGGGCCTCAGCCTTAAAGCACTACTCTAGGCCATAGGTTGTATCTGGTATTGTATCTTAGCCTGCTTTACCAGACACACAAAGTAGTTGTTATTCATCTAAAATTAGAAAAGCAACTTAGCAAATAGTCTTTAAAGTCTACAATGCCCTGCTAGTTTTGTAACTGCAGATACTTTGCAGATCTATGCGTCTTCATGGTTACAGACAGCAAACAAACCCTTGTGTAGTCTGATCCCTTGTGTAGTCTGATCTTAAGTGAAGTGATTACTTATATTCTTGCTTATTATCTTTTCTTTTATTAAAATCATTGAAATGAGTGCCATGTGGCTTTCTTGTTCTCACTATCCTTTGAACCCATTGTAAAACATTTGATGTCAGAAGTGGGACAGTGCGATCCATGATGCTTGTCGAACTGAATATACTTGGATAAACTAGGAAAGCTCGAGATAACAGGGACATTGAGTCCTGTTCATTGTGGTTGTCTTTCAAAATGGGGGAATTCATAGAGGGACAGCAGCGGCCCTACCTCCAAGTAGTTGCAATCCAATCTCAAAGTATTCTTCACGCAGTAGGTGTAGGTTGGGCACAAAGTTCACAGGAGGAGTATGACACTTGTTGAGCTTCAGACAACATAGAGGAAAGACTTCTGTTACAACTGTGTCTCATTTATTTTTTTTTTCTCACTACTAGGAAAGTTCGAGACAACAGTGACAGGTTCAAACCTATCGTAAAACATTTGGTGCCAGAAGTGGGACAGTGTGAGCAACGGCGCTTGTCAAACTGAATGTACTTGGCAAAACTAGGAAAGGGTAGAAAGTAGTTGTGTTCACGGAGTTGTGTTCATTGTGGGTGTCCAATACAGGAAAAAAGGCAGCGTAGAGTAACAATGGCTGCCCTATCCCCTGGTAATTCCAGTCCACTTTGATCTCTCACAGTATGATTCTTCATACATTGCTTATAGGTTGGGTACAAAGTTCAAGGGGTGAATATGACTCTCTATGTGCTTTAGATGGCTGTGCACTCCATCTTTAAAAGATCAATTGGAAATTCAAGACTCTCACAATTCTCACAAACTCTCAAACAATTTCAACAGTCACAATATCCCCATACAAATTATTGTAGATACTTGGCCATAGAGATGGGAGAACCTACCAAAATTTGTTTCGTTTCGGGTTTGGATAGCTCGGGTCCCTGATTTGTTTTGGGTCGAACACGTTTGGTACTAACCAGAAGTAAAATTATTATACCATGGGGTCTCTTCTGACCTTAGAGTATAATGGGTAGAGGCCCAGTGGAGGTGTAAAAAAAAACAAAAAACAAAAAAACACTTACAGTGGGGAAAAAAGTATTTAGTCAGCCACCAATTGTGCAAGTTCTCCCACTTAAAAAGATGAGGCCGGCCTGTAATTGTCATAGGTAGACCTCAACTATGAGAGACAAAATGAGAAAACAAATCCAGAAAATCACATTGTCTGATTTTTTAAGAATTTATTTGCAAATTATGGTGGAAAATAAGTATTTGGTCACCTACAAACAAGCAAGATTTCTGGCTCTCAAAGACCTGTAACTTCTTCTTTAAGAGGCTCCTCTGTCCTCCACTCATTACCTGTAGTAATGGCTCCTGTTTGACATTGTTATCAGTATAAAAGACACCTGTCCACAACCTCAAACAGTCACACTCCAAACTCCACTATGGTGAAGACCAAAGAGCTGTGGAAGGACACCAGAAACAAAATGGTAGCCCTGCACCAGGCTGGGAAGACTGAATCTGCAATAGGCAAGCAGCTTGGTGTGAAGAAATCACCTGTGGGAGCAATAATTAGAAAATGGAAGACATACAAGACCACTGATAATCTCCCTCCATCAGGGGCTCCACGCAAGATCTCACCCCGTGGGGTCAAAATGATCACAAGAACGGTGAGCAAAAATCCCAGAACCACACGGGGGGACCTAGTGACTGATCTGCAGAAAGCTGGGACTAACGTAACAAAGGCTACCGTCAGTAACACACTACGCCGCCAGGGACTCAGATCCTGCAGTGCCAGACGTGTCCCCCTGCTTAAGCCAGTACATATCCGGGCCCGTCTGAAGTTTGCTAGAGAGCATTTGGATGTTCCAGAAGAGTATTGGGAGAATGTCATATGGTCAGATGAAACCAAAGTAGAACTGTTTGGTAGAAACACAACTCGTGGTGTTTGGAGGAGAGTGAATGCTGAGTTGTATCCAAAGAACACCATACCTACTGTGAAGCATGGGGGGGCAACATCATGCTTTGGGGATGTTTCTCTGCAAAGGGACCAGGGCGACTGATCCGTGTACATGAAAGAATGAATGGGGCCATGTATCGTGAGATTTTGAGTGCAAACCTCCTTCCATCAGCAAGGGCATTGAAGATGAAACGTGGCTGGGTCTTTCAGCATGACAATGATCCCAAGCACACCGCCAGGGCAACGAAGGAGCGGCTTCGTAAGAAGCATTTCAAGGTCCTGGAGTGGCCTAGCCAGTGGCCTAGCCAGCGACAGCCCCAAAACATCCCTGCTCTAGAGGAGATCTGCATGGAGGAATGGGCCAACATACCAGCAACAGTGTGTGCCAACCTTGTGAAGACTTACAGAAAACGTCTGAGCTCTGTCATTGCCAACAAAGGATATAGAACAAAGTATTGAGATTAACTTTTGTTATTGACCAAATACTTATTTTCCACCATAATTTGTAAATAAATTCTTTAAAAATCAGACAATGTGATTTTCTGGATTAGTTTTCTCATTTTGTCTCTCATAGTTGAGGTCTACCTATGATGTCACTTACAGGCTGGCCTCATCTTTATAAGTGGGAGAACTTGCACAATTGGTGGCTGACTAAATACTTTTTTCCCCACTGTATACCCACCTTCCCTTAACTTTTTGGGCCTGTTCCAGGCATCCAGCACTCTCTCTTGGTCTCCTTGGTGACGTCATACGTCCAAATCACAGGCCTCAGCAGTGACCCCGGGGCACATGACGTCACCAGGAGAACACTGGATGCCGCAAAGAGGTCCAAAAGAGGTGTGGGAAGGGGAGTACAAATGTTTTGGGTTTTTTTTCACCTCCCCTGGTCCTCCCCTTATTATACTCTGGAATCTAAAGACACCTTAGAGTATAATAGTTTATTGCAATACATGACACAGAAGCTATTTTAGCTAAAAACTTAGCAATTTGGGATATTCTGGTTAAACCCAGCTTGTGCCAAAGCGGTTCGCTCATCTCTTGTTGGCGAGTCCGACTTTGTCTGAAATCCCTCTATGGTGTATGGACACCTTTATACGCAATTAATCAGTAGAACTTACAATGTTATTCCCTATTACAAGCCTGACTACGCGCCTGGTCCTGTGTAGTCAGCTCCGATCTATGAGTCAGCAGTACAAGCACAGATGTTATAAAGCCTTCAAGCCAACAGGTCTTCTGCGATCATCGCATCTAAGGTGACAGGCAATCCCCAGTAGCTGGTACCTTAAATTGAAGATATTATTTAGACATAACAGCGCTTTGAATAAAGTGACGGAGAACATGAAGATACGGCTCCAAATGTCGTATACGCTAGTATCCCTGGCTTCACATAAGGATACATCTGTATTAAAGGGCAGACAATGAAAGGACAGAACACAATACGACAACTCAAGGCGCAGATGCCAAAAAGGTCAGTAATTCAGTCAGGCAAGTGACCAGATAAGAGGGCTCTACATTAAAGCGGCCACCCTGATTTATGGCTTCAATTACAGCAGATCCATTGTAAGTAACACAGATTATTTTACTGCCTGTGATGCCTGGGGCACTCTCATAACCAATACTGTACATACTGTACATGCACAAAAGAAGCCGGAGCATTTCTATATATCGGTTGTAAAGTTACAGAATTACACGTTGCCGCCAGTACCAATGTAAAATCTGCATATTTCCTCCAAAATATATCACTTAAAGGGATATTCCAAGACTCAAATTAATACAATCTTAAAAACAATGTGTACTAATGTGGTTAATACATTATTTTTATGGAAACTTCCTACAATTCAGGAGGATACTCCCTGCCAACCCCGCCATAGGGTCACCTTGTTTTTCCTGACTGCCCTAAACTGACTATAGGCCAGTAGTGTGTATTGTGAATACTTGGCCACATGGGTATTTGTGATTTTCTGGCTTGACAAGCCTACACCCCGTTCAGGACCTTCATCTATTAGCTGGAGTGGAGATCATCTCTGGAGGACTCCCCACGTCCATACGGACAACCCAATGATTTAATGGCAGGCTTCAATTCCTCTACAATGACGCTGGTGATCCCACCAGTGGACATCCTCTAAGGCTGGCCATATACATTAGATAGCTGCCGACCAAACACTCATATGGTTGATAGCCATCTCTTCCATCCTCCCCACACCCATGTATGCTTAGCAGTATCTTGAATGGGGAGAGACAAGGAAGTCGCTGCCATACTCCTGCCAGACATATTGAACTCAAACATGTCCGACCCTTCTCTCTCCACCAAGATCTGCCCCCATACACAATAGCTGGCCAGCCCATCCCGCTAAACTCAACCTGTTAGTCCAGTATACATCTAAGGTAAAGACTGGCCATACACATTGTAGACAAACTGCTTGTTTTGCTGACAGCCGTACATTCTGATGCCCTTGTCGTGGCCGAGCATGCAAGTGTTCTCAACATGGAGAGGTGAGTAAGCTTGTTGTAAGATTGTTCAAAGAGATCAACCCCATGATCTTCTTAGGCCAAGACCATCTTGACAAAAACTCTATTACCCTAGGTTCACACTAGCATTGGGGTGTCTGTGGTTCTAGAATATCGGGGAACTAGAACAATGGACAAACGCACCGCAACATGTTCTGATGGGCCCCACTGACCATTCTTTTTGACTGAAAGTGCCAGACAAAAAAAGTTGTGTTTTCGGGACTTTATCTAGTAATTTTAGATAGACACTGCAGCCCCCTTGCCACTTTTGTGGTGTAAAGGACAACAGTAATCTACGCCAATAGTTGGCATAGACCTCAGCAGAGGCGCAGGGCCCGGAGGAGGATGCAAAAGGCCCGAGGAGGATGTGCCTGAATCAGAGGAATCCTCCGTTGGCGCCGGGATCATCATGACCAGTGTATATTCGCCGGTCTCAGTGAATCCGCCCCATTATTTTCGTATGTATATTACGTCTCCATTAGGTGGGGTAAGCTGCTCAGTCTTTTTGCTGTGGTATTTTGAAACACGATTTCTAGTTTATGAGATTTTATGATTTATTGTTTTTTGCTATTTTTTTTATCATTATATAGGCTTTATAGAAACTGTAATAAAGCGCAGGCCGCAGCCACTAATTTTCCACCTTAAATCCTGCTGTCATTTACTATTGATTTCCTTTTCCTTGGATTTATAACTCTGCGCTCATTTCGCCTCCGAGAAATATTCCCTTTTAGAATTGAAAGGTGAAATGAATGAAAAAAAGGTGTAATATTTTACTATAAATAGATATAACCTTCAACGTGGATAAATTTCATAATATAACATTAAAGGAGTCGGAGTTTTGGTTTACTGATACAGAGCTCCAAATCCCTTGCTTTTCTTAATATGGCCATAGGCTTGAAGGGGTACCCACCATGGCTACAAAACTATTGGTCTGTCCTTAGGATAGGCCATCAATATCCAAGTTTCAACACCCCCACAATTGAAGAGAGCAGGGAGCCTGGTATCGCAGCTCAGTCCTATTCAATGTGATCTTATATACCGGTACTGAGCAAATCCTGGTAAACAATAAAGGGAAGACGTCACTCACTGGAGCCTGGTGGATACTTTGTTCACTAGGTCATCAAATGTGACAGAAGTTGGGCCACCGTTCTGATATTGATGGCCTATCTTAAGGAAGTCTAGGAAAATCCCCTTAAATAATAAAATTATGATTGTCAACATCCGCCACCAGGGGGGGCTTAGGAGCGTACCGCATACACATACCAATTTTTTGGAGAAGGTTCACACGGTGGAAATATACATCAGACAATACAAATTCTACTTTTGCAGTGGAGCTGGTGCCATAAATCCCATATACATAAATCTGGTTTCTGCTGCGGTCTACAGTTTTTAACCAAAGGGGTCCATATGACGATACCCTATTGAAAGCAGACACTCGCTGCAGTCTCCTACGCTGGTTATTGCTGTAATATCTAAAGCATAGCTAAACTCCATCGTGCACAGTGTAAAATCCATAGTGCACGTGAAGATAAACTGTGCAATATACTTTATTTAAGAAAAGTGCCTGCACCTTTACTTATTTGCCTCCTCCTGTCGCTGATCAAATCTGTACACCAGAAGTCTATGGAGGGGGGGATGAGGAGATCTTCTCAAAGCATAGAGACTTCTGCACTATAGAGAACAGTTTTCTTCCACAGCACAGCTGGGTTATCAGGAATTACTGTCCAGCCGTCTCATATCTCTGTCTGTGTCCTTTGCTCCCCGCCTCCAGCCTCCATAGACTTCATTGTAAACTGACACTACTTATATGTAGAGCACAGATCAAAATCACTTTGATAAGAATTAAAGACAGGAGTAATACTTAAAGGGGTTGCCCCGTTATGGACACTTATCCCTTATCCACAGAACTGGGGATAAGTGTCCATTGTTGTAGGCCTGAATGCTGGATCTTATAGTGATCAGGACGACCTAAAGACTCCTTGTGAATGGAGCACCAGTGCGCTTGTGTGATCGGCGCTCCATTCACTGCTATGGGGCTGCAGGCACTGCCAGTCCTGGCTGCCCTATTGAAGTGAATGGAGCTCTGCTCATGCACAAATGCGCTGGCACTTCATTCACAAGGAGGCTTTAGGGGGACTTTCTGTCCTCCTGATCACTGGAGGACCTGACGATTGGACACTTATCCCTTGCCCTGTGGATAGTGTCCATGACGGTATAACCCTTTTAAAGACACAGGCACTTTCTTTAGTGAAGTATATTGCAAAGTTTCTTCCCGTCACCTGCACTATAGATTTATGGAAAAATAAATAAGTTTACTTACACTGTAAGACAAATGACTTAGAAAATCCAATTAAACAATTCAATTTTCTGCATGATTGTCATCCAAAATGTAACAGAATTGTCAGATTCTGGCAGCTTTCCCCCTTACATCTATGGGGATCCTTAGTCCTAGATTGTTTCTCTATTAGATTCCAGTCATCTGCCAGATCTCAGTAACCTTTAATTATAGTGTTAAATAACATTTTTTGGAGTATTTTTTTTTAGACCCAGAATGGAATATTTACAGGGAATCTGCCCCAGTAATCCATTAATATATGGCCTCAATGATTCAATTTATTCAGATAACAGGGCTGAATTAATCTCCAAGCCCAATATTTTCCCCATTCTAGGGGTATTTCTACTGTAACGGAAGTGAATGCGGTGGCGACAGCTGATATTGTGTCGGCTCATGACAATGACTACACAAGACAATTATTCATACTCTTATCCAATGGTATGGATAAAATGAAAAAAAAAAACACATTATAATAATAGTCAAGACTCAAACTTAAAACCATAAACCCTTCAAAGAACGTCATTTTTCTCTTAACTAACCACTAATGCTACTAAGCACTCATGGGTGTAAAATAAGATGAGCAAGTCCTAATCTCCCCAAGCACTCGTGTGTAAAATAAAATGAGCAAGTCCTAACCTCCCCAAGCACTCATGGGTGTAAAATAAGATGAGCAAGTCCTAAGCTCCCCAAGCACTCATAGGTGTAAAATAAGATGAGCAAGTCCTAAGCTCCCCAAGCACTCATGGGTGTAAGATAAAATGAACTATGTTCCTTTACTACATTTGGATTTGAAGAATACTGTAATATAAAAAAACATTCTAGTAGAAAATATTTAGCTACAATGTGTCTACGTTTTCACATACAAAAGTATATCTGAAGCTTGGAATGTTCTAGCAAGTTTAAGTGAACAGAACGAACAGTTCTGGAAAGTATAAGAAGAATATTAAGGAAGACATGTCCCAAAAAGAATCAAATGCTTGCTTGGTATCCAGGATTAAGCTATTCAGTCATGTGCTTGATAAATTTTATTTTCATCTTGAGAAAGAGATAAAGATATTAGGAATACTGAATCGTTCCTAAGCTCCCCAGGTATTCATGGGTGCAGTCTATATTACATATCTATGCTGATTTTCCATTTATCTTTTTGAAGAGTTCCGCAGCTGTCACAAAATAACTTCAGAAATGGAAAATATGTCTACGATGAATAAATTTCTTCGTAAAAATGAAAAAAAATCTGAAACGCTGTAACCTCGAGTAAAATAAAACCTTCTCAATTTTTAATCAATACAGTTTGTAAACCTGCCGGCCTCGAAAGCCCTTGCTAAACCCTATATTTACATTACATGAAGCAATTTCCCCTTAAGTAACCTCTCTGCACATAAAACATTTAGTGACATTTCCGCCCAGGCTGGTACTGGATGGCCATTATGTATGCACCATGTAGAGTGTGGACAAGGCTCTCTTGCTGACAGTACTTTTTCTTTGCATACCAATGATGTACTTACTGCAGTGTTCTTATGTCAATGCTCAAATGTTAACATTTGCATCTCAGCTTTGGTAAATGGGTCATTAATGGATTCTGTGCCCTGGGGCAAGCAGTCATTGCAAAGTCAACCGAAGTTACAAGGGGCTGTCTGATATAGGAAATGTTTTCAGGGAATGTAGAGGGATTTCCCATGATTTTACGGGGGCGTGTAATGTCTCTTTTCCCCTGCTGTGTTGCTGTCCCCTTTTCTATTATCTGTAGGTTGTCAAGAAATTGAGGCATGGGGAGTGAAGTAACAATTGACCGACTACATAGGGTCTGCATAAGAGCTGTATACTCATAATGGAAGGTGATTTTAATAGAGGCATTGGGAGTGGAGTAACACATGACAGCAGTATCAGACTACATAGGGTCTGTTTGTAGTCTGTATCCATGGAGACACATAGCTCTGAGTAGGAGCTGTATATACATAATGGTAGGAGATTTTAATAGAATCATTGGGGATGGAATAACACAACAGAAGTATCAGACTACATAGTGTAGAGTGTGTTTGTAGTCTGTATCCATGGAGACATATAGCTCTGCATAGGAGCTGTATACACATAATGGATGGATATTTTAATAGAGGCATTGGGAGCGGAATAACACACGACAGCAGTATCAGACTACATAGGGTTTTTTTGTAGTCTGTATCCATGGAGACACATAGCTCTGAGTAGGAGCTGTATACACATAACGTAAGGAGATTTTAACAGATGCATTGGGAGTAGAGTAACACATGACAGCAGTATCAGACTACATAGGGTTTGTTTGTAGTCTGTATCCATGGAGACACATAGCTCTGAGTAGGAGCTGTATACACATAACGTAAGGAGATTTTAACAGATGCATTGGGAGTAGAGTAACACATGACAGCAGTATCAGACTACATAGGGTTTGTTTGCAGTCTGTATCCATGGAGACATATAGCTCTGTGTAGGTGCTGTATTTACATAATGGTAGGATATTTTAATAGAGTCATTGGGGATGGAATAACACAACAAAAGCATCAGACTACATAGGGTGTGTTTGTAGTCTGTATCCATGGAGACAAATAGCTCTGTATAAGAGCTGTATATACTGTACATAATGTAAGGAGATTTTATTAGAGGCATTGGGAGTGGAGTAACACATAACTGCAGTATCAGACTACATAGGGTTTGTATGTAGTCTGTATCCATGGAGACACATAGCTCTGCATAGGAGCTGTATATACATAATGTAAGGAGATTTTAACAGAAGCATTGAGAGTGGAATAACACATGACAGCAGTATCACACTACATAGGGTGTGTATGTAGGTCTGCATAGGAGTTGTATATACAAGGGTTGTTTTAACTATGTAACTGCCCCTTGTTTCTAGAAGCCTCACCAATCCTGTGCCACAATGCTGAATCAGTCATTTTGAGATGGAAATACCCCTTTAACATGTATGATCACACTGTTCCCAGCTTCTAAGGGTGTTTAGTAATGCCTAAATATATATCTTCATTAGATTTTATCCTGCTAGGAAAGAAAAATTGAATTGACTGAAAGAAATCTAATGGTAGTGGGTGGCTTTAGAGATCATATATAGATGCAGGTGCAGGATTATCGCTTCTCTCCATACATCCAATCCCGCATTTCTATTAAAGGTTTCACAGTAATGTATGTCAGTTAATGAAAAGAAAACATTATACCGAGGCAGTTCCTTCGACGTCTCTTGATTTCGGATCAGCCATCTTTCAGAACACCCACCAGATGACACAACAAGGTTTATTCAGTGCATCATCTGGAGTCTCGCTTTCCTTGATTTTCTAAGCTGAATCTTTCCGCACGGAGGAACACATTATACCTACTGCTTATAGAATACTGTACTGTAAACTCGGCTTCTTAACGTGCCAAAAAAAGCTAAAATTAAAACATCTTGGAGGAAAATGATGAAAAAAAGTGATGAAGGGGGGAATTATGGCTAAGCTTGAATATAAATCTGGGGCAAAGGGGAACTGGAAAAACATACTGAATATGTATAGCTAGAAAAAAAGATGGGGGGGGGGGACATGGAGACGGACAAGCCCCCATTACTAGAATGTAAGATGTGCAAAAAAAACCTTGAGGCAGTTCATAAGGGGCCCTTGTACAAAAATGGCCCATTGCAATTGTGCACACTCGGACCTGCACCCAGTTTTCTTTTTCATCCCTTGAAGTTCCCAGAGGAGCAAAAGAGATAGAAAATGAGTCATCTGAATACGGCCTTAGGCCTCAGTCCCATCTATGTATGTCAGGTGCCAGTGCAGAATACAAAGCCAGTGTCATCTATGGAGATATCTGCACATTAAGCTACATGTACATGAACGTGTGCATCACCTGGGTCTATGGCCGGGGTCAGCAACCTCTGACATGCCAGCTGCTGTGAAACTACAACTCCCAACATGCTCCACTCACTTCCAAGAACAGCAGAGCAAGTATACATGCTGGGAGTTGTAGTTTTACAACAGCTGGAGTGCCGTAGATTGCCTACCCCTGGTCTATGGTATAGTGGCACAAATGGCACATGGATGAGATCAGTGTATTGCCCGCTCCACCACAACCACGTTCACTTTCTTCAGTGAGCCCGGGCCGCAAAATGGACAGGTATAGCTGCAGGCCCGGTGATAATATGCATCTATGGGGCCATAGAAAATAATGGGTCAGTGTGCAAGCTATGAAAAACATGACTAGTCACTGACCAAGCACATGCTTGTGTACATGGAGGCTGAAGGGTATTGACCTAGGATGCTGTGACTGTAGCAAGAAATTCCCGCAGCACTCGCAGCATCCTCTGGTCACAATATAGTCACTTACATTAGTGAAGGGGTCACAGAGTGACACAGAAATCTGCGGTCACCCAAGAGCAGTCACGGCCAAAATCACGTATAGCCTCGGCCTGTGACAGTATTGATAAATGAGACCCAATGAATCATTTGTTCCTGAAATGTAATGAAAATGGCTCTTATCAGCCTCAATTTATCTTCATCAATTTAATGACTTTATGCAGAGTATGTGATAACCCCATAGAAATAATCACACTAGGCCCTGCATCGTATAGGTGGGAGGCCATGGGGGACACGCACAGTAATAGCTGACATGCTGCGGGTGTTTGTGCTGAGGGTTGTAGCTGCACCATCCACTGCCCGGATACTGTAGACAGCCGTGGGTTAGCCACCAGCAAGATGGCTGCAACAAGTTATCTGCACTGACTGCCTGGGCGGTCCAGGCCTGACGGGGTAAAAGTGACAGATATGGTGATTTAGTGTGACAGCTATAGGACATAACAGCACTCACAAGTCTACGGGCCTCAAATGCTTCTGATTTTACATGAAGGCAAACAGAAATTTGTATTTTTACATTCAAATCTGCAAAATTTTGACAATAAATTCTGTATATATAGATCTTTTCTCTCCTAGAAACATTTCCTTCTTCCTTCATTTCCTTCATCCATCCTAAACAGATTCTTGGACCCTATTACTAGGTTTTCTTAAAGTGTACCTCCGCTTATAAAACCACTTTCAGAAGTGAATAGTACAGGTGACTATAAGAAACTTTGTAATATATCTCATTATCTATCTATATATTATATGTTTCCTGCTCTACTTCTTAGGCTGCTCTCCTCCTCATCATCGCTCAGACTAAGGGGAGTAACTACTGGGGTAGCAACGGTAGCGGCTGCCACAGCGCCTGGGACATTACGGGGCCCCACATGCTTTTTTTTTTTTTTTTTTTTTTAATAGGCCGTTACCTGCTGGAGTAACCCCAGCAGGTAACGGGCCCTATATACTTATCGATCTCCGGGGTCCTGCTCATGGCCGCCTGCGCTTCCCCTTCTGCAGAGGTGGTTGTGAGTAGTAGTGGGGATCGGTAGGTAAGGCCTCAGGCCGAACCCCTCAATCACTGCTATCATTATACTCCAGAGTATAATAATCGGAGGCCCAGGAGAGGTGAGGGAACATAAAAAACAATGTACTTACCTCTCCTACACTTCGGGCCTGTTTGGTGACGTCCCAGACATCAGTCGACGTCATTTTACGTCGCGACGCTGGCCTGGATCACGTGGCGCTGGCCTAGTCCAATATTGAAGAAGGCCGAAGTAGCAGGGAATGGACTGGAGCGAGGAACAGATAAGTAGCATTATATTTTTATGTTTGTATCTTCCCCTGGGTCTCCGATCATTATACTCTGGGGTCTGAAAAGACCCCAGAGTATAATAACTGTTCAGGGGAGGTCCATAATGGGGCATAATACTACGTGAAGGGGCCACTATGGGGCATAATACTGTGTGCAGGGGCCACTATGGGGCATAATACTGTGTGCAGGGGCCACTATGGGGCATAATACTGTGTGCAGGGGCCACTATGGGGTATAATACTGTGTGCAGGGGCCACTATGGGGCATAATACTGTGTGCAGGGGCCACTATGGGGCATAATATTGTGTGCAGGGGCCACTATGGCACATAATAGTGTGCGCAGGAAAGCCAAATGTTCGCCTTGGGGCCCAGCCATTCCTAGTTATGCGACTGCTCAGACTGTTTTATTTATATAGACGTCTATACAAACAGATAAATCTATGGAGAGGGGAGGGGGAGTAGGAGGTTGTTAACTGATTTATTGACCCGTTAGGTCTTATCTTGAGGATACAGCAGTATCAGAAGAGTTTTCCATCACTCACAGTATAGCAATTATTGGTGTATCTTTTCCAGCAGCCTCCCCCTCCCCTCTCCATAGACTTCTATGTAAAAAGTAACTCAGCCTGATAAGTGGAGAAGGAAACAGATGTCCTTAATAAGATATATTACAGAGTTTCTTATAGTCGTCTGTACTATTCATTGATGATATGTGGTTTTATAATTGGAGGTCACTTTAAATCCTGTAAACACCAAATAGATATTGACTGAATTGCGGATCCAGGTGATTTTTTTTTTTTTTTTTTTTTTTGCATGTGCAGAAGTAAACAAGATCCTGTGATGAGAGAGAAATGTGAGAGAGAACTCCATTATCGGATCTCACAAGACAAGACCATTAGTCTGAAAGCAGTCCAAGGACTCACCAACAAAGCTGTATTATGTATTGTTAGGCTAGGTTCACACAAGGTAATTTGGATAGGAATGCGAGGCCCTGCGTAACCTGCGGCAGAAAGCTGAGGCAGAGGTTTAAGCTTTCTGCTATGAGTTTGCTCAGTCATTAACCTCAGAAACAATGGGGCTCAGGGGCACAGCTATAGGGGGTGCAGAGGAAGCAATCGCTACCAGGCCCAGCAGCCTCTCTATAACATTAGACGACGGCAGTATTCTAGATATCCCATGGAAAGTAGGAAACCCATTCTGTATTTTGCATTGGAGCCTGGGAGCTATAAGTTATGATGGGGCTAATCAGTGGTAGAATCAGCCGCTTGAATTGGGCATGAGCTGCAATACCATTAACAGCCACATGTGCAAGGGTGGCGCTGTTTCGGGAAAAAAAAAATAGATAATTTTTTTTTCCTGATACTGAACAAACCCTTTAAACAAATTTAAGTTAATTTTGGCTGCTCTTGGTTATAAAGAATTAACCCTCTCCAGATTGTTCTTCTATAAATAAGATGGAGGAAGGGGAGGAGTACTGAAAGCTGAGGATGCCGCAGGCACAATTGCTGATTTAGAGAATCTTCACAATTCCTTGGGCTGCACCAATCGTAAGTACAGTCTAAAGAGCTAATAACACGGCACGGACCACCATGGGTGTCACAATCACTTACTTCTGAAAAGAAAACAAAATCAGCAAAATTCATTTACTGTACTGCTGCGAGTCTGGAGAGCGCAACTTTATTTTTATAACAGCCTCACACAGCAGATGGCGAGGAAGAATACCGCACAAATGAATCACACAAAACTACATCAGACAAGAGAAATTCAGCTGCAAATTTGTCACCGAGGATAAAAAAGCAATTAAAAGTTTTACACAAGAATGAATCTCCTTCCATCTGCCGAGCTCGGAGGAGGGCGAGTGATAACCCCCCCCCCCAAATCCTATCTAATGGGATGAAGAATGGAACGGCTGCAAAGTCATGATCATTACATTGTTATAAGTCATACTGATCTGTCACTTATTCAGCATTTACTGGTTTAACGGGGGTCTGTCCCCTGATCCAAGCATATCAGTCAGCCCTGCAGATAGATAGGTTAGTGTCACCAGACCCAGTATATCACCCCAGCCCTGCAGATAGATAGGTTAGTGTCACCAGACCCAGCATATCACCTCAGCTCTGCAGATAGATAGGTTAGTGTCACCAGACCCAGCATATCACCCCAGCCCTGCAGATAGATAGGTTAGTGTCACCAGACCCCAGCATATCACCCCAGCCCTGCAGATAGATAGGTTAGTGTCACCAGAACCAGCATATCACCCCAGCCCTGCAGATAGATAGGTTAGTGTTTCCAGAACCAGCAGATCACCCCAGCCCTGCAGATAGATAGGTTAGGGTCACCAGACCCAGCATATCACCCCAGCCCTGTAGATAGATAGGTTAGTGTCACCAGACCCAGCATATCACCCCAGCCCTGCAGATAGATAGGTTAGTGTCACCAGACCCAGCATATCACCCCAGCCCTGCAGATAGATAGGTTAGTGTCACCAGAACCAACATATCACCCCAGCCCTGCAGATAGATAGGTTACTGTCACCAGACCCCAGCATATCACCCCAGCCCTGCAGATAGATAGGTTAGTGTCACCAGAACCAGCATATCACCCCAGCACTGCAGATAGATAGGTAGGGCATCAGACCCAGCATATCACCCCAGCCCTGCAGATAGATAGGTTAGTGTCACCAGACCCAGCATATCACCCCAGCCCTGCAGATAGATAGGTTAGTGTCACCAGACCCCAGCATATCACCCCAGCCCTGCAGATAGATAGGTTAGTGTCACCAGACCCCAGCATATCACCCCAGCCCTGCAGATAGATAGGTTAGTGTCACCAGACCCAGCATATCACCCCAGCTGTGCAGATAGATAGGTTAGTGTCACCACACCCCAGCATATCACCCCAGCCCTGCAGATAGATAGGTTAGTGTCACCAGAACCAGCATATCACCCCAGCCCTGCAGATAGATAGGTTAGGGTCACCAGACCCAGCATATCACCCCAGCCCTGCAGATAGATAGGTTAGTGTCACCAGACCCAGCATATCACCCCAGCCCTGCAGAGTGGGGCCCAGCCCCCCCCCGCCCCTCCCCCCCTGCAGATAGATAGGTTAGTGTCACCAGACCCAGCAAACCACCCCCCCCCTGCAAATAGATAGGTTGTGTCCCGCCCAGCATATCACCTCAGCTCTGCAGATAGATAGGTTAGTGTCACCAGACCCCAGCGTATCATTCCAGCCCCACAGACAGATAGGTTAGGGTCACCCGAACCAGTATATCAGCAATCCTCTGCAGACAGATATGCTGGGATCTGGAGACGCTAACCTATCAGCCAGTCCCACAGATAGATAGGTTAGTGTCACCTGAATCAAACATTGTTTTCCCCTAGTGAATTGTTGCCTCAGTGGTCGAGATAACATCATTTTTGTCAATAAGCTCTTTGGAGCAACAAGGGTGCTGCCATCTTAGAACAGTCTAAGGTCTCATGCACATGACCAAGTGTACAGGCCAAGGGGGTTACGATTTTTTGATGGAAGGCACTCGGATGACATCTGGGTATCATCCAAGTGCCTTCCGTCCTCCATTGATGGAGTTCCGCTTTGTTCCAACCCCCCTTCCCCCTCACACACAATCCTGTAATAACACACAGTTGTGTGTATGGGGCCAACACAGTCTCGTGCATGAAGTGTGACACTATCAGAGCTGCCAGAGCCATACTGTGAGAAGACACTGCTTTGAGAAGGGGAATGGTAGAACCTACTTGTTATTGTATATATAAATTTCTAAAAGGCTTAACAGCGGTACGCAGCAATGTAGAGTATTAAAAAGAGACGCTCCCGGATTATCAGATTGGGTAACACAAGTATTTACTAAAACAGACACATCAGGAGAGGCGAAAGGGAGAGAAATCCAGTCAAAGGAAATCCTCGCCAAATCACCGAGTTACTAAGAAACACAAATAAATGGTAAAGTCCCTTGACGCCACTTCCTGACACTGTGCGATTAGTCGCTGACAATGAGGCTTATCTAGAGGATCGCTCCTTACCGTGATGATGAGACCTTTCTCCTGGAAGTAGTTGACCAGCGGGACTGCGTTCTGCTTGAAGTTCATTAGTCTCCTCTGAATAGCTTTCAGGTTATCATCCGGCCGTCCTTGTTGCTCCGCGCGTTTCAGCAGGCGCTCCTTCAATTTGTGATTGGCACAAGCGAGAAAAACCACAAGGTCTGGCGTACAGATCTAAACGGAAAAACACAGAGACATTAGAAAGGCCTGAAATAAGGGTTATATAATGCAGTCTTACTTTACAGTCTAGATCTAGAGGATTTACCCAAGTAACAACACAGGAGTCGAAGTGCACAAAATGGTTTATAACAACACTGACGCCCCCAAATCTTTTCTACACCCCATAAAATTGTTGTAGGGGCCGTTATGCTGAATAGACATTCTTTGTGTTACCGGGTAATCCTGCCGCCGGGAAAATCAACTTTTATTGCTTATACACATGAGCTTGTTCAGTGCACCGAGGTGTGGGCATGTCTGCCAGAGTACCCGCTATACCTGGGGTCCCCATCCAGCATTGCCCCATAAGATGAAGAGTGACAAGTTGGGATGTGTAGTGACCGTGGGCTAAAAATGGGTGCTCAAGTAGATATAGAAGTAGACCAAACAGTCCAACTGCATATGATTAAGGGTGCAGGGTCAGACAAAATCCTGGGAGATTGTAACCACTCCCCTGGCTCCACCCACAACCCACTCTAGAACACCCCTTTTAGACCCAGTAATGTCCACAAACTGCCTAATTGTTAATATTTAGCACAATGGGGGGGAATTTATTAAAGGGGTTATCAAGCTTCTAAAAATTATCTGCTAATACATCCACAGCAGTGCTAAATCCTCACTGTCCCCTTGTGTACCCTTTGCTTGGCTTTATTTTACTTGCTGCTCCTTGTATCCGTTATTTAAATGCAATGAATATGTGGACAAACTACATTTCCCATGATTCATCTGTCTGCTCTCACTCTCTGTGTACTCCTCCCTTCTCCACTCTCCCAAGCAATGAAATCACAGGTAATATCCCACATCCGAGGTCACATGATGCTGTAAGGTTTCGTTTGCAAGTTCACTCCCCCCATGAGCAGAACACACAGAGTGAGAGCAGGCAGATGAATAATGGGAAATGTAGTTCGTCCACATATTCACTGCATGTAAATAACAGCGATACAAGGAGCAGCAAGTAAAATAAACACAAGCAAAGGCTGCACAAGGGAACAGTGAGTATATAGCACTGATGTGGGCGTATTTGCAGATAATTTTTGAAAGCTGGATAACCCATTTAACCAATCTATGCCAGTATTCTGGTATAGATTGGTGTGTATATGGCACATCTTTTTGGTGCCAAAAGGTGCATCACATTGCCAGTTCAGCGTCCCACTCACCACTTTTTTGGGACAGTGGGTGAACATTAATGCGGGTTGGGATGGGGATGTCTCAACCTGACAAATGTACTATAACTGATGCCATAAAACTCACAAACCTGCCACCTAAGGGAAGATGCACTTTATTTTAACTCGACTCTTTGCACCATCAGTTCGCCGCCCTCCAGGCACTGGTTATTTTTCAGCCTTAAATCTTCTCCACCCAGAGAGAACCTCTTGGCCTAAATACTCTCTGAGCATGAAAACGGTTATAAAACCCTCTTCTATACAGCGACCACCTGCAGACAGCTGTGGGCGCCAGTAAACTGATATGAGCCGCATGCTGGGAAAGCAGGCTGAAGAGCGGAGCGTCCATTGTAGAAATCACCAGTCTACTGTGTTTACTAAATGATTAAATATTTGCCTGGTGCAAACACAGAAATAGAAGGCGACACGAGATGTCACCATGTGCAATATACATGTCTGCCTGCTGTGTAAGGATGTAGCTGTTTATGTTAAGATTCCAAGACCCCATGCACACAAAGGAATCCAGACTGGAAAATCCTGTCTATACATCAGTCTGATCCATGGCCAGAACACCAGACTCTTTCCATCATATATGGTGCTCGGAGTCCCTGCCAATTTACGGCTCTACAGTACTGTCCTGTATTGTATATAGTATAGGGCAGTAAAGCTGTGGAGGGGCAGGGTCTCCTAGCACCAAAGATCACTCCGATGCAGGGAGTCTAGGACTCTGGATGGCAAATCCGGCCGATGTATGGACTGTAGTGATCTCCGAGCCTGTCCGATCACTACAGTAATGCAGTGACACAACACCATCACTTCTTTACTGTAGCATTTGGGCTGTACACTGCATGATAACTGACTAGGATGCAGTGACTCCTATGTACATGGAGTTCAGTCCAGTTACTACGGCTCACACATGGCCTGTTTTACATGGACGGGACTTGGTCGTGTGCAAGGACCTTAAGACTTGTCTAACTACTTGATGACCGCCCATTGACTATATACGTCTGGGCTGTCAGCAGTTATCTCTGCAAGGATTCATTGGTGCGTCCTGGAATAGTTAGCAGCTGCACAAAACCGTACAGCTGCCGATGCGGGGAGCCAGCTCTTAGTGACAGCCAGAGTCCCCAAAGATTAGGTAGGGATGGTTTATTATCAGCCCTGCCTTCCTGACCATTGTGTACAAAGCGCTCAATGGGGCAGATTAATTAAGAATGTCATTTCGTACAGCAATATTAATAAAGGTCCTAACAGGCGCAGGGCCGAAATCAGATGATCACCCGATGAACATGATTGTCGGCCGATTGTCGGGAACAATGCTTGTATGACTGTTCGTTCCCAACAATTGGCTGCTAAATCGCCCTGTCTAGCAGGGGCTTAAGAGGGGTCATCAAGCTCATTGTTTACCATCAAGTACAATGCTGTACATTTGGTCATGGCTGGGACTGAGCTGCAATACCAGGCACAGTCACTTGAATGGGACTAAGATGAGGAGAGCTGCAGTACCAGGCACAGCCACTACAACATGTACAGCGCTGTGACTGACAGACAATAAGAGACCCCATGCTTGCTTACTTGATTGGTTGAGGCCTTGGATCCTGAGGGGCCCCAGAGGTCAGGGCCACATAATATATACCACTATTCTAAATGGCACAAGATAGTTAGGGGCCCCATTACAGATCCTGCATTAGCGTCCATGAGCTTTAAGTAACACCCTTGGCAGGCTCTTAATATTTTGCACAAACCCACAAAAACTTTCACCTGTTTCTGCCCCCATTAAAATGCAAACTCTTCTCCTCGTGCATATAAATATCCTCAATCCATTTCTAGCGACATAACATGACCTGTCTGCAAACTCCCAGCTACTTAGCAGAGAAGAAGCGAATGGAAATCTGTAAGATTCCTCACACGTTCAATATGCAGGAGAAGAAATGATTGCAAATATTTAGTGACCCGATGGCAATCTCCGCCACTGACACGTTATCTCCCCAACTCCCGCCAACGTCCCCTTGATCTTGAGCTTCACAGATTGAATAAGACTTCGAGGAGTCTTAAGATTCCAGGCACATCCCAGGATACAAAGATGAGAGCGATGCATTACTTGGCACCAGCCTGCCGGAATGAGATTCAGTAAGTAAACTCGGTATGTAAAATGTAGACAGGACCCGGTGTGCTGTGTCGCTAGGACTATTATGGGCTGGCAATTACGCTGCCACTTGCCAGCTTCCAGCACTCGGCTCCTTTCACTGCTTGGCCATAGTTAGGATTTGTGTTCCGCATTAAATTACCGCACATAATATAACAATTAACCATTAGGTCTATTTCCTTGCTTGTTGGCTCATAATATTGAAATGGCCATTGTTCCAAAAACAGATGTTACTATTGTAAGAAATCCAAAAGGAAATCATCTCCGATATCTCCTTACTATAGGTTACATTTCTATGAAGCAGCAGGGAACTGTTCATAATGGGATAATCTCCTCCTAATAGGTAGTTCTTCCTGTAATAATATGCAGGCTGCGGTATTACATCTGTAACCGTCTACGCATGACTTACCTCTGCACCAGAGATTAAAGGACAGCTCTGATATACTGGTATCACAGCGCTCAGGCTGGAGCGACCGCTAACCCATAAGCAATGGCCTGTAGAGCCAGCTGAACAGGAAATTACAGGGCTTGTCCAAGACTCATAAAACATCTGAACACCTGTCCACAGGTTGGGTGGGGTAGTACAGCTCAGCCCCTTTCATGTCAGTGGGACTGCGCTGCAATACCCAATGCAATCCATGGATAGGTGTGGTGCTGTCTCAAGAAGAAAGCAGACATATTTTTTGCCTACACACCACCATTTGTCTTGCCCTATATAGGCACTACACACTACCACTTGTCTTGCTCTATATAGACACTGCACACCACCACTTGTCTTGCCCCCTATAGACACTGCACACCACCACTTGTCTTGCCCTATATATGCATTACACACCACCACTTGTCTTGCCCCCTATAGACACTGCACACCACTTGTCTTGCCCCCTATAGACACTGCACACCACCATTTGTCTTGCCCTATATAGGCACTACACACTACCACTTGTCTTGCCCCCTATAGACACTGCACACCACCACTTGTCTTGCCCTATATAGGCATTACACACTACCACTTGTCTTGTCCTGTGTAGACAATGCACACTACTGTTACTACAGGGGGAAAAGAAATTGTACTGTTCACTTCACATACACAGGGAAAAACAGCAGAGAAGAGGTACTGTGCATTGTTGATACATACAAGACATATGAACATGTACGGTAAGGTGTCCATACAGTATATCCAGGGCAGGAGAGGTTGTACTGAGCAATGTACACATATTAAGAACAAAATAAGTATACTGTGCAGTAAACCTATATACAGGAAAAGCAAAGCCCATATATATATATAGAAAAATGGAAGTGCCACTGTGCAATGCCCATCTACACAGAAGGGAAGCAGTATTGTGCATTGTCCATATACAGAATAAGAGCAGATATTGACAATTACACTCAGGAAAAGAGAAGTGGTACTGCGCAATGTCTATATATACAAGGCAAGAGAAGTGGTACTGTGCAATGTCTCTATATAAATAAGTGGTACTGTGTGGGGTTTACATACTGTACACATGGCAAAGAAGTTGTACTGTGCACTGTCTATACAGTATATACAAGGCAAGTGGTACTCTGCAGCATTGTATCTATATATAGATGACAAGAGAAGTTGTACTGTGCAGTGTCTCTATATACATATCTGTGGACCCCAAATTCTGTGCTGGGCGACCAGAATGTAAGCGTCACTTTATTTGATTTTTACACTATAATACATGAATGTAACATTCTAGCACTTCACATCCAGTAGTTCTCTCATGTCTCAGCCTTTAGAGACCTTCATGGGAATTATTACAAGCTGCTTATTACCCTCTATTCAATAATACAAGACAATGACCACAGAAGGAATCATCATTAAGAGAAGATTAATCTGGCATCTCCCTGTTGGTAAAGCGGTATTGGAGCAGAACTTGATCTGTTGCAAATTGTTTCCTGCAGTGAATCTCACAGCACAAATAAGAGCCCTAGTGGGTAAGAGGATGAGATTGCTGCTTACTTGATCCTCAAAGGACAGCGCTTGAGCCACATCCCGGGGAAATCCATCTATAACAATCCCCTCTGAGTCTGGAATCTGCATTAACTTCTGCTTGATTTCCGTAATGGTGGTTTCCTTTAAGAGAGTGGAGAGAAGATATTAAGGGTGGGTGCAGATAATAAGGGTCAAGTGAACGGCAGAGGTGACGTAGCGTTACCTGCGGAGCTAATTCTCCCGTGGTTATTATCTTTGCGATTAGGCTCCATTTTCTGTTGCTACTGGTGTTGTGGATCTTTTTTTCTCAGCAGTTCGCCCACCGATATGTACTCAAATCCATAGCGTTCTGCGATTTTCAGGCTCTGGGTCCCTTTACCGCTGCCAGGACCGCCTAGGAGTAAAAAAATACACATTGTTCATTAGTTTTACAATGGTAAGAGAATCACATTATGTAGCTAAGGTGCAAAGCCAGGCAATAACCATGCCCGTCTGTAGCAGTTATGGGACCAGTCCCCTGCCATTATAACCATGCCCGTCTGTAGCAGTTATGGGGCCGGTCCCCTGCCATTATAACCATGCCCGTCTGTAGCAGTTATGGGGCCAGTCCCCGCCATTATAACCATGCCCGTCTGTAGCAGTTATGGGGCCGGTCCCCTGCCATTATAACCATGCCCGTCTGTAGCAGTTATGGGACCAGTCCCCTGCCATTATAACCATGCCCGTCTGTAGCAGTTATGGGGCCGGTCCCCGCCATTATAACCATGCCCGTCTGTAGCAGTTATGGGGCCAGTCCCCGCCATTATAACCATGCCCGTCTGTAGCAGTTATGGGGCCAGTCCCCGCCATTATAACCATGCCCGTCTGTAGCAGTTATGGGACCAGTCCCCTGCCATTATAACCATGCCCGTCTGTAGCAGTTATGGGACCAGTCCCCTGCCATTATAACCATGCCCGTCTGTAGCAGTTATGGGGCCGGTCCCCGCCATTATAACCATGCCCGTCTGTAGCAGTTATGGGACCAGTCCCCGCCATTATAACCATGCCCGTCTGTAGCAGTTATGGGGCCAGTCCCCGCCATTATAACCATGCCCGTCTGTAGCAGTTATGGGACCAGTCCCCGCCATTATAACCATGCCCGTCTGTAGCAGTTATGGGGCCAGTCCCCGCCATTATAACCATGCCCGTCTGTAGCAGTTATGGGACCAGTCCCCTGCCATTATAACCATGCCCGTCTGTAGCAGTTATGGGGCCGGTCCCCTGCCATTATAACCATGCCCGTCTGTAGCAGTTATGGGGCCAGTCCCCGCCATTATAACCATGCCCGTCTGTAGCAGTTATGGGACCAGTCCCCTGCCATTATAACCATGCCCGTCTGTAGCAGTTATGGGGCCAGTCCCCGCCATTATAACCATGCCCGTCTGTAGCAGTTATGGGACCAGTCCCCTGCCATTATAACCATGCCCGTCTGTAGCAGTTATGGGGCCAGTCCCCGCCATTATAACCATGCCCGTCTGTAGCAGTTATGGGGCCGGTCCCCTGCCATTAAAGCAATAGTAAGAAAGAATTACAATGAGCGATGTATAATTCATCATGACTTTGTAGTACTGCTAAACACTTCTATGAGGGGCTGCTATTATCAGCCATGTATATGGATATATGAGATATAGATGTGATCATGGGGTAGAGAAATTCCTCTCAGGACTTTTGGACCTGTTAGTCATCCCATTAAAGAGTACATGTCACCAGGTCTGAAAAGTCCAATAAGTGTGGTCACCCCGAGCATTTTGGTGTTTTGTTCATCCAAATCTGTTCAGCTATTTCAAGGATATAAGCCCTTTTAGTGTTGATGTAAAATAGGGTCTATTAGCCAAGTGGGCGGTAACACTGCATGACATACAGCACACAGAAACCCCGCCCCCCAGAGAAATGACAGTGTTATCAGACCCAACTTTGCATCAACACTAAAAGGGCTTATAACTTTGGAATGGCTGAACAGATTTGGATAAACATAACACCAAAATGCTCAGGGTGACAGATGAGGTATGTCATTGGACATTTCAGACCTGGTGACGGGTCCTCTTTAAATTGGTATTCCAACCTTAGATGGATATGGATATCCCTTAAATATCTGATAGGTCCGACCTCTGGGACCAACATCTGTCTCCAGATTGCGGCTCATACTTCTTCAGCTAATTCCGTAACTCCAGAGCCACACACACGTGTGACAGATTCTCCATTTACAGTGGGTACGGAAACTATTCAGACCCCTTTAAATTTTTCACTCTTTGTTTCATTGCAGCCATTTGCTAAAAGCAAAGTTCATTTTATTTCTCATTCATGTACACTCAGCTCCCCATCTTGACAGAAAAAAAAACAGAAATGTAGATATTTTTGAAAATTTACTAAAAAAGAAAAACTGAAATATCCCATGGCCATAAGTATTCAGAGCCTTTGCTGTGACTCTCATATATAACTCACTGCTGTCCATTTCCTTCTGATCCTCCTTGAGATGGTTCTACTCCTTCATTGGAGTCCAGCTGTGTTCAATTCCAGGATATCTCTGTACTTGGCCGCATTCATCTTTCCTACAATTGCACCCAGTCGTCCTGTCCCCCATAGCATGATGCTGCCACCGCCATGTTTCACTGTTGGGATTGTATTGGGCAGGTGATGAGCAGGGCCTGGTTTTCTCCACACATACCGCTTAGAATTAACGTCAAAAAGTTCAATCTTCGTCTCCTCAGAGCAGAGAATCTTATTTCTCATAGTCTGGGAGTCCTTCATGTGTTTTTTGGCAAACTCTATGCGGCTTTCCTATGTCTTGCACTGAGGAGAGGTTTCCTTCGGGCCGCTCTGCCATAAAGCCCCGACTGGTGGAGGGCTGCAGTGATAGTGACTTTGTGGCACTTTCTCCCATCTCCCTACTGCATCTCTGGAGCTCGGCCACAGTGATCTTTGGGTTCTTCTTTACCTCTCTCACCAAGGCTCTTCTCCCACCATTGCTCAGTTTGGCTGGACGGCCGGGTCTAGGAAGAGTTCTGGTCGTCCCAAACTTCTTCCATTTAAGGATTATGGAGGCCGCTGTGCTCTTAGGAACCTTGAGTGCTGCAGAAATTCTTTTGTAACCTTGGCCAGATCTGTGCCTTGCCACAATTCTGTCTCTGAGCTCCTTGGGCAGTTCCTTTGACCTCCTGATTCTCATTTGCTGTGACATGCACTGTGCGCTGTGAGGTCTTATATAGACAGGTGTAGCCGCTCCTAATCAAGTCCAATCAGTTTAATTAAATACAGCTGGACTCCAATGAAGGAGTAGAACCATCTCAAGGAGGATCAGAAGGAAATGGACAGCCTGTGAGTTATATATGGAGGTCACAGCAAAGGCTCTGAATACTTATGGCCATGGGAGATTTCAGTTTTTCTTTTTTAATAAATTTGCAAAAATATCTACATTTGTTTTTTTTTCTGTCAAGATGGGGAGCTGGTGTACATTAATGAGAAATAAATGAACTTTTTTGCTTTTAGCAAATGGCTGCAATGAAACAGAGTGAAAAATTTAAAGGGGTCTGAATACTTTCCGTACCCACTGTATGTATCACCCAGATGTGGTCACCTTGTCACCAGGCAGGATGGGAGTTGGGGAATCTCATTCTGAAGATCAGTGCAGACCACCCCTTTAACTAGACCAGTTTTTCTGTGATGGATTTTCGGTTTCCCATCCTAGCCACCATCTTTGAGAAGACAATGCCCCTAGAAGACCACTTTTTAATGCCATTTTGGGTGGTTGTCTTAAAGAAGTTTCCCTGTATTTAGAGTATCCTTACACCCACAAACCATTCCTATGTTTTTATCTTGGTCTCCTTGGTCGTCTCTGCCTCCTCTTTGGATGTTTTTGTATATTTTCATCATTACCTGCTCTCTGGTCTGGACGCTTGTGCTAAAGAGATGTCACCCTGTACAGAGCAATGTGTTTTTTAAAGTCTTAATCATTGACTTTACGACTAAATTAATTTGGACTCGTTTAATTAACCGATGTCAAACGAGCCTTCAAGATCAAGAAATTAATTAGGAACTATGTGTTGTCACATACAGTTCTGCCTTCCCTAACACAAGAGACATAAAGGCAAGGAACGGCGTCCCCCAAGATTAGCACAATAACACTCACTGCTCAAGCTTGCGGGATGTAAAATTATTCTACTTTTCTTTATTCTTCTCTTCACACTACGACACTGCCCTGGTCTCCGAAACCATTATCCCACATAATTACAGAGGTGGACAGGTCACTGCCTCCCACAGGATCAGCACACTCTTCTCCTGCTGCTGTCATCACTTCCTATAAAGTGTTATATTCCTGTCCATACAGGACACTGACTTGTCAAATATAGCTCTGTCCTCAGTAACATAATGAGTGGAAACTGGACAGGTCACTGCCTCTCGCCAGTTCAGCACACTCATCTCCTGCTGCTAATAATATTTCTACAACCAAGATGACTATTATTCGGTGCTTTGCCCCCATTCACTTCACAACACTCCACTTTTGCATACATTCTGTCTTTCCCAACATAATGTCAGGTCACTGACTCCCACAGTCTGCATACTCCTCTTCTGTTGCTGTCCTCATTCTCATTATCTATCCATTATAATATACAATATTCATGGCACTTCCTCTACCTCATCATACAAATCTACTGGCGCTGTTAAGATTCCCATAATCTAATCTGTTACACAAAGTATTATCCACCCTCCGCCTATCAGACCAAAGGATGGGGCACTGCCTCCCACAGAATCAGCAAACTTCCACTGCTGTTGTCATTATTGGCATCATTTAAGTGGTTATACAGTGTTTTATCCATTGACCACCTTTAAGATCCAGCCATGTCTTTACAAATGCAATCGTATGAAAAGACAGGTTATTGCCCCCCACAAGGTCAGCATACTCATCTACTGCTGCTATAATTTCCATGGTGCAAACTGTGACACAAAGAACCACATTTATAGCACTACACCAGTCATATGCAGTCCTGTTCTTACAAACATAATCATATGAATGGACAGGGCACTGATTCCCACAAAATCAGCACACTCATCCTCTGCTGCTATCATTGACACATATTATTGGCTATGATCATGATCACATGCAGTCCGGTTATCGTTCACATAAACAAATGTAATGGACAGGTCACTGCCCCCCACAAATAGAGCCCACTCATCCCCCGCTGCGGTCACGATTATATCATCATCATTTGTTTTCCTAAACACTGTGCTATGCCCATTCACTTCTCAACACTGCACCTACTCTTACAGCCCTTTCCTCACGGAACACGGAAAAATCATGGGCTTGTTCACACAAATGCCTTCGCAGCGTGTTTTGGCGCGGTGTTCACAGAAGAATGTGAAGTGAGAAGAGCAGTCGGAAAATGCTGCAAGCGAGCAGGTGCAGGTAGGTACCGGCTGTTCACCTGTACTAGATTAGCAGCGGAGGCCAGGGCTCGATTCTCACACTTCAGTAGCTTTTTAATTGCTGCTGATTAAACATTTAAAGGGCTCACAAACTTTTTATGCTCCGATACCTTAATGCAGGAAAGCTTTAAAGAGCCAGCCTCGAAGATGAAAGAGTTCTGTGTGCGTGCCTATACGAGAGATGGGGGGAGGAAGGGGGGTGGCATAAAATAGAGTCCTGCGGAGGATATTTTTATGCACCATATTAGTCACTTTCCCCAGGAACTGCAGATGTTTAAAGAGTCACCTGTGTTGTAGAACTACCAGCCTGCAAAAATAAAAACTATATTTCTTAGTGTGCTTACTGGAGAGATGATATGATGGGGGGGATAGCTCATATATACTGAATGGCCACTTTATTAGAGACCCTTGCCCTTTCATGATCGGCGCTCCCCTGTATCGACAGTAGACCCGTGACCCAAGAACGCAGAATAAAATCCAGTGACAAGTATACATTAGATTCAGTGTGAAATTCCAGCGATCGGAGTGAATTGGAACAAGCCCTGGTCATTGGTGCTAGACTAGCCCGGGCCAGGGTTTCATACACCGCCATCTTGTGGGGTTCTCTGGTACAGCCGATGTGAAGAGTATAGCAAAAATGGTGCGATCCAGGAAAAACATCCACTGAAAGGCAATCCTGTGGACGGAAACAATCCGTGGATGAAAGGATCAGAGGAGGATGTCAGGAAACTGCAGCACCGGTGTCCGACTAACGTGTCCGAACGCACAACTCGCCGCTCCATAGCACAGATAAGCAATAATAGCAGACCACCAGGGCGGGCGCCATTACTGTCTAAGGGAAACTGAAAGACAAGACTGCAGGGGACAAAAGAACAAAAATGGCATCACTGAGCAGTGGAGAAACATGGCCTTATGGCTGCAGATCTCTGGACTGCTGACAACAGAGCAGAGAAACTCAGATGGTCATGCCCATAATCATCCAGAACAGAGAAAAGAAAAATCTACAAAAAAATAATAATATGCATCGATAGCCAAAGTAAATAGTAAATAACAGGGATACAGCTGAAGAGATTTTTTTTTCATCCTGTTTAACGTCCACCGACTTTATTCGTCCGGGAGGAGACTGTTCAACTCTGCAAGGACGTACCTGTAGGTGTACCAGATCGTGCAGCTGGAGGGGCAGGGAGCTGGCTGTCAGTGACAGCTGAACTCCCAGAGGCAAGGCAGGGATGGCTTATTACCTGCCATACCTTCTCGATCACTGTATACACAGCACTCAATGAGTGGCTTCCCCTGGCCCCGGTGGGCATGTGATCCGTTGGGTTCAGGAAATTGGAGTTACGGCGTCCTAGAGGACCCATATCAGCTCTGCAGTATATACTAGGAGGCTGTATCCCTCCTGTAATTGTAGCTAATGTATCAGCCACAATAACTGGGGAAATCAGCAAAAAAAATAGTAATGTTGAAATGTCCTCAAAGGTCTGTTATGTGCACAGTGTGTAAAAAAAAAAAAAAATAATAAAATTTAAAAGGCAAAAAAAAAAAAAATTAAGCAGAATAAAAAACAAAAACAATGACATTATCATATCACAGGTGCTGACCCCGTCCCTGTGATACAAGACTATGTGTCACCAACATGAAAATGTATAACAGACAGCTATTAAAAAATATATATATTTTAGTATCACTTTATCGTTTTGTGCCATTTAATAAAAAAAACAAAAAAAAACCCACATAGTTAAAATTTAAAAAAAAAAAAAAAATTGGCTATTTTCCTCATATTAGATAAAAAAAGTAATATGCAAAAATAAAAATGACATAAGAATAAAGTCCTATGTATTACTAAAAAAAAAAAGCTGCAAACATTTGAAGAACCTGAACGAAAAAAAAAATATATGTAGCCTTCAAAAACGCAAGTACCAAAAAAACTCTATAAATGTGTCCGGTCACGAACCAGGAAAATAGCCGGGTCATAGAGTGGATAACTTTTGATACAAATTTCCCCTTATACTACAAACAAAACAAAAAAAAACAAAAAACACACACCTCACTAGAAATAAAAAAGGAGTTAAAATAGTCTAAAAAAACTCTGTAAAAATTATTTTGGTAGTCCACGAAATAATGATTTTGCATGAAAGGTGACAACCGAAATATTTTTATTTCATGAACTACCAGAATAATTTGTACAGGATTTTTGAGGCTATTTTAACGCTTTTTTTTATTTTATTTTATTTATTTTTTTTAGTGAGTTTTTTTTTTCATAATAACTGTAATTAATTTCCTTTGTTCTGGATAATATTCTCATGAGCTAGGACTCCAGTATAGGCCATTTCCCAGTAAATGACTGCTTAACCCCCTATTGACCAGAGCGCTTTGGTCATTGACCAGGCATCATTTTAAAAAAATTGGGTTGTCACCTTCTATGCAAAATTATTAAATGATGCCTGGTCATTGACCAAAGCGCTCTGGTCAATAGGGGGTTAAGCAGTCATTTACTGGGAAATGGCCTATACTGGAGTCCTAGCTCATGAGAATATTATCCAGAACAAAGGAAATTAATTACAGTTATTATGAAAAAAAAAAGAAACACACACACAATACAATTTTTAAACAGATCTGTCTATAATTTCTATGTTGAGCTTTGCATTTCTCACATCAGAGATACCGAATATTTGCCCAAATAACAGAAGCTTTTAAGCCAATTTAGAGAACATGGTTATTAGATGAAATAATTAAAATGGAAGCAAAGTGTTTTTTTAGAGATTTTCCTAAATTAGTGTAATCTATACAGCTTCATTGGATTAGAAATCTCGGCATGCTATGAGGTCAATAGCCACTATGTCATAGAGAATGGATGTAGCAAATGTGCCTGAAGGATAAGTTACAGTACCTGAGTGCGTGTGTGTGTGTGTGTGTGTGTGTGTGTGTGTTGGGAAGTAGCAGAGATGAGTGTGTGTGGAAAAGTAGTAGTAGCTGAGCTGAGTGTGCTTAGGTAAAACTGGATGTGGTAATGCTGAATGAGTGAAGGGAAAAGTGGAAGTAGCAGAGCTGAGTGTATGGAGGGAGCAGGCTGTATGCAAGGAGAAAACATGAAAGTACCAGAATTGTGGGATGGGGGAATCATGGAAGTAGTAGAGCTGTGTGTGTGGGAAGAAAAATGTGGGCAACAATGTTGTTTGTGGAAGAGGAAACAGAGATAGTTCAGCTAGCTGTGGGGATAGCAAAGTTGTGCATGTAGGGAACATGGGGATAGCAGAGCTGTATTTGGGGGGAACATGTAAGTAGCAAAGCTGTGTGTGCAACATGCGTATGTGAAGAATAAATAAGCGGAACAGATGCGGTATGCAGCTGAAAAGCATAATAGAGGCTTAATATAAGTGACTTTATTCAAATGGGACTAAGTATGGTAGTAGGGGGTCTCAAACAAAAGTCTAGTCCCCTTTCAGAAACTTCGGGAACCACTGATCTAAGAGGATGGACATTACACAAACCACCGAGGTGGAGATTTTGGCTGCTCCAGTGTCAACATTGTATCTACATAAACATGACAGAAAGGGGCTTATTAAACATTCCATCAATAAAAGATTCCAGCTGCAGTCGGGTCCTGGGGGAGCGTCTTTGGGCAGTATACCAAACATCAGTCATACATTTTCTATCAGGCTTTAAGTGATGTCATAAAATATTTACACAGGGCTGATTTCAGATAGCCGCCCTACAATTAACACCGCGTCCTTAAAGTCAGTCTTGTATAAAAAAAAACAGGCAACACTCCTTGACTTTTCCATATGAATTTTCTAAGGATATGTTCACATCAGCACTAGGCCAGTCCACTGAGGTTTACAGCAATTTGCTGCAAGAATAAGGTCGCATGCAGCAATATTCCTGCAGTCTACATAACAGAAATCTCAATAGATTACCCCAAAAATTTACTCCCTTCCATCTGCCCCTATTTTTGCTAACATAGAAAGAAAGTCAGAAATGGGGGACAGATGGATGGGATCTGACAACAAAGGTTTATCTTGTAGTCTGTAACCATGGAGACACATAGGAGTTGTATACAAAACAGTAGGAGATTTTTACTCAAGATTAATGACAAAGCTGAATTATGTTTTATTTTAGCCACATGGAGACGACTAAGAGCTGGTTGGCAAGGAGGACATTGCCCTTAAAGGAGCAATGGGACATTGACTTTGGCTGTAGACATTAGGTGAATGATAAATTGGCAGAGGGATACATCAATAATCTAATGTAAAATAATTAAAGCATTTTTTTTTAGCTATGCAGGTAGTCATGGAAGTAGATTCCAAATCTGCAATTGCTGATGCTGTCACCCATGTCTAGTCCCTGTACCCAAGTCTATTTCCTATTTCTGCAAAACGCTGAAGAGTGTTAGACCTTCCAGGACCTTATACAGTGAGCATGATGTCACCAAACGTCCTTGTAAATCTGCACAAACTACTGTTGATATCACTGGGGGTGGGAATTGGGGAATGTTGACCAGAATGTGACAAAGGGGGCTAGAGGGATCAGATTATGTGAGAGGCAGAGAAGGAGCAAGAGCTAGAGGAGGACAAAAGTGGGAAAGGACATTGAAGAGTTTGAGGTCACATGGTAGTTCTCAATAGTATCTGCAGGTAGCAGAGAAAGACCCTCTGTTTACACAGCAACATATGCTAGAAAAAAAACAGGTCACATTGTGATCACATGACAACTATTACTATTGGGGGATGGTCCTTCAGACAATACAAGTCAATGGATCCCCTGCAAATAAGCTGATGGCACAGTATCCTTCGGCTGGGACCCTCTAGTCTATGGCAGAATATGGCAACAAGTGTTCTATTGCCCTGCAGCGCCACCACCAGGGAAGTTGCAGCTTTACATAGAACTTATTAAAAATGGGTTGTCTGTATAATGAATGGACGTTCCGGGTCCTCCAGAGCAAGAAACACTTTTTGTAGTCATTTTGTATTGGTAAAGCTGTAGAAAAATGGATTTATACACCAGACAAACTTTTTGTCAAAGCAAATCTATAATAATCTTTGCTAAATAACAATCTATTTTATTCCATTAAATTCAAGATGTATCAACATTTACATTCATGACACATTCACATAAGCCAATGAATAAAGCTGAGTGGAGAAGACGTTCACGTACCAATCACCAGTATAATTTTTGGATGTGGTCTTGAGGGGTCAAAAACTTCATACTCTTCAATCAGTTCAGCTGTCTCGGAGAGGTCAGTGTCACTTTCTATGGAGAACTGGTGGATAGGTGGCAGTCGGTCATATCGCCGATAAGGAAAATTACAGCTTTCTGGCAATACTGAGAAAATAGGGGAAAAAGTCAACAAATATATACAGTAAATGACCCCTATAGAAAATACAGTAAAAATCCGTAAAAGAGATAAGTCCAAGGGATTTCATTGGACTTATCTCTGGTGCTTCCTGCGCCTGTGCAGTTCTCCAGTGACTCCGGCGTTACTGCGCATGCGCCTGAGGTCTGGAGCATGTGCACTGAAACCGAGGTGTGATACCAGGAGTACAGCCGCAAGGACAGTATAAAGGTTTTTTATTTTTAGTGTTTGCATGTATAGCTTTACAACAGGGCGATTTGGGACACTAAACCCCCGCTCCATAAGGACCTGTGACTGGTTTAGTGTCCCAAATCGCCCTGACAGATTCCCATTATTTATTACTTACCATTTCTAAAGAACGATCTCCGTGCTTGTCCCCCATTCAGCGGGGGTAAATTTCTTTTATCTGGTCCCACAAACGTGTCCCACTTGACTTTTTCTGATCCTCCCAATTCCCTCACTTTTTGTAGACAGTTTTCCAAGTAATCCACAGGGTCCTCAGGTCTGTAGTACATTAATCCATTCAGAAGTCCCTGTATAATGGGGATAAGATATTCAGCGTGAATACAGAATATATTACCTGGATCAATCTAGTCTGTAAGTGTCGCCGTTTCTTTAAGATTAACATATTCAGAATGAAATAATGCGATTAGAACGCTGTAAGAGCCAGAAATATGACGGAATTTGCAACGATCTGAGGTGCAAATGACTATAAAAGGATGATTTACATAATATTCACTGCGAAGAAATGGTTTACTCAGTAAGGTATGGATCTGCCCTAATGCCCCTCGGATTGACAATGCAGCTCATTCTGCTATAGCAGCGCAGTACACGTTCACTTATAATAAGAGCTGAGCTGTAATAGGGTGACTAGGTCACTACATACTGTAAGGAGTCCGTATCCTCCTGGTATCGTTCCTGATGGCGGTGCTGGCTGGGCATCAGATGCCCACCAATCCCATATTGATTGGTCATCAATATTCCCATATTGACCATCAATATAAACTCTTGGATAACCCCTTTAAAAGGAACCTGTCAGGGCGATTTAAGACACTAAACCACCCACAGGGCCTTGTGGACCAGGAGTTTAGTGTCCCAAATAGCCTGGTTGTAAAGAGGTCTGCATCTCTATTGAAAAACCTAAATACTTATCTAGACTCGGCACTCCCAAAGCCTGCACAGTTGCTCATTGAGGCAGATGAAAGTAAACCTCAGCTTCACTGTGCATGCACCAGACCTTGGGCGCATGCGCCATGAAACAGTGTTGTACTTCACCAGCTTCAACGAAGAGCTGCGCAGGCAGTGGGTGTACCAGGGATAAATCCAATGACCCATCATATTAGGATCAATATAGGACATTATAGTGAAGTATTGACCTGTGCTGATATGAATAAAGTACTTGGGATGGGATAGAAGCATCCTATCTAGCCCTGTCTATGCCTATGTCTCTCCTCTCTCACTTTGCTCCTGCTCACTCTACTCCATAGACTTCTATTGTGAGCTGTAATCTGATACTCCTGCAATCTGTCTCGATCTAGCAAGACAGATTCGGTCAACATATTAGAATGAACAGCTTAGGAGGGAGAGGGGAATAGGAAAAGAGCCTGATAAGCGGAGAAAAAAGCATTTTTCTCTGATATGATATATGTTTCTTATGTTCGCTTGTACTACTGATATATGGAAAGTTTGTTGAAAAGTTAGCGATCCTTAAATATTATTTTAATAAGACTTCACACAAGTCATTGAATTATATTTACATGTGATAAGTGGAAATTTTCTTTACAATTAGATCCGACGGTGTATTAAAAACCAGCATTAAAAGGCGCAGGACGTCCTACAGTAACGTGTTCTTTTACTATCTGAAAGAAAATCAGCTTTCATTCTTTACACTGTTCACACAAGGACGGGGCTCCATTTTATTAGGAAACAGCATGAAAGACGTTCATTTCTAATTCTATGAACGCCTTTGAATTAAATCTTTTACAATAGAGATGATAACTGTGTATTTACTGCCAGAAAAGTGGAGCTGAAAGGTAAAGAGTTCTGGAGACAAAAAAGAAATCAGTATATTCGAGGCTCACTAATGAATACCTGTAATTAGGAACAAAATTTCTTACATTTTTAAATTTTTTTTTTTGTTTCTGTGAAAAAGTAATGGGCTATATTAAATAGCAACTATAAGCGCTCGCGTCACCAAAATGCTGTTTCTACCATTCATTTTAGCATGGCATAATAAATATATTGTGTGTTATTATACTGTCACCCTCTTAAGACTATCGCTCTCTTAATAAAGGACTTCCTTAAGAATACTTATTAGGCTCCGCCCCCGACGAGCTGGGTGCAAGGTGTGTGGGAACCTCTTCTCCTCCTATTCGCAAGTAGGGAAAGTGAGCGCGTCACGTACACAAGTGTATTATAGCTCTATTCAGATTCACCTCTAGGGGGCTTTATCGTACCTCTAAATTCCACCCAAGCCATAGAGAGGTAAGAATTCGACATAGATGAAATTGTGGCATTCAGAGACGCTTTTGTTACTGAGGTATTCTCCCCTAGAAGTACATATTATAGAACATTCGTATCTTAGGCGTTTATGGCATATACACAGGATATGCCATAGATATGGGTCCTATCTCTTGGATCTCTACCATGGTGAGCATGGTGTCCCACCAAATCCCATTGAGGGTCAGGGGTCCCGTTAGGCCACCACTTAGAGAGGCAGATTGTTCTATTTCTATGGGAGCAAACTGAGCAATTGTGTAAACTCTCCAGTCACACTCTGCCCAGGGGCCACCTCACCAGACGAAACAGTATTGGAGGATCCCAGTTCTGGACATACAGTGGGGAAAAAAAGTATTTAGTCAGCCACCAATTGTGCAAGTTCTCCCACTTACAAAGATGAGGCCGGCCTGTAATTGTCATCATAGGTAGACCTCAACTATGAGAGACAAAATGAGAAAACAAATCCAGAAAATCACATTGTCTGATTTTTAAAGAATTTATTTGCAAATTATGGTGGAAAATAAGTATTTGGTCAATAACAAAAGTTCATCTCAATCCTTTGTTCTATATCCTTTGTTGGCAATGACAGAGGTCAAACGTTTTCTGTAAGTCTTCACAAGGTTGGCACACACTGCTGCTGGTATGTTGGCCCATTCCTCCATGCAGATCTCCTCTAGAGCAGGGATGTTTTGGGGCTGTCGCTGGGCAATGCGGACTTTCAACTCCCTCCAAAGGTTTTCTATGGGGTTGAGATCTGGAGACTGGCTAGGCCACTCCAGGACCTTGAAATGCTTCTTACGAAGCCGCTCCTTCGTTGCCCTGGCGGTGTGCTTGGGATCATTGTCATGCTGAAAGACCCAGCCACGTTTCATCTTCAATGCTCTTGCTGATGGAAGGAGGTTTGCACTCAAAATCTCACGATACATGGCCCCATTCATTCTTTCATGTTTTTTTTAAGTGGATTCGGGGACGGAAACCCTGAACGGAGAGCAGGCGCAGGTGTGAAGCCTAACCAATACAATCAGCAAGTCTTTCTGCAGTTGCTGGGAAAGTTCCCAATGCACATGTTATAGGGAACCTGCCAGGTCTACTTGGGACACAAACACCCACAGGACCATAATTAATGGTGGTCTAGTGTACCAAATAGACCTGCTGTAAGCCTGTGGGTGCCAGTCATTAAAAAAAAAAAAACAAAGAAAAAAAAACCCCAAAAACTTTTTAGTTACCTGACTCCTATAATCCTGGCACCAGTGCAGTTGGAGCAGTAAACCTTGGCTTTAGTGCACATGTGCTTGACTTTGTGCGCATGCGCAGTGTGATGCCAAGGTGCATTTCCTAGCTGCTGAACAACTGTGCAGGTGTCGGGAATACTAGAGATAAGTCCGAAGAGGTAAGTGTAACAATTAGTCTTTTTCACAGTGGGTAGAGTTAGGACAGGGCTATTTGGGACCTATAGGTAATTTAGTGTCTCAAATCTGTGCGGAGACTGGGTGTCAGACCCCTCAAAGATGGCATACCAATGACCTAGCCTATGAAAAATCCATTTGGGGTTGGAAAACCCTGTAAACATGCAAGGAGGACACAGTGTGAAAAGAGCCTAAATAAGCAATTGCATTAGCTTTGTTAATGATAGTGATAATCCCTGCGCTATTCTAGTGTCCGATCCCGTTTACGCCGTTCCTAATAATAGCCAGTCTAGGCGGTGTTTATGGCTAAGTTCACACGACACGTCCTCATCTCCTCTTCCCCTGATCATTAGATACTTCACCTCTGTGCAGTAATTACCGGTGACAATCCTCACTTACTATCTGTCTCGCCCAGGTCTCCGTCGTGTTGGTAACCATATTCTGCCTGTCCTTTATTCTTCTCTATACAACGCTGAGACTGATAAATAACCAGCTCTAGAGTAGAACGGAAGCGCAACACCGACAGAGGAGCAGAAAACCACAGGATAACCTCGCCCTCAAAGGGTCACTCCGATATCTTACAGAATCTGGGATTGCAAAAAACACAGCCGGCAAAAAAAACGCTGTTTTATAGTACCAGCAAAGTGAATGAGATTTTGGTAAATCTCATCCCTGTGCTGAGGACATCACACTCATCAGTCACATGGTACAGCAGCAGCTCAGTCCCATTCAAGAGAATGCAATGCCAAGCACGTCCCTACGACATGTACGGTGCTGTGCTGGTTATTCAGTGAAAAGCCCGCAGTACTCGCCTGAATGCTGCAGACTCTTCCACCAGGTGATCGGTGGGGGTCCCAGGTGTCAGACCCCCACTCATCACATATAGATGACCTATCCTAGGGTCACGGCTTTGGCTTGCATCTTCGCTGAGAGGGTAATTGTGATCTGTAATGTATTTTGCAGGTAAGACGTCTTGTGTGTTTACAGACTTTCTCCATTATGCCTTTCTATGGGTGACCTTGAGTTGTTGTCAGTGAATTTGCTTTGTCTGTGTTGCCTGCGCACGGATGTGACACGGTGCTGTGGATAAAGTATTGCGATGTACTTCATGGAGTGAAGAGCACATATCAATGTTGGCATTTCTGGGTTAGCTGGTGGCGGTGCAACATAAAGAGGCCATAAAAACATGCCTGGGGGGTGACCCAATTACTATGTATAAATATACACAAGGTCAGTTCAGAGATCTGCCTAATGATCTCTTCTATAATCGGGCCTGTGCACAAAACAAGGGGCCCTCGCCTCATCCAGAAGAAAGCTCCGGCGGTCAGCACAGAAAGGGATTCCTAACAATCTAAGCAGTGCAACTATGGAAATATCCACCAACGCTGGTGGCCATGATTAATTCCAGTAATAGTATATGTAGTTTATTATTCCGCATATAACGCAGAGAATCATTTGATTCATTTGTTTTGTACTGATTTTGAGCAACACAATGTTTTCTTCTCCATTCACCTCCAGAGCTGCATTCAGAATTCTCATGAAGATACTGATGTTTATATACTGTATACCTCTCAGTCATGAGCGAGCTTAGCTTACATTGTCACTCATATTTGGTGCGCTGTAGAAACCATGGGGTTACATAATACAAGAGGTGAATGTGTATTTATATGGCATTGTACTATTTACATATATAATTACTAAGTATAAAAGGAGTCACTTTATAAATACATTACTGGAACTGATCCTGAGTTACATCCTGTATTATACTCCAGAGCTGCGCTCACTATTCTGCTGGTACAGTCACTGTGTACATACATTACATTACTTATCCTGTACTGATCCTGAGTTATATCCTGTATTATACTCCAGAGCTGCACTCACTATTCTGCTGGTACAGTCACTGTGTACATACATTTACATTACTTATCCTGTACTGATCCTGAGTTACATCCTGTATTATACTCCAGAGCTGCACTCACTATTCTGCTGGTACAGTCACTGTGTACATACATTACATTATTTCCTGTACTGATCCTGAGTTATATCCTGTATTATACTCCAGAGCTGCACTCACTATTCTGCTGGTACAGTCACTGTGTACATACATTACATTACTTATCCTGTACTGATCCTGAGTTACATCCTGTATTATACTCCAGAGCTGCACTCACTATTCTGCTGGTACAGTCACTGTGTACATACATTACATTACTTATCCTGTACTGATCCTGAGTTACATCCTGTTTATCCCCCCGGGGCGGCGCCCACTCTTCTGCTGCTGCCGCCGCTGTGTCTCCATTCTTCTTTCTTGTCTGTCCTGAGTTACATCCTGTATTATACTCCAGAGCTGCACTCACTATTCTGCCGGTGTAGTCACTGTGTACATACATTACATTACTTATCCTGTACTGATCCTGGTTATATCCTGTTTTTTACTCCAGGGCTGCGCTCACTATTCTGCTGGTACAGTCACTGTGTACATTACATTACATTACTTATCCTGTACTGATCCTGAGTTATATCCTGTATTATACTCCAGAGCTGCGCTCACTATTCTGCTGGTACAGTCACTGTGTACATACATTACATTACTTATCCTGTACTGATCCTGAGTTGACATCCTGTATTATACTCCAGAGCTGCGCTCACTATTCTGCTGGTACAGTCACTGTGTACATACATTACATTACTTATCCTGTACTGATCCTGAGTTACATCCTGTATTATACTCCAGAGCTGCGCTCACTATTCTGCTGGTACAGTCACTGTGTACATACATTACATTACTTATCCTGTACTGATCCTGAGTTACATCCTGTATTATACTCCAGAGCTGCATTTTGGTGGGGGGGTTTTCCTCGCCGGTTCCCTGTTTTCCCGGCTGCGCTCCTTTCTGCTGGTGCCTCACTGTGTACATACTTCTACTTTTCCTGTGCGGTCCCTGGGTTTCCTCCTGTTTTTTTCCCCAGGCTGCCTCACTATTCTGCTGGTACAGTCACTGTGTACATACATTACATTACTTATCCTGTACTGATCCTGAGTTATATCCTGTATTATACTCCAGAGCTGTGCTCACTATTCTGCTGTAGGCAGAGATTTGTAGCTTTCCATCATAAGAACAGACTCGTACAGAGATATGTTATGAAATAAGCCAGCACAGACAATAGGATTCACAGACAACATAGTGTTAAAGGACAATAAATTTAGTGAGTTACCATAATAACACGCGGTATGTGACTGACAACATGTAGCGGCACACTGCTCGGCTTCTACCTGATTTACCTGACAGTATATTTCTAGTCTACAGCATGGAAACCTATGATTAAATTCTGCATTAGATATCATCAGCCTAAGGCTGGAGCTACATTAGTGATGGATCTCTGCTGTCTGGAAATAAATGCCTACAGGGCCTTATTAGTAAGTAAAAGCGCCATATCGTACTTTTAAGTCTGAGCCGTAAGGAAATACACAAGCTGTGAACGCTTCTAGAAATTGCTTGTTAAAGGAGTGGAGAGGATAATGGCAGTAGGTTAGTGGATTACAATGTATGCCTTTAAAGGGTTTGTCCAGGACTATAATATTGAGCTCTACGTCCTCATCTTAGGCCAGTGATATCATGTCCATTGGTCACATGGCCATGCTGTAGCTCAGTCCTGAAATGCAGTACCAATCACAGCCACTATACGATGAATGGCGCTGTGCTTCGTCAGCACTGAAGAGGCCGCAGCAATAAATATAGTCCTGGACCATCGCTTTGATATCTTTTATTAAAGGGGTATTCATATCTTATAAATGTCCTTCCTTGCCCAGCTGGCTGTACATTAAAGTGAATGGCGGTGGCTGGAACTTCTTGCACAGTTGGCTCGCTGGGACACTGTGGAAGGGAAATTTAGAGGGGGACACAAGGCTACATCAATCCTGTGGCCCCTTTATTCTTGGGATCAGTGGGGACGGAGAGGTCAAATTTTCACTGATCATATAATAATGGCATATCCTACAACGAATAAGCCCTGGAAACCCAAAAACCAAGGATGTGAGGTCCGTGAAGTCAGACACAATTTGCCAGTAGGAGGACCAAGGCTATGGTGGGAAGGATGCTCAGTCCTTTAGTTAAGGGGTCATGACTGGATATTGATAGCCTATACTTAGGATAGGTCATCACTATCAGATTGTTGGGGGTATGACACCCGGCACCCCCACAGATCAGCAGTTCTCGGCACAGTGAAGCAGATGGCTCCGCATACTGTCTTGGACCACTAATCTGATATTAAATAGGTTTTCTGATACTTATAGTTTGATGAGACTTATATATTGATATTGGCGACCCCCACCGATCACCTGGCTGAATATCATTCTTCACTGAATACTAAGCACACTGCTGTAGATTGAATGGGACTGAGCAGCTGCTATACCATGTGATCGATGAACATGATGTCACTGGCACAGTGATGAGACCGCAGAACTTGTGAGCACTACGGCCTCTTCACACAGCTGGTTGGTGGGGTCCTTGGTGTCAAAAAGGTCAACGATATACAAGTCCCGAGAACCCCTTTAATTGCCTTTCCTAAGTTTAGGCTATCAATAATCTTGGACAACCCCTTTAACAACTTTAAGGCTGGGATCACATCTCCGTTCAGAGACTCTATCACAGCGTGCATTGAAAATTGTCAGACAAAAAAGTCCTTCAAATCCGAATTGTTCATCTGACGGTTTCAGCAAAAAAACGGGCCCCGTTATAGCATACCCTCCAACTTTCAAAGGACTGAAAGAGGGTCAGAATTTACATATAGCATGCCCCAATCTATAGCACTGGTCTAACGTCACACAGCAGTGGCCCTCCAGGGCCCGGGATTACCCATATCCGTATAATTATGTCCTGTAAACAGGACTAAGAATATACCTATAAGCCCCATACACGGCTCCACTGACCTCACTATCCAGCCTTACAACTAAGCGGAGAAATCTATACATTGCATGTGCGTTCTTGAAAGCGAGTTGAAAAGATAGGTAGGATTTAAAGGGCCGGGTCACTAGTAAAGTATGTGCCCATGTGGCTGCAGAAGCCAACAATAAGACTCCATTAGTCTATTCATGATGGGGAATTGGATAGTTATGGTGCAGCGAGCCCCACACAACTCTTTGCACTACACAGAATATACGGGCGAGATATAACGGTATATAAATACGCACTGTATGGGCCATACTAGGTTCATGGCCATAGAATGGGTTCTTACAATACATACTTATACTCGTCCTTGGTGTGAGTTATACTGTAGCGAGATAACTACAAGATACTTTATTATCAGAGGGTATAAAAAGGAATAAAAGATGACATAAGACCAGTGGTTAACTATATACTGTATATTTATAATTATAGTTCTTCTAGGATTTGTCTCACTTCTACACTTGCGCTGTAATTTTGCTATATACGGTATAAAAAGCCACGACACATATATCAGACATATAGGTAGGTCTCTATACAGCTGACGGACTCTTAGCTGGTATACGGTGGGTGACTGATACCACTGTGTGTGTATATAGTTGTAATCGTCCGCAGTCAGGATATCCTCCCCTCGTGTACCTTCAATGGACACTGCAAAGCGTAGTGTGAATACTGGCTTAGCTTGTAGATTTTAATGTGTTTTTTGGAGCCAAAGCCAGGGGTGGATTTAAGGGAAATGTATGACCACTTCATTGATATTTCCCATTCTTTTCCAAGCTACTCTTGACTTTGGCTCAAAAAAAAAACAAAAAAAAAACGCAACAAAATCTGCAACAAAAAAAAGCAGCCTAGTTAAGGGTATGTTCACATGGTGGAATTTGCAGATGGAGGCGAAAATTGAAAAGCAGTGAAAAATGCGTTTCTGCTGCTTTTATTTGCGCTGTGATTCGCTACCTGTGGCCTTAGCCTTACACTCCCGTATTACGTCCCCATACACATTCTGAGTAGTGGGCCTATACTGACTAGCCATATGCCTCCGCTTTCATACAGACATATAAGGTTTCTTCCCTGAGGACAGAATATTATGGAGATATCCTTCCCTAGTTATCTGACAATACCACTAGAATATGGTGGCATAAGTTGGCACATGGAGGGTTACTATACAGGCCTAGCGCATGTTCACACGTGTCAGATTTCACTTGGACTGAGTTGTGCATTCTGTGTCTGCGGATTCCATTATAGTTATAGGTTCTCCATATGTGACCACTGTTCTAGAGGTCCATCTATCCGTTGTTCTGATCCCCTGACAGACAAGATCGATGGAAAGATCAACGCTAGTGTGAACCTAGTGTCACCCTTCACTAGAGTCAACCTATGAAATACTTTTTCTCTGTGTATAGTCTTTTCTTAGTTATAGCTGTTACTAGGAAAGCTGAGTGACAACCAATTGCTGTCAATATAGCTCCAGCAAGAGTTGTCACCCAGCTTTCTCACAGTCCTGGTGTGTACTTTAGTTAGGTGGTGATCCATCCCTGACATCCTGCACCTCGGCAGATTTGACAGGTTATTTCTGTTAGTACTGTATAGACCGCTATTAGATTCCTACAGTATGTGATTTTTTTACTTGCATTCTTCAGTGTATTTTAGCACTAAGGCACACTACTAGTCCAGGATCTACAGGCTGGCACCCTGGTATACAATGTGTATCCTGGCACAGCATCCATTGTGGACATTTCGGATTAAATGAAGCCTGTATAATAGACCTCAATGTCATCACCAGAGAGAAATATGAGATCTCCTGCTGATGCCCAGAACACAACATGCAGAAAGGGCTAAGAAGCAGGTAACAGGTGTCTATGAACATTGCTGCTATATACTGGCACTAGGATATATATACTGTATGTATAGAATACAGCATGAAGTGAGGCAGAGGAGGATCAGATGGCACACTATGGGGTCCTGACACACTGACTTTTACTATGGCACGAGGATTACTCAGTCTTTAGAGGTATTAACCTAGTAAATATTTTCCTGACATTTACAGCTATGTGTATTTTACTGACACAGGTATAATATAGCTGTTACACTATGATTACAATGGTTAAAATGTCACACGGGTTCTGTGGAGGTTACACTGGGCACACAGTGGACGTATTACAGTGGTACTAGCTACGTTACATAGTCATAGCAGTACTAGGTAGGTTACACTGTCATAGCGGTCCTAGGTAGGTTACACAGTCATAGCGGTCCTAGGTAGTTTACACAGTCATAGCGGTCCTAGGTAGGTTACACAGTAATAGCGGTCCTAGGTAGGTTACACTGTCATAGCAGTACTAGGTAGGTTACACAGTCATACCGGTCCTAGGTAGGTTACACAGTCATAGCGGTCCTAGGTAGGTTACACAGTCATAGCAGTACTAGGTAGGTTACACAATCATAGCAGTACTAGGTAGGTTACACAGTCATAGCGGTCCTAGGTAGGTTACACAGTCATAGCGGTCCTAGGTAGGTTACACAGTAATAGCGGTCCTAGGTAGGTTACACTGTCATAGCAGTACTAGGTAGGTTACACAGTCATACCGGTCCTAGGTAGGTTACACAGTCATAGCGGTCCTAGGTAGGTTACATAGTCATAGCGGTCCTAGGTAGGTTACACAGTCATTGCAATACTAGGTAGGTTACACAGTCATAGCAGTACTAGGTAGGTTACACAGTCATAGCGGTCCTAGGTAGGTTACACAGTAATAGCGGTACTAGGTAGGTTACACAGTCATAGCAGTACTAGGTAGGTTACACAGTCATAGCAGTACTAGGTAGGTTACACAGTCATAGCAGTACTAGGTAGGTTACACAGTCATAGCGGTCCTAGGTAGGTTACACAGTAATAGCGGTACTAGGTAGGTTACAGAGTCATAGCAGTACTAGGTAGGTTACACAGTCATAGCAGTACTAGGTAGGTTACACAGTCATAGCGGTCCTAGGTAGGTTACATAGTCATAGCGGTCCTAGGTAGGTTACACAGTCATAGCGGTCCTAGGTAGGTTACATAGTCATAGCGGTCCTAGGTAGGTTACACAGTAATAGCGGTCCTAGGTAGGTTACACTGTCATAGCAGTACTAGGTAGGTTACACAGTCATACCGGTCCTAGGTAGGTTACACAGTCATAGCGGTCCTAGGTAGGTTACATAGTCATAGCGGTCCTAGGTAGGTTACACAGTCATTGCAATACTAGGTAGGTTACACAGTCATAGCAGTACTAGGTAGGTTACACAGTCATAGCGGTCCTAGGTAGGTTACACAGTAATAGCGGTACTAGGTAGGTTACACAGTCATAGCAGTACTAGGTAGGTTACACAGTCATAGCAGTACTAGGTAGGTTACACAGTCATAGCAGTACTAGGTAGGTTACACAGTCATAGCGGTCCTAGGTAGGTTACACAGTAATAGCGGTACTAGGTAGGTTACAGAGTCATAGCAGTACTAGGTAGGTTACACAGTCATAGCAGTACTAGGTAGGTTACACAGTCATAGCGGTCCTAGGTAGGTTACATAGTCATAGCGGTCCTAGGTAGGTTACACAGTCATAGCGGTCCTAGGTAGGTTACATAGTCATAGCGGTCCTAGGTAGGTTACACAGTCATAGCGGTCCTAGGTAGGTTACACTGTCATAGCGGTCCTAGGTAGGTTACACAGTCATAGCGGTCCTAGGTAGGTTACACAGTCATAGCGGTCCTAGGTAGGTTACACTGTCATAGCGGTCCTAGGTAGGTTACACAGTCATAGCGGTCCTAGGTAGGTTACACAGTCATAGCGGTCCTAGGTAGGTTACACAGTCATAGCGGTCCTAGGTAGGTTACACAGTCATAGCGGTCCTAGGTAGGTTACATAGTCATAGCGGTCCTAGGTAGGTTACACAGTCATAGCGGTCCTAGGTAGGTTACACAGTCATAGCGGTCCTAGGTAGGTTACATAGTCATAGTGGTACTAGGTAGGTTACACTGTCATAGTGGTCCTAGGTAGGTTACACTGTTATAGTGGTCCTAGGTAGGTTACACTGTTATAGTGGTCCTAGGTAGGTTGCCCTGTGATAAATGTAACTGGTCGCTTACACTGTCACAGAGGTACTAGGAAGGGTACATTACTATAGCGGCACTAAGTAGACTAGATTGCGATAATGGCAGGGGGTAGGTTACACTGTCCTAGAGGTACTGAGCAGTTACATTGCTATAGACAGGGTACATGGCGATTTATCTGATGGTTTGGCACAAGGCTGGTTAAATAAAGTGAATAGATTTGCACTGGCACAATACGGGTTAATTATAGGGTACGCTGGTACATAATACACCATAATACACTATAACGCTCCAAGGTCCATGTACTAGAATACTCTATATAATATAGAAGCTCCTTACCTCAAACAGCTGAGGGATCTCCCTCCTGGTCAGGTACTCCTTAGGGTCAGTGCTGTTCATATCTGCAGGCAGTAGATGTGGTGCTGAGGATGATGAAGATGACAAAGAGTCCCCGTAGAAGTGCAGGCTGTCACTAGTGTCCAGTCATCAATGTCCACTAAGTCCCACCAGTACAGGGCTCAGTGTGTAGACATTTCCCAGTAGCAGCCAGTCCTCCCTCCTTGTCCCAGTGACACAGTCCTCCCTCCCCTGCCTCACAATCCTCCCAGTGTCAGCACCAGCTGAATAACTCCACACACTGTCTGCTGCCTGCTCTGTCTTCATGCACACAATGTGAGTGCAAGCAAAGGCTGCGAGATAAGCAGCTGAATAACACAGCTTGCAAGCAGCTGAACTGAATGATCACAAAGCCCAGACACCAGGACGTGCCAGGTCCCTGGCATCCCTGTCAGCTCCTCCAAGTTCATACACCGGCTTGTCAAGACGATTAGGAGCCGGCCAAGAGCAATCCTCCTACATGACAAGTGCCCGTCCTCTGCCGGGGGCCAATGTGCATTTTCTGCCCTTATCAGGGTTCATTGCTTTGCAGTTTTGGATCCTGGAAGGAAATGCACAATGAAAATCGCTCCAAGGCTGGAACCATCTGCAAATCTGCCTTATATCAAGTCTCTTCCCTGCTTCGCAAAGAGCAATTATCCCATTGTTCCCTGTAGTTTATATAGCACTGACATATACTGCAGCGCTGCACACAGATTGCCACCACTTATCACCAATGGATGTCACGATCTGTATGTTTTTTTGGAGTGTATGAGGATAGCCAAGAGGAGAACAAACAAACATGACATCCATCCAGCTGTTCTTAGGCTATATCTGTTCATGGAAAAGCTGGGTGACCACCAATATAGCCATTATTAAACCTCGCCACCCAGCTTTCTTAAGGGTGCGTTCACATCTGCGCCCTTTGATCCGTTCTTCTGGTCTGTCGTAGGACTAGAAGACCAGATTAAACAGTAAAGACAGTCTGTCTAATGACGGACAAGAACAGATCCCGAGGGACCCCACTGACTATAATGGGGTCTGTTGGGTATCCATTGTTTTCTTCCTGACACCGCCAGACTTTTTCATCTGTGATTTCAGACGGACCTTGCATAATGAATCTAGTAAGTCTACCCTTGTCATCAGGGACTCCTATAACATGCTCACTACATTGCTGGTCATATACTATAAAGGGGTATCCACAGGACATCCTATAAATGCCTGATAGACAGGACCTCCACCTATGTCAGGAATAGGGGTCCTTCAATCCCCCCCCCAATGCCAAATATTTCATCCATAGGATACGTCATACACTTCCATGGCATATGTACCAAGTTATGTATTGTTTAAGGGGATGAGAGGTTTCCCTACATAATTAGGACTAGTAGGATTTAAAGGGAACCAGTCAGGTTGATGTGGGACACTAAATCATCCATAGGTCCTTATGAAACAGGGGTTTAGTGTCCCATATATACCTGGAGCAATGCCATCCATGCCCGTATTATAATTCCGAACCTTTATACTTACCTATAGATAAGTCCAATAAGCTGCACATTTCTTCACAGAAGCCGACAACAAACTGTCCTGCTTCACTGTGCACACACCTGAAGTCTGGCGCATGCGCACTCAGGCTGAGGTGCACTCCTGCGGCTTCACTGAAGAACTGTGCCAGTGCTGGGAGTACAGGAGCCAGGTAGGTATAAGTGTTATTTTTATCAGGGGCACAGATGGCATTAAAAGAGGTCTATTTGGGACACTAAACCCTTGGTCCATAAGGACCTGTGCATGGTTTAGTGTCCCAAGTCCCAAGTCCTCAGCTAGTGGAAGATGCCACTGTAGTCAGGTGAGCACTGTGGCCGCTTCAGTGAATACCAAGCACAGCATTGTACACATTGTAGGGAATGTGCTTGGTATTGCAGTTCAGCCCTATTCACTTCAATGGGACTGAGCTGCTCTTGTACAATGTGACAGATGAACGTGATGTCATCAGCACAGGGAAGAAGCTGAAGAGCTGCGGCCTCTTAAAAAGCAGATTGGCCCCCACCCATCACATACTGATGACCTACCCTAGACCATCAATATGTAAGTCCCTAAAAACTTTCTAGGGCAGGGGTCTGCATCCTGTGACACTACAACTCTCAGCATGCCCTGGTCGTTTCCCAACATCTTCCAAAAGCCAACTACTGCTTTATGGAATATTCTAGATTTACCCAGCCTTGATGAATCATGTTCCCATTATCCGTACTATTGTCCATTTCATTAAATTGATAGAAAATAAAATAATTCTTCCATCTCCATGTTGTAGGTTACACCAGGCAACCTAAAGACTAAGCCTAATTATAGTCCTACTTCCTATTCTAGAGAAATCACTTTTCAGCAGTCACCTCATTGTCAGCACAGGAAGGATTACAATGACAGGGTATCCTCTCTATATAGATAACATACAGTAGGAGCCATCATGCACATCTCCGCCTCCCTCTGCACGGGTCACAGAGCATGCCCACAACACTCTCCCAGTCAGTGAATATCTTTAGACAATTGCGTCTATTTTCCACATGGCTGGTGTAAAGTATATCTATAAAGGAGGCTAAAAGCAGCTCTGGCAAGATAATAATGTACAGAAAATATAATTAAAAACTATCTATAATCAGAAAGTAAAAATAGATCAGAAAATGTGATATATATAATATATCTCAGAAGTCCCAGATGGAGGTTAAGCATAACGCCTGTCCGCTGCCTACTTCATCACCTGGCTTGTTTGAAGCTCCCTATACCGAGGAGCAGTTTACATGTTGTTTCAATCAGATCGCTTCGTCCTAGTGAGAGATATTACATAATATTCGGGGCCACACCTGCAAAATCTATAACTGAGCCCCTGCTCTTTATCTAGATTACATCTACTGTATACATGAACCACAAAATCGTGCAGCTATGCTTTAAAGAGGGGCTTTCACCAAATCCAGCTTTACGGCCTTCAATAGGTGCCGCTCCACTGATTCTGGAGCAGCCAAATTTTTTTCTCTAGCCCCCACCATTCCTGAGCAACTAGTGCTGCTATTTTCACTATCCCATATACTAATTAAGCTCCCACTGTGGGCGGTCTCAGACTATTGACTCCAGTCTAGGCCCCACCCACCTGACATTAAAGAGCCTTATTAGCATATATTGGTGCTAAAACCAGCACCAACTGCTCAGTAATGGTGGGGGCTAGAGAAAAAATTCCAACTTTACCGGAATCAGTGGAGCGGAGCCTATTACAGGATGCAAACGCTGGATTGGCGGAGGTGCCGAAAGGTCCTCTTTAGATACTTTTGGGGAACGTATTCAAGTTTTTACAACAGTTTTTGGTGTAAGAAAAGTCTATTTTGGAGCACCCAATTTTGCAGCAAAATTGTGTCTTTTCCCCAATGTTAAGCTGTACACAACTCTATTGTAAAAAGTGGGTAGGGTCTCCTCAAGCACTTGTTTTGGCCACACATTGTGACCTGTCAGACTTTAAGGTAGGCAGTGGTGCTCGGGTGTGACCACAGGCAAAAACATAGAAGTGGCGCATCTTTAGGAAATGTCCCTAATTGCGCCAAAAATGCACCACTTGCGTTGCTTGCCATTTTTTAAGAAAGCGAACGGGGGTCAGGCAGGCCGGGGATGTCCGCTCATCAGATTTACTATAACTCATGCCAGAAAACTGGCGTGAGTTATACCTGAAATCTACGCCAATCCCTGACTGGCAAGGATTTCAGTTTTGCCGCTCAGGACCGCCCGCAGAAATATCAAGAGCCTTCTTAACAATTCTGGCACATCTCGCACCAGCAGGGGAATGGCGTAAGACTGGCATAGGCAATGCCAGCCTTAATAAATTCCTTCCCATGCGTCTTATATTGTAACTTGAAAATAAGCCGTGACTAATGAAGATAGTGCCAAAGTGAAAACTTGCAGCGGAGCCGATCTGCTCCAATAATAGGAAGCTATGAAGACACTAACATCTCTATGAGGGATCGGCAGATGAGGATCTGGTTCTGTAAGGAGCTGGGGGCTTTGATTCATCGCTGGCAGTGACAAGAATAGAATGGAGGAGGCTTTGTCTGCAGCCAAGCTGTGATATGTAAGAAGCTGCTGACACTTCCAAGGCAACTGCCTGGTTTTGTGGGAGATGTGCACATGGTTTACATGCAAGAAGATGTCTGCCTTCAGAGCATCTCATCTTATTAAAGGGGAACTCCACAATTTACAATGATCACAATTTACTATCATTGGCGAAATCTCTACAGCTGCAAAGAAAGTACAGTAGGGAGAGGAGTTTAGACCCCTGCAGCATCTTCTATTACCAGACATAGCCTGTGTTACATAGGTGAACTATAGACTGATGATACATATAGTGTACCGGGCTCTAAGGACAACCGGACCCCTCACGGCCACCCCGCAGCTTAATCTATTACCAGCTATAGCCTGTGTTACATAAGTGAACTATAGACTAAAGATACATATAGTCTACTGGGATCTAAGGGCAACCGGACCCCTCATGGCCACCCCGCAGCTTATTCTATTACCAGCTATAGCCTGTGTTACATAGGTGAACTATAGACTAAAGATACATATAGTCTACTGGGATCTAAGGGCAACCGGACCCCTCATGGCCACCCCGCAGCTTATTCTATTACCAGCTATAGCCTGTGTTACATAGGTGAACTATAGACAGATGATACATATAGTCTACTGGGATCTAAGGACAACCAGACCCCTCATGGCCACCCCGCAGCTTATTCTATTACCAGCTATAGCCTGTATTACATAGGTGAACTATAGACAGATGATACATATAGTCTACTGGGATCTAAGGACAACCGGACCCCTCCTGGCCACCCCGCAGCTTATTCTATTACCAGCTATAGCCTGTATTACATAGGTGAACTATAGACAGATGATACATATAGTCTACTGGGCTCTAAGGGCAACTGTAATTCTACATGTCTATCCTGATCCCTGTTTGTATCAATAGATAATAAGATAAAAAAAGCAAAAACATAGGTGACACTCCATAGATAACAGTGAAAATGTTGGGTTTATTGTACCATACAAGCTTGCAAAAGCTGCAACAATGATTTTTTGTATGGCGCAATAAATCCACAATTTTCACTATTATCTACGGAGTGCCGCCTATTTTTTGCATATTGGGACTTTCTTGTACCTTGAAGCTGGCACCCTTCTCTTGCTGGTGCTGTTTTTGTTTGGACATTTAGATAGATAGAGATAGATAGATAGATAGATAGATAGATAGATAGATAGATAGATATAATGTAACTTAGTTAAATAGAGAGCTAGATACAAAGTACATACATATTAGATAGACATGAGATAGACAGATAGATGGATGGATAATTTACATCTCTGACTGGCTTCTATAGACTGTAAGGCCACATTTCCATATTACATTTTCATAGTGCTACATTTGTTTATAGGTGTTCTTCCCCGTGTACTTTTACCATGTATCCCCAGGACAGGTTATCTGTGGTTGTGGTCTGACCATAGGGACCCCCCACTGATTACAATGATGAGGGCCCCCTGTACCTCTGTCTGTACGGTGTAGTAGTTGCACAAGTGCGCTGCTCCATGTAACTCTATGGGACTGCTGGAGATTGTAGGACACTTCCCTCGGCTGCTGTGTGATAGTCCTATAGACATGAATGGAGGGTCAGCACAGCTACTGCTCCATGCACAGGAGGGTACAAGAGATCCCCATTCTAGTGATCAGCTCAGACCTCCTGTGGACAGGGAATAAATTGAGGTTACCAAACGCACACAAAGAGCGAAACTTCTGGTACATGATGTATGTGTTACGAGGTAATAGGGGACTATATACACAGTACATATATGTATATATTTTGCCGTTTCTCTCATTAAACAATTTAATCAATGGACATAGACGATTGATTTACTTATCTGTAGGATTAAGGGGATTCTGCAGGAATCTGAGAGATTTATGGCTCCTTCTAGGCAAGGATAAAGAGGATCCAGGAGTATTGGGAGAGCCGCAAGGTCAGCATTATATTTTCTTTTGCGTTATAACTAAGTTTTTTCATTTTTTATTTTACATGGCTTGACAATCTCTGTAAGTACTTTAAGTGATGAGATCTGGAGACTGGCTAGGCCACTCCAGGACCTTGAAATGCTTCTTACGAAGCTGCTCCTTCGTTGCCCTGGCGGTGTGCTTGGGATCATTGTCATGCTGAAAGACCCAGCCACGTTTCATCTTCAATGCCCTTGCTGATGGAAGGAGGTTTGCACTCAAAATCTCACCATACATGGCCCCATTCATTCCTTCATGTACACGGATCAGTCGTCCTGGTCCCTTTGCAGAGAAACAGCCCCAAAGCATGATGTTGCCCCCCCATGCTTCACAGTAGGTATGGTGTTCTTTGGATACAACTCAGCATTCACTCTCCTCCAAACACCACGAGTTGTGTTTCTACCAAACAGTTCTACTTTGGTTTCATCTGACCATATGACATTCTCCCAATACTCTTCTGGAACATCCAAATGCTCTCTAGCAAACTTCAGACGGGCCCGGATATGTACTGGCTTAAGCAGGGGGACACGTCTGGCACTGCAGGATCTGAGTCCCTGGCGGCGTAGTGTGTTACTGACGGTAGCCTTTGTTACGTTAGTCCCAGCTTTCTGCAGGTCACTCACTAGGTCCCCCCGTGGGGTTCTGGGATTTTTGCTCACCGTTCTTGTGATCATTTTGACCCCACGGGGTGAGATCTTGCGTGGAGCCCCTGATGGAGGGAGATTATCAGTGGTCTTGTATGTCTTCCATTTTCTAATTATTGCTCCCACAGGTGATTTCTTCCCACCAAGCTGCTTGCCTATTGCAGATTCAGTCTTCCCAGCCTGGTGCTGGGCTACCATTTTGTTTCTGGTCCTTCCACAGCTCTTTGGTCTTCACCATAGTGGAGTTTGGAGTGTGACTGTTTGAGGTTGTGGACAGGGGTCTTTTATACTGATAACAATGTCAAACAGGAGCCATTACTACAGGTAATGAGTGGAGGACAGAGGAGCCTCTTAAAGAAGAAGTTACAGGTCTGTGAGAGCCAGAAATCTTGCTTGTTTGTAGGTGACCAAATACTTATTGTCCACCATAATTTGCAAATAAATTCTTTAAAAATCAGACAATGTGATTTTCTGGATTTGTTTTCTCATTTTGTCTCTCATAGTTGAGGTCTACCTATGATGACAATTACAGGCCGGCCTCATCTTTTTAAGTGGGAGAACTTGTACAATTGGTGGCTGACTAAATACTTTTTTTCCCCACTGTCTGCCAAATTGTTTGGTTTTTAACTAAACAATTGGCAATTTGTCTCAGTCAAACTAAAATGGGTGCTGTGACAGGTGTTGCGGTAAATTATTATACAATGGGGTCTCTTCAGACCATATGCATGCACATGTGACCCAATCACAGGCCTAGCGGTGACCCGGGCACTTGACGCCACCAGGAGACGTCATAAGAGCGTCAGATGCCTTGAGGAGGCCCAAAAGAGGTGAGGGAAGGGGAGTATGAATGTTTTTAATCTTTTTTACCCCTCCCCTGAGCCTCCACCTTTTATACTCTGGGTTCTGAAGAGACCCCAGAGTATAATAATTTCACTTCCAGTTCTATCTGAACTTCTACCTGAAACGGGGCCAGCCAAACCGGAAATTAATCTTGGTAGGTTCGGCCACCTCTATTGATGACCTGTCCTTAGGGTAGATCATCAGTATGGGATCTGTGAGAATCTGAGACCTGAGACCCTCATAGATCAGCTGATTGAAGAGGATGTGGTTTTCGCGAATGCTGCGGCCTTTCGTGTGCCGATGACATCACATTCATCAGTCAACATGATATAGCAGCAGCTCAGCCCCCTTCAAGTGAAGGGGGCTGAGCTGCAATACCAAGTACAGCCCCTATGATATGTATGGCACTGTGCTTGGTATTCAGTGAATAGGTCATAGAACTCACCAGAGCACCGTAGGTTTTTCAACTAACTGATCGGTTAAGGCACTGGGTGTCGTCCCCACTGATCATATAAGTCCTGGAAAACCCTCTTAAAACTAAAAAGTACTTAAAGGGATTATCCAGTCATGTAAAATGAACAAAGTTTAGTCTGTTATGTCCCAGAAAACCCCTTTAATGAGCTGTGTTCATCTCAAAATGATCCTCCCCATATTTGTGTATGATAGCCACATATATATGATTGTATGATGACATATAAGAACTTATAACAAATACACACGAGATCAACCATTACATCTCATACTACTTCAGGGCAGAAGGTCTTGCAGTCCTATGAACACAGTGGTGAGGCACAGGAACAGGAGGGCTGGATTGGGGGAACGTTTAAATGGTGAGTATGGGCAAATTTATTATTTAAAGGTTCCCTGAGTTTTCATGAAAAGTTGAAATGAAGTGCAGGGTCTTGCTGGTCAGCCTGTTCTATGACTGTATAATCCTTCATACATGATGTCCTATCAGTTTTTCTGCTCTTTATAGTTCCAGCACATTTTACATACAAGTAGTCTGTAAAATAGCTGAGAAAAGCCCTAAAGACCATAATATAGGAGATCCAGGGACACTGGACTGCAAATCTAGGTTATGGTGCAGCTAAAAAGATCCTTGACACCGAAATGAGAAATTTGAGCACAATAAGAAAAGCTGCTTACTGTGACATCCCACCAGCAATAACACAAGAAGCTAGTCAGAAGTAGATACAAGTACATAAGTAGACTTTTCTTACATTGTATGTGGTCAGACACTGCAGAATCCTTCCTGTTCAGCATACGGAGGAAGCTGAGTGCAGACATGTACAGACTGTGAGGAGGGACCAACCCCTACCCTCTCCATTCACTGTGTGAAGAAAACCAGCCCCTCCTCCCTCCATTCACTGTAAACCAGCCTTGATTGTAAAGGTATCGGAGGACAGAACTTCCCTAGCAACAGGGAATGAGCAGCAAATTTAGCTAGAAGGGAGACTCCTAGTTGCAGCAACTTTAGAGAGGTTTTCAGGCAGAAAACAGTAACATTTTTAATTAAAGTGCATTACATTTTGGTCCAGAATCACATGCTCTATGAAAGTGGCAGTGCTGCTTGCAGCACTTTCCTCTCCGCTTGCTTCGTGCGGAAACCACACGGACCCCATTATAGTCTATGGGGCCCGCGAGTTTCCCAGGTAAACCGCTTTTTATGCGTATAGGTTTCCGTTCGGGGGGTCCCCAAGCGGACTCCCCGTACGCAGATGTGAACTGGGTCTAACACATGGCCAGGAACTGCCACTTATTCCATGTACAAACTGTTGAAAACAGTTGGGGCCCCCCTCCTAAAGCGTCTGTAAACGAGGCGGTGAAAATTCACAGCTTTCTGCATTCAAAAACAGAACAACGGAACGGAATAGATGCAACACAGACATGTACGTCCATTTAAATAACAGCCTTTAGATCTGTCAAAAACATCCGGTTGTGTGAACAAGACCTAAGTTTAAAGAAATAAACCCCCAAGTTGTATTTGCCATCAGCACTGGATTTTAGGGGTCTCCACTTTTGATGACAAGAAGTTGATCTCGGAATCCTCCAGTAGGATATATGAAAAGGAGTTCTCCAAATCAAAGGAAGTCTACCCCAATAAAATCTGTTCTTAACCCCTTATATGCTGTTATGGGGGGGGGGGGGGTAAGAGACATAGCAAACATACAGTTTTGGGTCAAAGTGCAATCTTGTTGCCAAGAAAATCAGCTTTTAATCCATAAGCAAATGAACCATTTGGTGCAGCTAGGGGATGTCTGTGCCCGCCACCCATTTTCATCTGTGGTTAGCTCCATTATGTTTCGACATCCCTTATACCACATACTTTGCTTGTGCTTCAGGTATATGCTATACATAGAATACATTTGCATGTGAATGTAGGTAAGTTGTATATAGTTATTCATAACAGGAAGCAATCATGAAGTATACAGTAATATACAGCAATAGGAGATTTCAGGATCATGGACAGAAAAATAGCAAAAATAAAAGTGCCCATATACTTTATGGCTGTCACAGACGAACGTATCGGCCCCATATTTTAGCATCTGTACTACAGGCCCCAATGCGTGTCTACAGACCCAAACTTACAGTGTTACAGATCAGTAAGAGGCACTAAGAGGTTCAGATCAACAGGCTGCAGAACCATAATAGGAAGGCTCATACACGGAGCCAATATCCCATCCACACATTGCAGAAAAATACGCACAGCGGAAATGCTGCAATTTCCAAAACCGGTGTGTTTTTGGAAATCGCGGCTTGTCAATTATACTTACGGAAACTCTGGCAGTTTCTTTATAGGTATAATTGAAGCAATAAGTTCTCAGAGAAAATCTCTGCGGACTTTCTGTGAAGGGCGCTGAGGGAAAAACTGTGATGCGTTTCCGCCGAGTTTTTCCCGCAGAGCTTTTTGCTGCACCCGCTACGTGGGGCCTTAGGTATAAAGAGGTTTTCCAGGATCTGAAGGTAATTGATACTGATGACCTATCCACAGGATCCAGACCCTGTCATGATCAGGTGTTTCGGCCGCCGAAACAGGCCCCGTTATTTAGGGAAATTGGTGAGGGCAGTGCAGAAAGGTTGACTTTTTATGGCTTTACTATAGTCAGTCAGCTGCAAGCCCCCATAGCAGAGCTATACTCCTGGGAAATCCGGAGAGGAGGGAAGGGGCAGAGGGACCCGGGGCTCAGCACTGATTATATGGCCAAGGCCAGAATACCACCCTCCAGCCCAGCATGTAGAAACCGTCGGATGAAGTCAGGAAAATGTAACTCCCTGGACAACCACTTTAATCTGAAGATCCCTGGCAAGTCTGCAACGACTAACCCTTTGCAATGACTACCTATCTCCCCAGCCTAGATATCAATATAAGTCACATGTGGCTGCGATTCATGTATAGCAAGTCAGGAATTTTCTTTAGTGTTGAATGTCACAAAGCCTAAATCTCATGCAACTCGCAGACCCTAAAATAGGCTAGGGCTATACGGCGACGTTAGCCGCGACCAAAGATTGCCAGGTCGCCCACTAATGTTAGTTACCCCAAGAGTGCCGCAACCACAACTACGTCAAACACTGCTCAAACTTTTTGCGGCTAGATGTTACGGTCGAGGCACATGACTAGGGGTCGCGGCACACGACTACGGGTCGCAATGCGACGCCATTCAACCACTAATATTAGTAAAGGAGTAGCAAGATGACATTTTTGGGTGCGGCTATTGTCACCGTGCAGCCCTAGCCTTAGTCATACAACTTCAATGCAACAACAACGGTGCAGGCCTTGTCTCATTGAACGCTTATCCCATATTTTGAGCTATATACCTGGCTCCGCCATTATCTGAAGGGATACAATAATTCTATGGGATAAGCAGCCGCCAAAGACAACAGACATCTTTTACCTTATAGGAAATCACAGAAGTTGAAAATCCAAGTAAAATAACTACTACAAGTAATTTATACACAACTATTCCGGCAACCAATCAGATTGCAGCTCTCATTCAACTATAGCAGATTACAAAATGAAAGCCTTGAACTGATTGGTTGTTATAGTGAAAGACTCCCTCTTCTTACTTAGCCTGTTGCCCTACACGAGACTGAAGGTAGCTTTACAGTTGTCGTGAAACTTGACATTCTGGGACTTGTTGTGTGGCAAACACCCCTACTGCAGATACACTGAGATAATATCGTCCCTACCCAGCATGCACTGCGTTTTCAACGCCAACAGAGAGGAGAGTTTGGGCGTGTCACGTGACGTATTCCGCGTGTCATGTGACCCGGAAGTCTACTGTCTGCCAGCAGGGGAAGATGGCGGCGCTCAGCTGTGGTTGCCGGGAGGTGCTGCTGGTGTGCGCTGCGCTGTTCGTGCTGGTAGCGAGCGCTCAGTATACGGAGGTGAGAGGAGCGCCATGATATGTGCCCTGTGACTCTGCTGTGTGCGGCCATGATGTGGTGTGTGTGTGCAGTGTGCTTATAGATCAGGTCCTAGTCATTCATTGTGGTGTATAGCCTGCAGGTGTACTCCTCTCCTGACCACATGCATCATGTACTGTACATATATATGTGTGTGTGTGTGTGTGTATATATATATATATATATATATATATATATATATATAGTGTATATGTAATAGACATCCATGGGCTCTAGTCCTATAAATCAGTGCTGTTTCCCATAGCAACCGACCACATAACAGATCTCATGTTGTTTAAAGCTAAGGCTCCATGTAATGGGCTGTAGCAAAAAAGCGCTGTGGGAAAAACTGCAACGGCAACGCATCGTGTTTTTTCCCGCATTGCTTTTCACAGAAAGCCCGCAGAGGTTTCTTCTGTGGACTTTCTGCTTCCATTACACCTATAGGAAAACCGCCGGCGTGTCCATAGGTATAATTGACATGCTGTGATTTACAACACTACAACGGTTTTGGAAATCGCAGCGTGTCCGCTGTGCGTATTTCCACGCAAAGTGTGGATGGGATCTGCTAGAATCTCATCCACTTTGCTGTGACTGTTAAACGGCGCATATTTTTACATGCCATTTCCACTGCAGCGCAAACGCCATGTTTGCCCGTGGCAAAAACCACGTGGAAACAAACACTGCGTTTTAAAGTCGCTGCAATTTCCAAAACCATTGCGGTTCTGTAAATCGCAGCATGTCAATTATACCTACGGAAATGCCGGCGGTTTCCCTATAGATATAATTGAAGCAGAAAGTCCACAGAGGAAACCTGTGCGGACTTTCTGTGAAAGACACTGCGGGAAAATCCACGATTTGTTGCCGCCACAGTTTTTCTCACAGGGCTTTTTTTTGCTGCGGTGCGCTACGTGGGGCTTTAGCCTAAAGAGGTTTTCTTAATAGAAACATCAATTAAAAAAAAAAAAATCTTTATTATTGTGCCTCTACTGGCCACTGTGTTTTATATGTTAATAGGTTTTCATGAATAACTTGGACATCTCAGACTTGTGAATAAGCCCTATTATTACATTTCCCTTGCAGTGAATGTTGAAGGTGAGATTTTTGGTGGACACGAGTTCCCCAACAATGAGCTGAGTGCCCAACCCCCCAAACCTTGCGCTGAACATGGGCAGACATTATCTCTAGTATTCAGCAAGAGGGTAATGAAGAGGGTCTGGGTAGCAAGACAGTGTAACTAATGGATAGGTCATCAATTGAACAGCGGGGGTCCAACACTGGGATCCCGTCTGATCAGCTGTTTGAAGAGACTGGCATACTGTTTCAGTATTTACCAAGTACATTGCCATACATTCGTGCTGCGGCTGTACTTGGTATCACAGCTCAGCTCATTTACTTCAATGTGACCGATGAATGTGACATTACATGACCTGTGAAGTGGAGTCTATGGAGCGCTGCTGCTACTTCAAGTAGCTGATGCACAGGGGGTCCCGAGTGGATCTTCAATTGATGACCTATTCTAAGGATATGTTTAGTTTAATAGGGAGCTGACAGACTCCCTCTAAAGAAGTTGTGTAGGGGCTAGGCATTGCAGCTCGGCTCTATTCACTTGAATGGCACTTGGCTTCTGCTATACCATGTGACCAATGACCGTGATGTCATCAGCGCAGGGAAGAGGCCACGGAGCTTGTGAGTGCCACAGCCTCTTCACACAGCTGATCAACAGGGCCCCAGGTGTTGGAACCCCACCGATCACATATTTATGACCTATCCTAAGAATAGGTCGTCAGTATATAAGTCCCAGAAAAGCCCTTTAGGCCAGGGCTCCATGTGGCGTAAATGTCATGGCTGAAACGCCACAGAAAATATTGTGGTGTTTTATAGTCCCTGCCTAGTGGATGGAATCCACATCTCCATCCACACACTGCAGAAAAATATGTGCAGCAGATACGCTGTGATTTCCAAAACTGTTGTGGTTTTGTAAATCGCAGCATGTTAATTATACCTGCAGTTTCCCTATAGGTATAATTGAAGCAGAAAGTCCGCAGAGGTTTCCTTTTTTGTAAAAAGCGATGTGGGAAAAACTGCGATGAGTAGCCACTGCGGTTTTTCGCTCTGGCCCCCTATGTGGGGCCTTAGCGTTAATAAGAATTGGACCTCAGGAAGCAGCACATCTTCAAGAAAGGTTTTTGATTCTTTAGACATAAATAAAGCTACTTCCTTTCAAAGAGAGCTGGAATGGATCTAATAGTAAATGATGATGAATTGAAACCCAGAGTATAAGAGCAAGTTGCAGAACCGACAACCCTTTCAGTGCTCCACTAGATGGACCCAAACCTGGCTGGGCTACGTATTTGCATTCATTGTATGACTAGACCCATCTTCGTATCTGTATCTGGTGAAGCTTGGTGACAGCAGCTGCAGGAGTTGTAATCTGTAATGACATGCATATATTATTAACTACTGATGGAAAAGCTCTTTAATCCTTGTGATCCTCCTGAATTTGCTGAGCCCTTCATATGCAGTAACTTATCTTTTTATCTTTTGTTTGCAGAATAAAGCCGAACATTTTTTTAGAAGCGGGCACACAAATAACTGGGCGGTATTAGTAAGTATCACACTTTTCTTGCCTTACCTCTATGATGATATAGTTTGGCTTCACACTACTTTAAAGGGTTTGTAGCAGAATAGACATTTACAGCATATTCATTGGATATGCCATAAATGTTTGATAGATGTGAGCAGGGCTGTGGAGTCGGTCAAACCACTGACTAGAATATTTTTCCGCAGCCAAAGTCTATCAACTGTTTCATAGATGGCCACAGTCAGTCAGAAGCAGTAAAGATCCTCTAAATCAGGGGTTGGCAACCCCCGGCACACGTGCCAAGAGTGGCACGCGAGGATTATTTCCCTGGCACGGCAACCCGAGTCCTCACCCAGCAGTTTCAATTGGACCAAACACGGCCGAAACGAAACTGCTATTATTATACTGTGGGGTCTCTTCAGACCCCTCAGTATAATAAGCGGAGCCCCCGGGGAGGTGATCAAACATAAAAAACAATGTTAACTCACCTTACCTGCAGGGCTGTGGAGTCGGTACGCCAAAGCCCCGACTCCGACTCCTCAATTTCCCCTGACTCCGACTCCGACTCCACCAAAATAGGCACTGACTCCGACTCCACGACTCCGACTCCACAGCCCTGGCACTGCTAAACCTTATAGGTTCACTCAGAACTCAGTCCCATCATTATATGAGGAATAGAACAGACCTTTACAGGACATTTCATCATTTTCAACATTTCATCATTTTCCCAAATTCTTATGAAAATATATTCAGCACATACTGCATTGTACTACTAACTGTACCAATTTATTATATATTTTGGGAGTCGGAGTCGGTCCATTTTATACCGACTCCGACTCCACCAAAATAGGCACCGACTCCACGACTCCGACTCCACAGCCCTGCTTACCTGGATCTGCAGCCGCTGTGTGCTCTTTGGGCGCTTCCGCCTGACGTAAGAGACCGCTGACAGGGCCTCAGGGGTCATGTCCGACGTCATTACGCATAATGACGCGATGTGACCCCTGAGACTCAATCAGTAGTTGCTTACAACTGGCAGAAGCGCCCGGAGAGCACAGAGCGGCTGCAGAGCGCAGGAAAAGGTGAGCTAACATTGTTTTTTTTATGTTTTTCATCTCTCTTGGCTCTCTGCTTATTATACTCTGGGGTCTGAAGAGACCCCACAGTATAATTATAGCTAGTGAGTGGCGACAATTGGAATATTATAAAAGTTAGAATATCATAATGTGTGCAAGAACCGCTATGGGACATAATACCGTGTGCAGGGGCCGCTATGGGACATAATACCGTGTGCAGGGGCCGCTATGGGACATAATACCGTGTGCAGGGGCCGCTATGGGACATAATACCGTGTGCAGGGGCCGCTATGGGACATAATACCGTGTGCAGGGGCCGCTATGGGACATAATACCGTGTGCAGGGGCCGCTATGGGACATAATACCGTGTGCAGGGGTCGTCAGACTTACAATTATTGACCAGCACTCCGAGTACCTCAACTTTGATTTTTTTAATCGAAATCGGCACGCCGAACAAAAAAGGTTGCCTACCCCTGTTCTAAATCCTCTAAATTCCTATGAAAGTAAATATACAACAAGCTATTCTTATTATAATTGATACAATATTAATAATTATAATTAACCATTTTATTTGAAGCCGGAGTCAGTTACTTTTTTTTCTCACTCCACAGCCCTGGATGCAGGTCTCAGCTCTGGCACATGCACCTATCTGTAAAACAGTCTCCAAACCCCGTCCCAACTCACCTGGTCCTGCTGACAGCGTAGACAGTAGCACAGTGGGCTGTACCATTTCTGCATTTCACAGATTACAGAGACAGTATGCTCTGTGTGCTTGGCTGTGTCTGTAAATCTGACTACCGCTGACAGCCTGAATCGGCCAGGATGGGTTTTGAGGTGTCAGATACATCCATGGGATATCCTGTGGTACAACCCCTTCTTAAAGGGTTGGCTGAACCAAACAACACACTTCAGTTTGTCCCATTAGGGTATGTGGGCTACTGACTTGGGTTCCTCCTCTGTTCGCCAGTGCAGAACACCACTGTAAAGAAAGGAGACCTGTGGCAGTGTATGGCCCGCCATTGCTGATCGCTAGCCTGGCTGCAATGTAGAGGGCTTGTTATTGAGACAACCCTTAAATGATATTAATATTAAATTATTCTTATCAAGTAATTGTTATTACTAATTTAATTGTTGTAATAGATTCAGGTACAGGTTTACACCCCAGAGCCTGACACATCATGAGATTAGGCCATTAATCTTTAATTACAAAACAAACTTCATAGCACATAACATGAAGATAGAAACTTGGAGAAAATTTTATAAACAACAAGTGTTGTCTCCAAATCTATCATAGTGAAACCCTCTACAAATCATGCTCTTACTACCAACAAATAGCAATAATCCAAGAAAGTAAAGTAAGAAAGCACTCAAAATAATAAAAAATACAAAAGGAATTTTATTGAAGTACAAAAACAGTATAAAAATACAAGACAGAAACAACAGTACAAATACCTATGTCAGCATATGTAACACGAAAGAGGCAGAGGCTGAATAGTATAAATATATATAAGGGAGATAACATACAACCATGCATAAAATATATAGCAGTATATAGATGCAAGGGGTACTAATGGTTAGTAAAGAGCAAGTGCATATATAAAACCCCTATATAGATACCCAATGTATCACACTATACATGTATTTTGCAAAGTAAACTACATGGTATAAGATCCAAACCTACCCATGACATAAATGCCGCTGCCTGCCGACAAAACCCATGAGAGAAGCAGAGGCCAAGCAATACAAACAAATATGAGGGAGACAACATACACCCATGCATAAAGTATATAGCAGTGTATAAATACAGAGGGCACTGATGGTTAATACAAAGCAAGTGCATATATAAAACCCCTATATAAATGTCCAATGTATCACACTATACATGCATCCTGCAGAGTAAGCTACATGGTATAAGGTCCAAACATACCCATGACACAAATGCCGCTGCCTGCTGACAAAGCCCAACGCACGTTTCGGCACACAAAGCCTTCGTCTGGCCAGGTACTGTTGTTTCTGACTTGTATTTTTATACTGTTTTTGTACTTCAATAAAATTCCTTTTGTATTTTTTATTATTTTGAGTGCTTTCTTACTTTTCTTTCTTGGATTATCATTAATCTTTAATTGTTGGTTGCCCAATCTCTAGGACCTCCAGCAATTCTTAGAACAAAGAGTCATTGACCTTTTAGACATTGTGGTATAGAAAAACATGACTGTTATAAAAATGGTGCCACACCTGTCTGTAGGTTATGTGTGGTATTGCATCTCAGCCCCATTCCAGTCAGAGGAGCAGAGATGTAATAGCAGACATAATTTATGGAGAAGGCAGCCATGTTTGTCTCATGCTGGACTTGTCTGGACAACCTTTTTCTCTAAGGAAGCCCCTCTAGCCTCAAATGATGAACTGTTATTGGCAGGATGCAGATTGGTGCAGATGTTACTGAGGATATGATGTGATAGAACATGGTTGCCCATTTGTTTGATTGTAATACAGTGAATAATCTCATCAAAGTGGTTGTACCAAGATTAGTTTATCTCCTGGGGCTCAATTCGCAGTAACTTCCCCAGTCGTTTCACAGTGTACAGGGCTGCGCTAGTTCCTGAAAACAGCTTGAGGTGTTGCTAGTTGTACCACGGCTGATCTGCTATTGTTGACGTATTCTAAAGGTGGAGCATCGGTACTGAATTCCTGGATGATTCCTTTAAATCATAACTAAACTTTCGGACAACTTTTGATTTTCTGTCAGTATTTGTGTCAATAATAAATTGTGTAATATAGTTTATTAACAAATTTTGTCTCCTTTCTGTGAAATCCTGCATTTTTTCACTCTCTTGTTTCTGTATTGAGAGTTGTTTTTGCCTCTCACTGAATGTTACTGTGTATGGAGTATGGGGATGGGTAACATGAGGGGGGAGGTATAATCAGACATTATAAAACATACGAACTTTTGGTATCATATGAAAGAGGAGATTCTCTTCTTTCATGTGACATAAGGTTGCATTGCTATCTAAATTATTTCCAGAAAGATCACTGGTTGAAAACATTCGGGATTGGGATTTTTCTATCATATATTATACAGCCGCATATAAATATGACACCAAAAGCAAGTTTATATGTTTTATAATGTCCGAGATATAGCAGTTTATAGTGACCCTCCCCTTCTTCTCATATTCTCTACATGTTACACAGCCCCGTCCTCCATACACAGCAACATTCACTGAGAGGCAGGAACAGCTCTCAATACAGAAGTAAGGGAAAAAAAATTCAGGATTTCACACAAAGGATCCAAAATTTGTTAATAAAAGTATATTACAAAATTTATTAGTGATACAAATACTGCCAGAAAATCAAAAGTTGCTTGAAAGTTTAGTTATACTCTATGTTCGATTTGCGGTGTCCATATTTTTGTTTTGTAACGTTACATGTGCCTCTAGTTTTACTTGCGCAGCGGTCTGGCACATCTGGCACCCCGGGCAGGATGGACAGGTTGAAATCTAACCTGGCAAATCTTTGTTTATCCCCGTCAGGACAGTTTCAGGTAGAGGGTGGACTACTATACCCCTATAGACATGACTGAATTGCTGAGAAATATCTCCTGTAACAATCTCAGCACTGGCCAGAATATTCTAGAGATAACACACAGTTTTCCTGTTCTGGTTAGAGCAATACTTCTTCTAGATTTCTTCAGGGAGCGAGTCTGTCAGTTTCTTAATATCTTGAGGTCAGTGAATTCCTGTTATAATAAAGATTGACGTGACAGAGGCTGAGGATTCTGGGATGTATACGGCTATTGTGTGCTGTAAATGTCCTACAGACTGCGCTATATTAGAAGCTTAGCACAATAACCCGGGCTTTGTAGAGTCTTATTCTAAGTCACTGCCTCAGATGTCCATTCCTTATACACCTGGACAAGATGTGTCAAGTCACGGGGGAGTTGTGCTCTATTTTTAGGATAACCTGTTGTTACTGTAATTTTTGCATTTTCTGGATGAACTTTAGAAATGTTCAGAAATTATTAAGTAAATTGTAAATATCACCCTGGACTGGCTGTACAATGAACAGTTTTGCATAGACTTACCCAGCCATTGGTTTGGGAATTGTATATGTCTCCCCGGCCTCCCGCGGGTGTCTGGGCTGTGGTGTCAGCTCTATTAATATGCCCTAGTGACACCATGGATGTCATATTACAGATATTTGGCACTAAGATGGCAACCGTTTTATGTACAGACAATACTAGAGCAATGGTCGCTCTGTTATATCGTCCAACATACATGTTTGATATGTTATTATAGGACCTTTAGAAAGCAATGAAAACTTAGGGAAAGTTTAATTCATTGGTAACATCAATGTGGGTGAAGAACAGCACTCAGCGGAGATAGCGCTCCTATCGAAGTGAGTGTGTCTGCGTCCTCAAGGGGTCCGGACTCTCTTCCCATGGCTGTATTTACAATGGGGGTAAAACAAGAATGGTAGAGCTTTCCGCGGTCAGACCTCCAACTATCAGCAATTTATCCTCTATCCTATGGACAGAGGATAAATATTCTTTAACATAAAAACATGGTTTGATAAAATAGGTCATGCAAACAGGCAACATAACATATTGTGTGATGGAGATGCTAATGCGTCACCTATAGACTTCTGTGTGAGTATACTGCACTGTATGGCAGGATATAAATTGTAGCATGCCCTGCAGCGTGCCATACTGAGGAGGTCTGGCACAGTTTTGCTGCCCTAATGGGCAGTCAGCCATGATGAATCAGTATCATCTTATAGAATGTGTGTGTTTACTATAAAGTATTCTATATCTCTGGGTATTTGTTGGTTACATCCACACCGCTGACAGTGTACCTATCCCACAGTCACAACAGGTGCACAGAATTAGGGGGACATTTTCCTGCAGGTCATCCAATGTGGTGTACCTCATAATGTATGTGCAATGTCCCACCACAGGCCTCTATGTGGGGGAAACAGGGCAGAGACTTAGTCAGCGCATGAACTCACATAGATCCAATATTAATAACAGCAGAACCGATCTCCCAGTGGCCGCACATTTCTCCGGAGAAGACCAGTCTATTGAAGATTTGCGGGTTGTGGTTTTAATGGGACATTTTAAGATGCAGAGGGAGAGAAAGGAATGGGAATATAAGTTAATGCAAAAATTTCAAACTCTGCAATTTGGACTTAATATCCATGCCAGCTTCATGTCACACTATGTATGACCTGTGAGGGTCACAAATCACCTCCTGATAGCAAACAGATAACAGCATCAATTACTGATCCCTCCGTCACGCCCCACAAGTTTCCAGATTATTTATTTCCTGACCTGTTGTAAATAACTTCTTTACCTATATTGCACTTTGTTATTCCAAGTTCCTTTGAAGGTCCATGTCTTGTGTGTGTATAAATAGTGTGAATTTTCAGTTTCTTGTATTACACCATGTCTGATGAAGGGAGCTAGTACTCTCGAAAGCTCACTATCAAATATACTCAGTTAGCCTGATTTCTTCATTCTTCCACTTGGTTAATTAGGTCATTTACTAACCATCACTATTTCTGTTCTTTTTAAGGTTTGCACCTCTCGATTTTGGTTCAATTACCGACATGTGGCAAATACTCTCTCCGTATACAGAAGTGTTAAAAGACTTGGGATCCCTGATAGGTGAGAGCGCTTTTCCTATATTGGCCCGTAGTATACGTACCATCTCCAGATAGTGGTATTGTGTATAAGATTATGGATGGATTTTATTCGGACTGATGTGCAGTTGTCTTTATTATAGTGTTCCTTGTGGGTCACATCTGAGCACTTTTACCCTTCGCTCTTCTATATCAGTCTTCTGGTTTTCTTGTATCCACTGACCCCACCGTCATATGGACTCTTGTCTTTCCTCATTTCCTTCTTCACTCCATCATCTGGGACAGTCAAAAGTCACAGGCGAAGGCAGAGGATATAAAACCAGAACACGTCTATGGCGCTGGATACTTTATTGCTTTCTCATAAAACTAAAGAAAAATCCTTCCGTCCGTTCACTTTTCAGCCTTCTCCTCTTTGTGTCTTTTCTAATAAAAACTTAAGCAGATTATAGCTGAAAGAAAACCGTGAAAAACCTCCATTGTGTGCACAGATCCGTAGTGGTACGGATATCTTATGCTCTGTTAAAAGGGTTTTCCGAGAGTAAACTATTGATGATCTATCCTAAGGATAAGTCATTGATATCTGGTCAGTGGGGGACCGTCACCAATCACATGAGCACTGCGGTCTCCTTACTGAATACCAAGCACAGTGCCCCACAATGTATAGTGGCTGTGCTTGGTATTGCAGTTCAGTTCCATTCACTTGCTGCAAACAGGCCATGTGACTGACACAAGTGATGTCTTTGGCCTGTGAATGGGACGCAGCTGTCACCTGAGTCAGAGCCTTACTAGTCAGCTGTCCATGACCTATCCTATTGATGAAATAAGGATAGGTCATCACTATGTAACTGTCTGAAAACCCCTTTAATGGTAGCATTTAAAGGGTTCTTTCTACGGGACTCTTTACACAGATATTCTGCCCATAATATAGGATGCAGCATAACAATTTCCATTTATATACAGCAGTCATCGTGACTGTGTAAACTGTATGTGGCAGATTTATGAAGACGGGTGCACCCTCCGCAGTGCTGTGCGCTTACAGGGTATCTTTTATGCCCTTTTTTGCTTCCAACCCCTGCTCGCCCTCAGGGGGTGGCAAAGGTCTCGCAGAATTACTCAGAATTTTTTTGCGCAAAAAATGTGACTTTTTGTGCCTTGTACGCTAGATGCAATGTAATGGTTGGGAGCAAAAGAGTAAGGTATGGGAGAAGTCTAGAAAGGTGATTGCTGTCTTATATGTAATGTCAGCTTAAGGCGACATGCACACGACATGACTCGGGCTATGATTGACGGCCCGTGCTTCTGCGGCCTCATTCATTGGGGCCAGTAAGAACAGTCCACAAAATGGACAGGAATAAGACCTGTCCTGAGTTTTGCTCACGGCCCCAAACACCGGACCGTGAAAATACACGATCGTGTGTATAGGGCCATAGAAATGAATAGGTCAATGTCCTAGCTGTGAAAAACAAAGCTAGCACACTGACTGTGCACATGGCCGTGTGCTTGAGGCCTAGGTGTTGTACAGATGTTGCATGTTCCAGTTTCGAGCTGTGGTGGGCTATGTAAGTTGCGTAGCACTGCCACATTGTGCAAATCTCTTTGGCGCAGAATTACTTTTATTCCCATTACATTGTTGTTTCCGTCTCTTAAAGTGATGACTTATTGCTTAGATACTTCCGGGTACTGCAGTGATCCTGATAATGAAGGCTGTGCTGTAATGATTCAGTTGTGCAGCCCTGTCACGCTTTCTTCTGTGCACACGTCTGCATCTGTATGTTCAATGGGGCAGATTTATGAAGACTGGCGTTTTTAACATTTTTAACTCTGAGCCGGTGGAAGGTCAGCCTCATTTGTGGGCTGGGCTGTGCACATGGAGGGAAATCTACGACTGCTCATAGCTGTGCAAAAAAATTGCAGCTTTTTTATGTCTTTTATGCCAGAAAACTGGCATACAAGGCATAATAAATCTGTCCCAATGAGTCTAGGTGCTGCATGTTTGCTGCTGTATTGTGCATACAGGGGTCTGATACTCGGGACCCCACAGATGAGTTAGTTGGAAGAGGGCCGCAGCGCTTGGGTGAGCTTTGCAACCTCTTAAATGAATGCCAAGGACAGCGCCGTACATTTCATAGAGGCTGTGTTTGGTATTGCAGATCATCCCATTCACTTGAATTGGGCTGAGCTTCTGTACCATGTGACTGATGAACGTCATGTTACCAGCACAGGGAAGAGCCCGCAGTGGGCACGTGGTCTTGGACTTTCATCCGTCAGATATTAAAGAGGTTGTCCAGCATCATTTTTTTTTTTTTTTTTTTTAATTAGGCTAGGGAAGGTGAAAAAAACAAAACCTACTCCCCCTGTCCCCAGATGCTCCAGTGTCCTCCCAGCGCGGTCCGGTCCTGCTGCTCCGCAGTCTTCTTTTGCCGGAAGTCCTCGCCAACTGTGACGTCCCGGTTCCCTTCCCTTAGGCCGCTGATTGGCCTTGGTGGTCACATGACTGCTGAAGCCAATCAGCGGCCTAAGAAAAGGACTCACTGCACAGGTAGCGATGTCCCGTGTCCTTTGTTGAGGCCGCTGATTGGCCTCAGTGGTTATATGCGGTGGGGACTTCAGCCAGAAGAAAACAGCGGAGCTGCAGGACTGGACGATGCAATACACTGGAGAACCGGGGACAGGTGTGTGGGGTGGTGGTCTTTTTTTTTTTTTTTTATATCCTGGACAACCCCTTTAATGCTCTATCCTCAATATAGAAATCCCAGAAAACTCCTTTAATGTAATTGTCGTGAAATAGCAACACCCAGCACGTCTCTGTGAGGGTTTGCTGGGGACTCAGACTAGTGGCCATGACCTCTTCTATACCAAGTTGTGGCCCTGCATATGGCTGGGTTCATATCTGCTCTGGAGTTTCTGTTGTAGACTCTGCTGCAGAAATTGCCGAAAATTGGCGGACAGAAAACTCCTGCATATAGGACTTCTCTCCTTGCGGGGGGTTTCAGATTAGAGACAGCAGACACCCGGTGGGTCCCATTGAACTTTAATCCGTGTGTAACTGCTGAAACAGTGGTCCAGCTCTCCGCCATTTGGGTCCCTGGTGTACCCGACCAACGTAGAGCACAACACCAGTGTGAACCAGGACTAATAATGAATGCATCTGTGTGACGGATCGCAGGTCACAGGTAAGGGCCCGGTCCCTAATGTTATGTCACCTGAGTCTTTGTCTCTACATTTAGCTGAACATTCTGAGCTGTGAAGACATAAATGGTTGTCAGAACAAATACATTGCGGCATATCTGAAGTCATCTCCCTTCACATAGATGCCAGAAACTTCCTTTAGTCTTTGTATTGCTGCAGAATAGTTTTTGGAGCAGAAAGTACAGAACGTCCCCTCAGTCTTTTATTATCCACATATCAACAGATAAAAAGAATCTGCTCCTCTTCCCCCGAGAATTCACTAGAGAGGTGAATCATAATCTTGCCGCTTCCTCCGGAGGACGCCTTTTACATATGTACTTACAGTGTTTTCATTGCTAACGCCTATCATGTATCTGATCAAATACCTCTGAAAATCCCCCGTCCGCTCGGAGCGGGAGATCGAGGGCTCTCCATCCGCCTTTATATAAAGTCATTAGCAAAAGCGAGAGCCGGCAGCGGGATTTCACCAGAGTGCTGACTCGCTGCTTAACTTGAGGTATTTTAAGAACAAACCAAGGAGAAATACAGGAGAACGTCTCGTTCTTATACAGGTGTCTGTCACAGGTTTTATCCCCTTGTGAATAGAGATGGTAATTGGCACATTTACAAGGGTTTTGGGTAATTGGGAGAGGTTTAGAGCAGATATTTTAGCTGTATATTACGTGCTGTGATCACGACTTACTGTTACGTGGTCGCTCATGAGTCTTACAAGGCCTTGAAAGGTCCTGGCATCATCTCCGCAGGTCCTGTCAATGACGTATGGTATATATATAGTATATCCTACTTGGTGCCCAGGATCCTTTCCCACTTCTGTAGAGCAGAGTGGGCCTTATCCTTAGGATAGGTCATAAATTGAAGATCAATGGTGACTGACAACTGGGACCCCTGCAGATCAGCTGTTTGAAACCTATGTGACATCACATTCATTAGACACAATGACTGTTCACAGCTCAGTCCCATTCAAGCCGTTCCATTTACTTGTATGGTACTGACAGATGGCCAAGCACAATACTTTCTCAGTCCCGTTGAAGTTTAACTGGTGGTCAGGCATGTGCACTACTGCAATATTAACCCAGGGGATGTGGGATCCCTTGTTCTTGTGATCAATGAGATTCAGTCTGATACTTATCAATTCCTGTAAAGCCGGGGAAACGCGCTGTGTACTCGCAATGGATTAGTCGTTGCAAAATCCCCTGCTGCTAACCTCCTGCGAGTTACAATAGCTGTGGAATAGATGGGACGTAAATCACTGCTGCATGTTTGCCTGTGGCTTTCATCCTTAGCCTTGCAAAGGTTAAAAGCTGGGGCCAGCCGCATCAAAAACCATCCATTTTCAGCTGTTTTTTTTTTTCTTTGGGCGAGTGATGTCCGCAGCGGATCAGACACGTGTGGCCTTTACCATAAAGTGATTTTCTAGTTCTTTACAATTGATGGCCTATCTTTATGACCAGTGGAAAATCCCTTTAAAGAGTTTTGCGACAGCGTGATGTGATCATATACAATGAAACCTATAACTAGATGCCATGAAAATCACAACCAGCCAAGCGTTTACCCTGCAGCGGCCACTAGAGGGGGAGACTTAATATTACAATGTGACCATCAGATGAATGGATGTCCTTGTAATCTACAGACGAGTCAAGTTATCCCGAATCGAACCTGCTCTTACAGAACGGTTCTCCATTCTGGATTATAGAGAGGGGTCCTGGGCAAAGGTCACCCCTCTAAGTTGTTACATAGGAAAGGATAAGGTAATAGAAAAGATGCCATATACTAAGTTCTTTCCATTCATTGCTTAGAGACTCCAGTTCTGAAGACCTTTTCACCCTCTGTCTATACCCGTCTCTCGTACATGGGCGCTGATCTGTTTTGCAACCCAAACCATTATGTTTTAATTGCATTATAATTAGAATGGCGTGTCTCCCAGCAACAGGATTATGGGCAGTCTTTTCCAGCATGAAGGATTTTACAGATCATCCTCTCGCCTTGTTTCCTGCTCATAGCCGGTCACTCCATATTTTGTGCACATTGCTTCTCAGTATAATAAAGCTATCAGAGAGGGGCTCCAATTGTAGCGTCGCCCCCACAAGAGGCCATACCAGGGATCTAATGATCAGTATGGGCTTTCTGGAGGTCTGCAGGGATTAAAGGGGCTTTCTGATGACTTTTATAGTGAAAGGATATGCCAGGAATGTCTACACCAGGGGTCAGCAACCTTCGACACTCCAGCTGCTGTGAAACTACAACTCCCAGCAAGCTCCACTCACTTCCATGGGAGTTATAAGACCAACAGAGGAAGTATGCATGCTGGGAGTTGTAGTTTTACAACAGCTGGAGTGCCGAAGGTTGCCTACCCCTGGGCTACAGGGTGACTGGGTCTGAAACTTTCAATGCATGCACACATACTCATCTTCTCATTGGTCTGTTTAATGGATTACCAGTTAAGGCCGGGGCCCCATGTGGCGTAAACGCCGTGATTTGGCCTCGGCGCCGTTTTAGAGTCACTGCAAAATTCCATCCACATCTTGTGAACAAATAAGCGCTGTGGACACATGCTGCGATTTACAAAATCGTTGTGGTTTTGGAAATCGCAGAATGTCAATTATACTTATATAAACGCCGGGGTTTACCTATAGATATAATGGAAGCAAAAAGTCCGCAGAGGAAACCTCTGTGGACTTTCTGTGAAAACCACTGCAGGAAAAAACGCGATGTGTTGCCGCTGCGATTTTTCCCGCAGCATTTTTTTTGCTTCTGCCCATTACGTCTACCTTCTGACAAGTGGACCTCCTTTAATTGTAAAGTGGTGGCATGTCTTAGTGATCTGCCATCACTTGTTGAGATGGGTTTAAGCTCTTAAGGCTAAGTCTACATGTAATGGGTCCACTGCATATTTGCTGCGGTCATCCCCTAGTGACATCTCCCTCCCTATCATGGCATAAAGCAGACAAATTCAGCTGCTTTTAACCTGCGGCTGGGCCGGTTTTCAACCTTTGCATTGCAAACCTGCAGCAAGAAATTGTCCTGCTGTGGGTACAAAACTGCAGCGCAAGACTTCTATCCAATCCACTACACAGATCCTGTATACCACAGCTGGTTAGCGCGCAGAGACTACGTCATGTGTGGCCCTGGCCTCAAGTAGTTCTTCTGCCATCATTTCGTAGATGATCTTGGGGACCCCAATAGTCCCGCCATCCTGCCAGATCAGCCTGATGACAGGAACCTGAAAGAGTCGCCACATTATTAGAAAATTAAAGAACCGTCTCCTTCTCTCAGAGCCTTTGATGTGAGGCGGACTGAATAAGGAACTAAGAAAGAAAATATTGTAAGGCTTATAGTGCCGAGAGTCTTTTATAAATGTATTGTCTGTTAATAAATTCTCTCTTCTAGCCGGCCGATGAAATGACTTTGCTTTTTTCTCAGGCGGATAAAGGAGGGAAGGATCTGTATTCTGTATTATCTTCTTTGTGAGATGGAAAGATTTAGGACTTGTCTTATCCTTTGTTCTGTCTGTAGGTTTCTTGCATGGTTTAGTGGTTCTGGTTCCGAGCAGACAAGGCATAGTGGGTGTGAGACGTGCCATTGTCCCATTCGCTAGCTCAGCCATATGGCTGCCTGGGTCTCCTGACATAGACAAGTGCCATTAATGCGTTTTGGAAAGCTTTAAAGGGATTTCCAGCTTTTCTACGTCCAAAATAATTTCTTCATTGGTAGGTGGACATTAGACACTTACTCCTTTCCCCTTTGCTGTATATATCTTTCCTGCTTCCTAAATTCAGATTTGGGATGTTCTTGTCCTATTGAAGATTTTGAGTGAAGTGACTGCTGGGTCTTTAGGGCTTTCTTACAGACCTCCATCCTTTCTCATCCTATTTCCACCATTCCCAGTATGATCTCCTTCTCACTGCCCCATCCTAGAGCCTGTGACCTGCTAAACGGTGAGATCACTGTGTGAAAAGTCCAGGAAGGGCAGTAGTGAAGCCTCTTCCATTACATTATTAGCATAGAGGCATGAAATACAGGTCCTTCTGAGGCGCAGCAAAGGGAAACTCTGCAGTGCTTTTTCTTATGGTCACTGTAAATCCACTTTGACACCTATGTTTTTTGGGTCAGTTTGCCAATGTGTCTCAGTGTTGTCAGTGGATGATCTTTTGTATGACGTGCTCTCTCATCTTTCCTTTTACAGCCATATCATCCTGATGCTTGCCGACGACATGGCGTGTAACCCCAGGAATCCAAAACCAGCCACTGTGTTCAGCCACAAAAACATGGAGCTGAATGTTTACGGAGATAATGTGGAAGTTGACTACAGGGGCTATGAGGTAAAGCTCAAATTTGACTGGGTGTAATATAAATGGAGATAAAGATAGTTTAGTTTGCTTGTGTAGCAACAACATATTCAGCAGTGTTGTACAAAGATTGTCATCTCTCACATCAGTCCTTTGTCGCTATGTCTTGGGTGGTGTGTATATAAAAGACACTTATATGGCTGATAGCTATTCCTCCTAATCCTCTATACACATGCATGCTCTGGTCAGCCAACTGTGCATGTGTTCAGAGTAGGAAATCTTTTTGCGGCCGTCAGGATGATTTCCGCCTCAGATTTTGCAGGATGGGTCTTACTGCAGAACCCCTGTGTGATCTCACCCTAAATGTACAGGTGCCGGTTGTTCATCTACACTTAGTGCTTTCTTTGTGCTCTCCATTGCACCAAATCCTATTATAAAGCTTCTTATCCACGTGTGACGGCGTGCTGCAAATCGGATTTAGTGAACTTTCTTCTGCTAATCCTCATCTCCCACATCGAGAGAGAGATGAAGAAAAGAACTCCAAACTTCAGCTCTGAGAATGTAATGGAAAAAAACTTTTCCCTCCCACCATGTTTGCCCTATTCCGTAAATGCCAAAAGATGGCGCAGCCTCCACCTGTTCGCTGACTCGCTGCTTTTCTGCGTCTGTTGCCTTTCTTATCTATATTTAATGTGCTGTGATTCAGCGTTAATGTTTGGGATGAGACAGTCTTCTGTGAGTCACTCAGTCTTACTCTGTGCCTGCACAGCCTTACATGGCGGACGCCGTTCATGAGGCTTTCTATGAACCTGTTGACTTGGAGCCCCCGAATAGCCGTGGTGGAATCTGCGGTAATTAGGATCGCCATCTGTCTCCAGCCTTACAGTTTCCCTGCGGACAGTCCGCCCACAGTCGCTGCCTCCCAGCATGTGTTGTCCACAGACTTGTGCAGTTACTAAGAAACAAGTCCATTAGATAGCCGATCCATCGGTCCAGCGGCCGGCCACAAAGATTATCTTCATTAGTGCATGGCAGACGAAGCAAGGCGGCCATTGAAAGAATAGATGTGGTTAGAATCATTAAATGGTCACTCACTGTACTATAAACTTTTCATAAATCAATAGTACAAGCAAATATAAGAAATTTAAATATATGTTATAGAAAAATGCTCTTTTCTCCACTTATTTGGCCCTTTTCCTGTTCCCTCCCCTCACAAAACTGATATTCCTCATAAATCAACAGTACACGACGTGTTAACAAACTGGAAGATATGACCAGACACTATTCTCTTGTGCTTTTAGGTGACTGTTGAGAATTTTCTTCGCGTGTTGACTGGCAGGTTACCGCCCAGCACGCCGCGGCTGAAGCGCCTCCTCTCTGATGACCGGAGTAATATCCTCATCTACATGACTGGTAATATACTGATATTTCACATATATATTGTATTGATGCCCTAGACCAGGGGTCGGCAACCCCCGGCACGCGTGCCAAGAGTGGCACGCGAGGCTTATTTCCCTGGCACGGCAGCGGTGTGTTCACATATGTCCGGCGCAGCTATCTGTTTCCCTCTGGCGTGGTGCACACAAGCTGGAGGGAAACTGATGCCAGGACGGATCCCATAGTTTTCTGGCGCCGGATCTGTGCCACAGCCGGATGGAAAAACGTTACCTGCAGCGTTTTCCATCCGGTTTCCTTAAAATTTCATTAGCGCCGGGTGAAGATGGATGCGGCATCACCGGCGTCTGCACAGTCTATGTACAGTAGTGAAGCCGGTAATTGCCGGCTTCACTACTGTACCTGAGCGAATTGCTCAGGATTGGTTAAAGCTATAAAGAAATATTTGGATTTATTTTAAAGATGAGAATCTCCTCTTTAAAATGAGACCAAGATCACTATGATCGTCCTTACACATCCTGAGCGATTCGCTGGTGAAAACGATGTTCGGCATTGAAATCCCAATGCAGATCTCAATTCCCGACATCGTTTTAACAGTGAAACGCTTTGAATGTGTAAGGTCAATCATGGGGATCTTGGTATCCTTTTAAAGATGAGATTCTCATCTTTAAAATGAATCCAGTTGCATCTTTGTGGCCCTAATAGATCCTTAGAAATGGGGCTCTAAAAGTGTCCCCCCCTCCTGCCTCAGGCAGCATCTTAGAGCTAAGGAAGGAGGGGGAAGAGGAGCTGCAGAGACAATGTTAAATCATCATTGTCTGTGCATAAGCTGCAGATGACGGGGGTTGGGGGTAGCAGAGACTTCCATCCTTATCCCTTCTCCTATCAGAGAGCATACTGTACTTTTGCTCTCTGATAGTCACATAGAGGGATAATGTAATACCCCTCTGAGCCTAATCACATAACAAGGAAGTTTATTGGTGCTGTGACCATCCACCAGGTCACAGCGGCAAAAGTGTCGCACCAAACACTTACGCAACACATGCACAAAGTCACCAATACAGTTTACATCTCTGTCCTGTCCATACCTGTGGAAGAGTGAAGAAATCAGGCGATACCTTTTAGAGGCTAACTGAGTATATTTATAAGTAAGCTTTCAGGAGTACTCGCTCCCTTCATCAGACATGGTGTGATACAAGAACTGAAAATTCACAGATTTTTATACACATGGTTTTCAAAGCATTTTGGATTCTTTAAAAAAAATGCAATCTAAGTAGAGAAGTTATTTACAACAGGTCAAAAAAACAGTCTGGAAACTTGTGGTGCGTGACGGAGGGATCAGTAATTCTTGCTGTTATCTGTTTGCTATCAGGAGGTGATTTGTGACCCTCACAGGTCACACATAGTGTGATTTGAAGCTGGCATGAATATTGAGTTCAGTTCATGGTTCATGCATAGTGTGACATGAAGCTGGCATGAATATTAAGTCCAAATTGCAGAGTTTGAAATTTTTGCATAAATTTATACTCCCATTCTTTTCTTTTCTCCTGTGTCTTAAAATGTCCCATTAAAACCACAACCCGCAAATCTTCAATAGAGTGGTTTTCTCCGGAGAAATGTGCGGCCACTGGGAGATCGGTTCTGCTGTTATTAATGGTGGATCTGTGTGAGTTCATGCGCTGACTAAGTCTCTGCCCTGTTTCCCCCACATAGAGGCCTGTGGTGGGACATTGCACACACATTATGAGGTACACCACATTGGAAGACCTGCAGGAAAATGTCCCCCTAATTCTGTGCACCTGTTGTGACTGAGGGATAGGTACACTGTCAGCGGTGTGGATGTGCTTGCAGGTCATGCACCTTTTATGTAGGCAAGGTGAGGTGCCATTTTCAGTTGGGGCCTTCAGGGCACTCCGGACGATAATGCGCCTCAGGTTTGGTGGTTGTCGAAAGGAAAGAGGGGGGACTGGAAATATGTCCTTGAGCCTGTTGTCCCTATGTAGCACAGGTTGGAGCTCCTTGGCAATCCTTCGTAGGATCTCCAGCTGTGGGTTGTAGGTGACAACTAGGGGCACTTGGCATCTTTCTGGGTCTCTCTATATGTGAGCAGACTGTCTCTGTTAATGGCTGCTGCTTTGTTTAATTGGTTGTCTGTTACTTTTGGTTTGTATCCCAGTCTGAGAAATTTCATCCTCAGATCCAGGAGGTGCTTGTCCAGGTCTGTTTTGTCGGAGCAAATACGATTGTATCGTATAGCCTGGCTGTAGATTATAGATTGTCTTGTGTGCTTGGGGTGGAAGCTGTCGTTTCTCAGGTAGGCCGTTCTGTCTGTGGGTTTGTGGTATATCGATGTGAGTAGCCGGTGGTCTTTAATGTATGGAGCTCCAACCTGTGCTACATAGGGACAACAGGCTCAAGGACATATTTCCAGTCCCCCCTCTCCTTTCCTTTCGACAACCACCAAACCTGAGGCGTATTATCGTCCGGAGTGCCCTGAAGGCCCCAACTGAAAATGGCACCTCACCTTGCCTACATAAAAGGTGCATGACCTGCAAGCACATCCACACCGCTGACAGTGTACCTATCCCACAGTCACAACAGGTGCACAGAATTAGGGGGACATTTTCCTGCAGGTCATCCAATGTGGTGTACCTCATAATGTGTGTGCAATGTCCCACCACAGGCCTCTATGTGGGGGAAACAGGGCAGAGACTCAGTCAACGAATGAACTCACACAGATCCAATATTAATAACAGCAGAACCGATCTCCCAGTGGCCGCACATTTCTCCGGAGAAAACCACTCTATTGAAGATTTGCGGGTTGTGGTTTTAATGGGACATTTTAAGACACAGGAGAAAAGAAAAGAATGGGAGTATAAATTTATGCAAAAATTTCAAACTCTGCAATTTGGACTTAATATTCATGCCAGCTTCATGTCACACTATGTATGACCTGTGAGGGACACAAATCACCTCCTGATAGCAAACAGATAACAGCAAGAATTACTGATCCCTCCGTCACGCACCACAAGTTTCCAGACTGTTTTTTTGACCTGTTGTAAATAACTTCTCTACTTAGATTGCAATTTTTTTTAAGGAATCCAAAATGCTTTGAAAACCATGTGTATAAAAATCTGTGAATTTTCAGTTCTTGTATCACACCATGTCTGATGAAGGGAGCGAGTACTCCTGAAAGCTTACTTATAAATATACTCAGTTAGCCTCTAAAAGGTATCGCCTGATTTCTTCACTCTTCCACTACTTTCAATGGCTAACACGGTACAACATTATACTACTGTCCATACCTGATCTTTATAGAGTAAAATACGCCGCCCGCCTCTCTAGTGATATCTGTTACACGCTAAAATAATAGTAATAGCAATTATCACTAGTATTATCACCATAATACCGTGTGCAGGGACCGCTATGTGACATAGTACCGTGTGCAGGGGCCGCTATGTGACATAATACCGTGTGCAGGGGCCGCTATGTGACATAATACCGTGTGCAGGGGTCGTCAGACTTACAATCATTGACCGGCACTCCGAGTACCTCAACTTTGATTTTTTTAATCAAAATCGGCACGCCGAACAAAAAAGGTTGCCTACCCCTGCCATAGACCTTCATTTTCTCAGCACTCATGTTTCAGCACTTACCAGGTTCATGATGGTGTCTCCGCATTTTGGTCCCAGCTTGACACAAAGGAATTTCCTGTGGGTTGAGATGGTTTCTGGAGGTAGAGAACAGTAGTCCCTGGGAAGTGTCGGAAAACAAGGGCTGCCCAAAATGAAGCCTGTTGGCATTTTAGAGCAACTTAGACCCACCCGTTCATGGTGTAGTGCAGTAGTTCTCTGCACAGGTCTTGGTCAGCAGTGATACTGTGTAGAGAAGATGCCATTGGGGTTGCTGGGCTTAACTGGCCCTGGAGCCCAAGTAAGTTGTGTAAACTTAAAGGGGTTATACCACTAAAGACCCTTATCCACTATCCACAGGATAGGGGCTAAGTCTTAGATTGCATGGTTGGCTCTCCATTTACTTCTATGGGGCTGTCAGGATTGCAGTCTCTGCCGTAGATGTGAGTGGAGTGCCGGTCACACGAGCGCACTGACTCTTCATTCACAGAGAGATTTTAGGGAGACTTTTGAACCCAATTCTCTTGATCACTGGACCCTCAGCAATCTGACAGTTATTCACTAACTTGGGGATAAGTGACTTTAAAGGGACATTCACATCTTGTAATGTGCTGGCATATTGCTAGGATATGTCAGCACTTTATGATCTGTTCAGTGGGGTCCAAACTTTGGGACGTTCATCATCCGGTGAATGAAGGGGCCACAGCATTGAATTGGCACTGCGGCCCTTTCACAATCTTTCCCTGCACAGCAGCGCCCCCACTACTCAGCTGTGCAGGGAAACTGCAGCCTATCATCATTTAAATGATAGGGCTAGGTGCAGTTCTTTTGCACAGCTGTGATTGGTCCTAAAGTGATGGGAATACCCCATTAATATGGTTAGGTGACCCCCTTAAAGGGTTATTTCCATCTTTCAAAATAGCTGCTGGGATGGTAATACCTGCTCCCCATCCCAACCCATATGGCTGGAACGTAGGGGTTATGGGAACGGCATATAGGAGCACTGCTTGACTGTTCCCATAAATCCCAGCTATAGGGGTCAGAACGGGGAGCCACGATTTGCCGAGATGGAATTAACCCTTTAAAATGCCTCGCCATTTACCATCATACGTCTTCCTTCTTTCCTTGCATCTGTTTCTCTAACACCATGATTTTCCGTTCTCTTCCAGGACACGGTGGAAACGGTTTCCTGAAATTCCAAGATTCAGAAGAAATCACCAATGTGGAGCTCGCCGACGCTTTTGAACAAATGTGGCAGAAAAGAAGGTAAAACAAATATGGAAATCACAAGTAAAAACCTAGAAAATAATCTGCTGACAGCTCCGGCGCCTCCTCCCTCCCCCCTCTCTCTGGGCGCAGCAGCTGAAGGGTAGTTTTATTAAACATAATCTCTTTTCCAATAACATTTATTACTGGTTTCATTTTGCACACAAATAATACAAATCCCAACAAAACATGTGACGATGACAGATTTGTTGTAAGATATTTTGATACCGTTGGCAGCTTAGTCACTGGATCCAGCAATATATTGTGCTCGAAAGTGAATGAAAAAGTCATATTATTTTTTTTTTTTTTATTATTTTTTTTATTTTTTTAATACCAGCAAACAATAGAGAGAATCCTGGTAAGTTGCACCATGAGTGTGTTTGCTTACATTAGATGCAGGCAGGGTGACCCAAAACCTGTGTCATAGCCAAAGAGTCCATGTAACCCTGACATAGGGATCAGCAACCTTTGGCAATACTGCAACCATCAACCCCCCCCCCCCCATGCTCCATTCATTTCTATGGGAGTTCCAAGAAGGCTAAAGCTAGAATACATGCTGTTAGTTGTAGTTCCACAACAGCTGGAGTGCCAAGGGTTAGCTGCCCCAATCTAACATAACTCCTGGGTATCCTACTGATGTACTGATTTTATTAGTGGTGCTTACATCTGATCCTATGACTATCCTTAGATAGTCATCAATATGTGATCATAGGGGTCTGTTCCCCAGGACCCCCAACAATCAGCTGTTTTGAACCGGGCCACGGCGTCATCCCTGTGCCGATGATATAACATTCATTGGTCACATGGTACAAGCAGCAGCTTAGTCCCATGCAAGTGAATGGGGCTGAGCTGCCATACCAGTCAACGTGTGTACGTCGTTGTGCTCAGTATTCAGTGAAAGGTTCACATTGCTTACCCGAACGCTGCCACCTCTTCAACCAGCTGATCTGTGGGGGTCCTGGGTATCGGACTAACACCGATCACATATTAGTGACCTATCCTAAGGATCAATCATCAATGTATAAGTCCTGGAAAACCCCTTTTAAGTATCTTAAAGTGACAGGTTCTTTTTTTCAACTTTAATGGAATAGCCGCAGAGAAATGATTCCCACTTGAAGCCTAGATTTCGCTTTTTGCAAAAAAAAAAGGAAAATATATATAATATATACCCGGCAGCAGATGAAAGCTATACCAACACTGAGTCCGTTGTTATGTGTGCTCATAATGTGAACAGATGCTATTTTTGTGCTCTCCCCTTAATATCTGCTTTACCATCCTTGTGAGAATGATAATTGAAGGCGAGGTTGTCATAGAAACATTAAACGGTTTCCTAACTTCTTCTAAATAGGAATATATTGTCTCATTCTTCTTATTAAAGGAATGTATCATCAGAAAAGACATTATTTAAAGGACAAAATCTCTTCTGAACCCCTTATATGCTGTTGTAGAGCCGGTTAGTGACATAGTGAACGTGGTTTTTTTGTGTCAAAGTGCAATTTTTCTGCCAAAAAGAAAAAAAAAAAAAATCAAATGTAAGTCCATATGCAAAAGAGCTGGTTGGTGCAACCCAGAGTGTGGCCATGTCTACGGGAACATGTCATGGGATATGTCAGCCTTCTTGTTTAGGAGGCAGCACTGAGTAGCCACCAAAAACCCCTGAGTGCCCCATACAGCTTATTTTCATATGGAGCAAAAGTTTAAATTTTCAGCAGAAAGATTGCACTTTAACTCCAAAGGTATTTTTGAAACTGTTAATTATTTTGTTGGGCGACTGTTCAAAAAATTCTAAAAATATTACAGTTTTGTGATGGACACTAGAACTTGTCACAATAAGTTATTCATTCCTGTCCTTTCTAGCTTACTGGTTAGCTTTGCCGTATAGACAGGAAGAGCAGAGTCATCTCATTATTATTATCGTTAAAAGTGCAATACCAAACCCAGCCACTATGCGATGTACGGCGCTGTGCTTGGTATTTAGTGAAGAGGATGCAGCGCTCACTCAAACGCTTCCGGTATTGGTGATCTATGGTAAGGGCAAGTCATTAATATGTAAACTCCGGAAAACCCCTTTAATTCCACCCAGACCACCCAAAATTGCACCATTTATACTGTACTTGTATATTGATGTAGCTAGTTGATGCCATCACTTTATGATTGGGGAAGGTCAGACCACGGGCACAAGCCCTGAGAATGAAGGGGGCCACAGCACTGGTTTGTGACTGAACCCTTCACCCCCACCACCTGGCTGTGCATGGAACTGCAGCAGCCCCATTCACTTGAATGGAGTCATGCTGTACTGGCAGGAGCGCTGCCGTGTACAATTCAATCCTCCTCCTGCTTAGGTATAATAGATATCAGCGTAGCTGTCAGTCTGTGATGTATCTGCACAAGCAGAATATTAGACATATGTAATAGTTTTCTTTTCCGCTCTCTGATCCCTGCTCTTATTTCCAGGTACAATGAGTTGCTGTTTATAATTGATACTTGTCAAGGAGCCTCAATGTACGAGAGGTTTTATTCTCCCAACATCATCGCACTTGCCAGCAGTCAGGTTGGAGAAGACTCTCTGTCGGTGAGTACATCGCTTATCTTACACTACAATACAGGATCAGTACAGGTGCCACTGTGGCACTCACCCAACTTTCCTAGGCTCCTGAATTGGGAACATATATAAGTATACTATCCGTTTAGGAGTCTGGGAAATCTTTGTGGTTGTTCTGGCACCTATAATAGAGGCCATACTGGTTCTTCCTCAGCCTCTACTAGAAAACACAGCTATATGGCTGCATTTGTAGGCCGTGCTCTTCATTCCCGGCCCGGCTACATGGTCATGTGCGTGTAAGCCTAGGACAAACTGTTCTGGTCACATCTTGTTTTATGAACACATTTGTCATCTGTGCCAAGGAAAGGAGCTGGCACATATAAACAGACATATCTATGGCTGCACTTTAGGCAATGAAGCCTCTGTTGGCTTGTGCTTTCTTATACATTGGGCCACCACAAAAATGTGTCTGGGATACTGCAGAGGTACATTTCAGGGAAAACTCCGCACATACAGTATGCCTGCTAAGAGATGTGGACAGAGCCATACTTCTGCAAAACCGGACTATAATGCTGTAGGGCTGCCATGGAGGCCCATGTGGCTTTTATCGTACCTCTGTCTTTCCCATATTTTATACAGAGGCATACTCCATATGTTCGGAGGTATTCTATCCCAGGAGCCTTGCTTCTAGGGTAGGGTATGCCTATACACGTGGAGGGCAGCGGAGAGTGTACAGAGGCAGGGCAGCCCCTCAGAACTGGAGTGTGCATGAGCACTTAGTGTATTACATATGTATAAGGGGAATATCATAGGTGGAAGGTGAGGACACCCACATGGCCACTGGCTCCATAAACTGCCCTGCTGATATTTGTGAACCTGATATTCTATTTCTTTTTATTATTATTTTTTATCAGTTTATTATGTGATTCTAAAAATAACTGGATCTTTTTGACCCCCAGCACCAACCTGATATGGCCATCGGGGTTCACCTCATGGACAGATACACCTTCTATGTCTTGGAATTTCTGGAGGAGGTCCACCCCGCCAGCCAGAACAACATGAACGATCTGGTAAGATCTGCTCCTCTTCTAAGTAACCTATTCTATGTCTTTTCCCTGTCCCATGATATTGGGGTCCAAAAATGAATTTAGTGACTTTTATAAAAGTGATTGTACAGGATTAGAAAAAACATGGCTTCTGTCTTCCTAAGGCCCGGTTGACATCTGCGTTCGGGTTTCCATTCAGGGAGTCCGCTTGGGGACCCCCCGAACGGAAACCTTTACGCATAAAAAAAAATCAGTTTACCTGGGGAAACCCGCAGACCCCATAGACTATAATGGGGTCCGTGTGGTTTCCACACGAAACATGCGGAGAGGAAAGTGCGGCTTGCAGTACTTTCCTCTCTGCTTGCTTCGTGCGAAAACCACACGGACCCCATTATAGTCCATGGGGTCCGCGGGTTTTCCAAGTAAACTGCTTTTTTATGCGTATAGGTTTCCGTTCGGGGGGTCCCCAAGCGAACTCCCCGAACGCAGATGTGAGCCGGGCCTAAAACAGCACCATACTTCTGTGGGTTGGGTCTGGTATTGCAGCTCAGTTGCTTTGAAGTGAATGGAACTGCAATACCATACATAACCTGTGGACAGGTGTGGCACTGTTTTGTACATTTTTTTTTTGTGTGTGTGTGTTTTATGCAAATAAATTTTTGGGGGGCAGGCGCTGCTCTGGCTTGCACTTGTTAAGCTCTGGATGGAGGTAGGTATTTGTGGTAAGCATGAGGAGGATCAAGAACGTCTCTATATTAGACAATTCCCGAGGAACGAAAAATTGGGTAAAATGTAACCAAGAGGGCAGAGATCTGCAAACTTTTGTGGGTAGGGGGATATTGAAGAATTTTTTTTTTTGCTAACCCTAGAGTGCACCCTATCCTCCGCCATTGTACTGGACCACTCCTGTAGCCTTGCCTCGTCCATACCCCATGTTACAGTATATAATATGACCCAATGCTGGAGTTATGGTCTCCGTCGCTATTTGGCCATAAGTCGTTGTATAGTCAAGAACACAGGGTTGGAGTAAAATTGGAGTAAAATTTTCCTCCTCTAAATTTCCCATCTGCAGGGGTTAACAGATAATGATCTGGTATTTGTCGCGTGTTGTCACGGGCTCCTGACGCCTCTGCCGATCTGTAGAGGCCGCCTCTACTCTCACTCTTGGCTCGTGCAGATTTCTCTCCTCGCAGCCCACACAGACAGGTTTTATATTATCTCGCGGATCTATAATGAACTTCCAACGTGAGAATTGTGTGAGGAGGTGTAAACACAGACGTGTTCTCTCCTCTTACCCTGACCTATTTCTGCATTAAGTGGGTTATTATATGTGTTATATAGGATTTGTTTTATTGCCTGTTAATTGTTATAAAGGCAGATGTAAAATTCTGGGGAAAACTTCAGGGATATCTACTCGTAGATTGAACTTCTGGTATTAGCAAATGTTGCAGCAGGCGCCGGTGTTAGGATAAGGGGACAACGTGCTAATAAACCCTCCCAATTCCAACCCTTGTATCCACTATCCGTAACTATGCAGTACACCTTTAAAGGGCACCTGAGTTTTTATGAAAAGTTGAAATATGTGCAGTCTGGAAGTCTGTTCTCTGGCTGTATAAGCCTTCATACATGATGTCCTATCAGTTTTTGTGCTAATAATATCCCCATTATGGCTACAGCACAGTTTACATTTGTCTGTCAGAATATGGGTGCGTACAATAAGGAGCAGTCTGCCCCTCCCCTATCTATTAATGATAATGTTCTGCCATACTGCCAGAAGTAACTGTACAATAGCAAATATCTGAGAAATGCCCAAGTGACCGTAATATAGGAGATCCAGCAACACTGAACTGCAGATACAGGGCAAATATATGCAGCCAAGCAACCAAAATACCAAAAAAGAGCAATCTATCCTATATGCAGGAAAGCTGCTTGTTGTCTATGAATAATACCAGATCTGTAACCTTACAAGCAGCCAGAAGTAGATACAGGTACACAAAAGGCTTTTTTTCCTAAATTGTAAGACATGAGATTTTCAGAATCTTCAGTCCTTTGCACAAAGCAATAGTTTACAGATGTGTGTGGAGGCTGTGAGGAGAATCAGACCCTCCCCTCTCCATTCACTGTGTTAAGAGAGAAAAGAACCTCCCCCCTGCAGTCACTGTGATTCCATCTTGCTTATATAATTTATCTATGGACGAACCTTGCCTAACAGGAGTGAACTGTAAGTTAGCTAGAAGGAAGAAACCTATTGGCAGTAACTTTTAGAGATGTTTTTCAGGTAGAAAAAAGCAAGATACTTAACTAAAGTGTATTACATTTTGGTCCAAAATCACCTGCTCTATGAAATGAGACTAAGTTGTCAAATTTTCTTGAAAAGTGACAACAATTTTTGTGAGCCACAGTAATTGTCACTTCACCCCCTCTGAGTAAGTTATAGCGACTTTATTAGGGGATGACAGCACAGCAGATAAGGAGCCCACCTGTTTTTTAATGTGGAACCCCTTTTAACCCTTTCACAGTTTAGGATGTATGTCATACATCCGGGGAGTCACTTAAGTAGCCAAGGGTGCATGAGATGCATATTTGCTAACAGCACCTTGAACTGCAATCCCTGTGCCAATTTAAAGCTGAGATTCTCTCTGTGATACAGCCACTTAAGAACATCTGGGCACATTTATTAAAGGGATTGTGCCGTTAAGGGCTCTTTTCGCATATCCACAGAACAGGGCATAAGTGTCCGACCCCTGGGGATCCCCCAGGGATCAGGAGAATGGGGGAATTAGTCTCCTTATCATTGGAGCATCAGTAAACTTGTGCGTCCGGTGCTCCGTTCACTTCTATAGTGCTTCTTCTATAGAGATTACAGTCCTCACAGTGAATAGAGCACCACTCGCACAAACGCACTGGTGCTCCATTCACAAGGAGGCTTTAGGGGGATTTATGACCATTTATGACAATTTACTGATGTAAATAAAGCCTGAAATCTACGGCCGCACCCGAGGATGTGCCCCACCCTTCATAAATGAGGTGCAGGGATTATCAAGACCAGCGTACTAAATGTTGGTCTTGATAAATTCCTCCAGCGTGTTTTCAACTGTCTGCGTCTCTGGCAACTAGAATCCAAAATGCTAAAACGCGTGTCATCATGGGGGACTGAAACACTGGTCACTAAATGTTTAATGGTGTTGTCGGGCCCCAAATAGTTTTTCCATACTGATGACTTATCCACAGGATGGGATATGTGGGGTCCGACACTCCCTTACAGTAATAGTAATAGGAACAGAGCTGCAGTTCCTTAGAATCACCACTATACAGTGGACGGGGCTGTTGCACCACATCATGTACTTGTATAGGAGCAATGTTGCACGCGTTCACTTTCCGCTAGCAGCTTCCAACACCCGAAGGGTCTCAGAACAGCTGATCTGTGCAGGGTCCGGGTGTCAGACCCCCACAGATCACATACAGATGACCAATCCTTTGGATAGGTCATCAGTATATAAAACCAATTAAGCAGTTGTATACAGTTCCCTTACTGTATCGTTGGGTCTATCCTACACGTAGCCTACTGAATAACCCTTTACAAGCCGAGTCATTGCTCTAGTTTTAGCTTCTTGATGAGTTTCTTACTTATGAGGTCGCATCCTTTAATCCCTAGGACGCAGGCGACTCTGTCCATATGTCTTGTGATTTTTCTACTTAAACAGACATTGAATTTACCTGCTGAAACAGAAGGCGACACGGAGCGGAGATAAAAGCAGGGCGCGTGCCTCAGTACTGCACATGAGAGAGAATTGCTAAACTGCTTTTAGCTGTCAGCCTTTGAACATGGCGGGGGAAGGAGCCGCTTCTGTAAAGGGATCCTCAGCACTGGGCGAGACACCCAGCCGGGCGCTGTCACATGAAGCGAGATTTCAAACGTTTGAGTCTCCATTTATCTTCAGAGGAGACTCCCACCTCGCGCCAACCCACAAAGTAGATGTCAGGAGCAAAAGTGCATTTATATTTTTAAGTATTTACGACCCCCGTGAGGTACATGAAATCTTTACAACGCTCTGATTTATTCTGGTAAATCTACAGCTTTATTTCATCTAGGAGTTTGGACCGGCTATTAAGAGTAATGTGACAACTCAGACCAGGCGTCCGGCCACGAACACGTCTTATATGATTTAAAGGAAAGCTAGAGGATATAGCGGAACATAAATGCTGCTAAATTGTGAGACCTGCTCAGCCAAAGTTGCCCCTTTTTTGATCTTTTTGAGTCAGTGGTTACCCATATAGAAGCACCTGTTAATAAATATACCCTTGAAGTAGTCGAAATATAAAAAGAAGCAACTTTGCAAATAGTCTTATTTAAAAACTTCCTACCGTTTTCGGTTTACAGCTCCTCTACAGTCCTGTATATCTCCATAGCAACAGACTACAAATGAAAATCTACTGTAGTCTGATTCCAAAGTCGTAGTCCTATATTATTGTATGTCCTCTTCTTGTGTATCTACCCAATGTGTGTATGTTGGGGTCAGGTAAAAGTATATATGTCCGCAGGGTCCGACCACACACAGATTGTTTTTAGACTGTAACCACTATAAAAGCGCCTGATCATTAAACCTTCGAAGGAGTCAAAATATGTCAACTTATAAAAAGAAGAAATTTTGCAAATAGTTCTAATAAAAAAAAATTCCTACCGTTTTCGGTCTACAGCTCCTGTGCAGTCCTATATATCTCCATAACAACAGACTACAAAAACAAACCTAATGTAGTCTGATTCCACAGTCATACTCTGCATTATGTCCTTTTCTTAGTGCATACCTACTGAATGTGCATATGTCGGGGACAGGTTAAAGCAAAGGTCACAAACATTTGCGCTACATGTGGCCCCCCGGGGTTGTCCTCTGTGGCCTTCTCCCCTATTCTGCCGATCCAGAACCAGGCAGAAAAGAACCCCAGAACCCGTTCTAATCTAATTACATTAGGCCGTCGTCCTACAAGTTCTGGTCAGCTTGACGATAGAAAGTACAGTTAAGCTGCCTGGAACTTGGGGTTAAGGAATACTTACCTCTCTGGTCCTCTGCCTCTTACAGCTCTGGACAGCAGTGCACCCAGAGCAGGGTATGAGATCGGCACCCGAGAACAGTCCAATACAGGTGGCGGCCATTAATGTTATATAAAGTTAAACTTTAGTCATTAAACTGTGCGGGACCACTGGTGGGGGACATTATACTGTGTGGGGCCACTAGTGGGGGACATTATACTGTGTGGGACCACTAGTGGGGGACATTATAGTGTGCGGGACCACTGATGGGGGACATTATACTGTGCGGGACCACTGGTGGGGGACATTATACTGTGCGGGGTTACTGGTGGGGGACATCATACTGTGCGGGGCCACTGGTGGGGGACATTATACTGTGCGGGGCCACTGGTGGGGGACATTTATACTGTGCGGGGGCACTGGTGGGGGACATTTATACTGTGCGGGGCTACTGGTGGGGGACATTATACTGTGCGGGGCTACTGGTGGGGGACATCATACTGTGCGGGGCCACTGGTGGGGGACATTATACTTTGTGGGGCCACTAGCGGGGGACATTATACTGTGTGGGGCCACTAGTGGGGGACATTATACTGTGTGGGGCCACTAGTGGGGGACATTATACTGTGTGGGGCCACTAGTGGGGGACATTATACTGTGTGGGGCCACTAGTGGGGGACATTATACTGTGTGGGGCCACTAGTGGGGGATATTATACTGTGCGGGGCCACTAGTGGGGGACATTATACTGTGTGGGGCCACTAGTGGGGGACATTATACTGTGTGGGGCTACTAGTGGGGGACATTATACTGTGTGGGGCTACTAGTGGGGGACATTATACTGTGTGGGGCTACTAGTGGGGGACATTTATCATTTTGTATTGTATAAAATTTGTAAGGAATGTGTCCCTTCAACTTCACATTTTTTCTACGTGCAGCCCATTTGCCCGGCTGAGTTTGAGACCCCTGGTTATAGGATGTATGCCTGCAGGATCCAACTACACATAGTTTTTTAGTCTATAACCACTGTAGAGCCACCTGGCCATAAATATACCTTTTGAAGGAGTTGAAATTTTTGCTGTAGTGTATGTAAGTTTTTTTAAAAAAAAAGCCAATTTGCAAATAGTCTTGGTTACAAACTTCCTACCATTTTCTGTCTACAGCTCCTGTGCGGTCCTACATATCTCCATAACAACAGACTACAAGCAAACCTAATGTAGTCTGATGCCATAGTTATCCTTTGCATTATCTTCTGTCCTCTACTTCTCCTTACCTACTGGATGTTTATACACTGGGGACAGGTACAAGGGTGAATGACTGCAGGATCCGACTACACATGGTTTGTTTTTAGTCTGTAACCATGGAGACACTATAGCCTGCATTAGAGCTGTAGATACTAAACAGTAGGACATTTTTTTAAAATTTTTATTTATTTATTTTTTTTTTATCAAGACTACTTGAAAAGTTGCGGTTAAAAAAGTGAATCTGACTTGTAAAAGAATGCAAAACCTAGAAATGAATGAGCGTGTCCTCACCGGTCCGCAGCATCTTCTCTCCATGCTCCTGAAAGAAACCGCCTTGTCGAAATCCTGTAAAGGACACGGTGGTTAATCTCCATTGTCGACTAGAATTTGTGAAGGAGGTGGAGCTTAGTCAAGGGGGCGTGGCTCTGCAGGTAGAGCTGAGGGAGAGGCTCCTGCTGCAGCCAGTTGTCTTACAGACAAGCAGAGGAAAATGAGGATAAGAAGCGGGGCCTTGGCGGAGCTTCTGGGTCACATAGAGAAGATTTCTTTATATATTTTCCAGTTTAATTGCAGTTCTAAGAGAAAATATAACCAAAGGAGAAGAGGAAGGGCTGGGGTAGTCTTCATCCTTTTATAGTATAACACATTGTTCTTTTTGCTGAAATGATCCCTTTACCATGTCCAGGAGAATTTTTGTTTTCTGTTTGTAATCCCAAATTATTATTATTTTAGCAGTTCCACTTTTCAACCCCATTTGTGACAAATACTTTTCATAGATAACAATGCAATAGCGCCCTCTGCTGGCGTACTTTTGATGAAAAACCTGCAATATAAACTTTTTGCCGCTCTATTCCCTAGGGCGGCGCTCTGGTGCTCTTTCTTGTACTTATATCCTATAATTTTTTACACTCTCTGTAGCCTATTTTTGTTTATGCTGTAAATTTTCTTTGCAGTTCCAAGTCTGTCCCAAGAGCCTCTGTGTTTCTACGCCCGGTCATCGCACCGACCTCTTTCAGAGAGACCCGCAAACTGTTCTCATCACAGATTTCTTCGGCAGCGTTAGGAAAGTGGAGCTCACCGAGAACACTGTGGTACTGAAGCGCCATCTAGAGGCCACAAAGAGGTATGTTCATACGGGTTATATTACACATGTAGAGTTTCAGTGCTCGAATCAAAGGAATCATTTCTGCTTACGGTGTAAATAAGGCTCTGTTCACATTAGCATGGTGGATTCTGTTCCTAATGGAGCCGAGACACACTGTTTTTTCCATTCTTCTGGTCCTATGACACACCAGAAGAATGGAGAAAAGGATGCAGATGTGAACACGCCCTAAGGAATATTGTGGGCATATGGGGGGGGGATATAGAAATGAGAAGTGAGAGGGGAAAAATAGAAAAATAGGGAGTAAGAGCAAGATAGTCATCCAAAGAGAATATGTCAGATGTAGAGCAGGAGGAGGCGCCTGCTTTCAGTGGTTTGCCCTGTTACCTTGGTATCCTGGGTTCGAATCCGACCAAGGGCAGCATCTGCATGGAGTTTGCATGGGTTTCCTTTGGGTACTCCAGTTTCCTCCCGCAGGCCTAAAATACACTGATAGGTAAATTAGCTTCCCGTACTGACCCATGTGGGTGTTAGAGATGGCGCCTGTAGGGCAGTCTCTAACTCCCCTACTCCACAACGCTCCCTGCACTTTGAGTCTTCATGAGAAAAGCGCATTACAAATGTTTGTCATTATCATTGCTGTCTTCTAGCCATGAGAGCCAGGTTCTATAAAATGTATCCTGGGGTTCTTGTGTATGTTGTGGCCTGGAGGGGATAAGATGGTAGACCCCCATCTGGAATTGTTTAGCACAGGGACAAGCTCACCATATGTGTAGAGCATTGCCCAGAGAGGCGCCACCTGTACCAATTAATAGGATAACCAGGTACAGCATGAGGTGGGCACAAGGTACTACTAGAGGCGTTCTCCCGTCCCAAATTTGTGTTTCATACTGGTAACCTAACCACAGGATATGTGATCTGTGGGGATCTAACATCCAGACCCCACACAGATCAGCAGTTACAGCAGTGTCGGATTGTACTGCAGTGCACAAGGAGTGGAAGCAGTCTACTCCTATTAATGTAATAGGGCTGGAGCTCAGCCCCGTTCACTATATAGCCATATAGTCCATTATATATAATCCATATACAGATCAGCTGTTTGGTGCACCAAGGGTATGGCCTCATTTTCATACATCAGGACCCTTCACCCTGTAGGTGAGGGGGGTGGCGCTGGGTCTCTCATTTAGGCTTTAGTATATAGAAGTGATGTTGGGATTAGGCTCATTAACAGGAGGGTCAATAGAAAATCTATCAATTAAATAATACACTTAATTATAATATTGTATATAGATGGATGGTGATTAATAATGCAATACTACAGATATCAGGGAGGTGGTCTGGAGACCAAGCCGCAGTATATCACACCTACTGGGGTTATTGCATTGGTCTGTGGTGCCCTCTTGTGTTCAATTATTGTATTGCATAAAACAGTCAAACCTTTGAGTTGATCTTGTTAGATTGCAATGAAAATGGCTTTAAAGAAGAGAATCCATGTAAATGGCATTTAAAGGGGTGTTCCAGGGCGATGATATTGACCTCCACTTCCTCTTCTCAGCCCATAGGTTACAATTTCATCACATGGATGGGTGAATTTAACAAAACCGGTTTTAAGGGAGCCACAAATATTATTTATTCACTGAGGCCCATAAACATTTGGACACTCAGTTATTGTATGTTTAACTGTCGATGCGTTACTAGGGAAGGCGTCTGCGGCCTATGATGCTGATGGGAGAATTATGCCTCCCTCCCTGCTAAACTGACATTTAACCTGAAATCTCTGCTAAATTCTGTTTTGCTCCGGCAAGATGGATAAAGGGTTATAGAGGTGTCAGCTTGCATCAAAGTCTATGGAGAGGGGAGGGGGAGGAGTGAGAGGGGAGAGACGTATGCACAGAAGAGACTACAAGCACCTAAATGGGAAGACTTTGACTCAGTACAGGTCAGTACTTCTCTATAATGTCCTGCGTGATCCTGCTGCGAGAGTTCTGTGTGCAGTGTATAAGAGATATCATAGCAGCTAGTCTCCAGCCACCAGCTCAGGAAGAACTGACAGAGAGCCTGCAAAGGGGGAAAATGCAGGATACAAGTCATACAATGGTCAGAAATAGTTACCCCTCATATACACACAATGTACTTGACTTATGCAAAGGTTTTGTGCCCTTTATACATATTGTCATAGTGACACTTCGGGTTCATTCTGTTCCGATGACACAGTGCAGACTAGGACCTTCTCTATAATCATCCATGTCATCAGAACGGTAAGAATCCGAAGCCCCTATAGACGTGAATGCATAACAGAATGCTCTCAGATGTCGCTGCAAGTGCATTCTATGCAAACTGGGCCCAAAATCGGATGCACACTTAGTCGTGTACATGGGACTTGTCTTCAGGTATGCAAGTAGCATGACCATCTATCGAGTTATGTAGACACTGCTTTATCTCTCGCCTATCTAGCGCCAAGAGGTCAAAATTGCTGACTGCTTCCTTTTAAGTCCGTAGAAGATCCGTAAAGATTTTTAGATTTGCTTTCACCAAGTTTTTGCAAACTGACCAGCTAGCAGACACCCTGTGACCATAGCTCACCGACTGCAAAAGTCTGACCGCCCCTGGGTCACAGTATAATGACCTGCTGGGGGGACCTAGGAGGAGGCCAGACAGGGGGTTTCATATAGTGGTAACATTATCTAGTTCTATATGACTTTGTTCATTACACCTTCTGAACTAGTCGAGATCTCTCATCCTTCTTTATATTGGCCTTCCATTGCCCTCACACACCTCCCTATAGACCCACCTCCATGTACAATGTAACCCTCTTGTAAAGCGGAGTAACTTTATAAGTATGTTTCCTATCTTGGACTTGGGATCATGTAGACACTATATGGTGGTTATTATATTGGTTATTGAAGGGATTGTGCAGAACTTCGAAAACATGGCGGCTTTCTACTGCTCAGGAAGTGACATCGTGTCCGTTGGTGACATGGCCCTGCTGCAGCTCAGTCCCATTCATTTTAATGGGATGGAGATGCGGCATGGCCATTTGACCAACCAGCATGATGTCACTTCCTGACAAGTAGAAAGCCACCGTGTTTTTGCGTTCTGGACATCCCCTTTTATGTGTTGCTGCATTGTTACAGGATGAGAACAATGGACATTAAATAACAGATACAAATGGAACTGCCTTCATCTGGTGTCCACCTACCATCACCCCCATGGGAAGAAAAATTGATGGAAGGTTTCTTCCGTCGTGTTTTTTTTACTTTACTTCCGTTACAAAGGCAAACAAACAGAAGATGGCGTCCATCATGTTGTTTTCATTAGTCAATGGGAATGGACACCATGTCTGTGTCCGTTACTCTACTACTGTTAATGTTCAGTGTTGTCATCCTATGTGATAATGGTAGTGTGAACATACACTTAGAATGACTTATGCTGACCACTAATACAAAGAACCTTTTTTTTTGTTTTTAATTCCCTGCATTTATAATTTAGCCCACCAGGGGGCGCTGTGCTAACATGTATCATCAGTATTTCATTGGATATCATTTCCAGTCTGGAAAAAATTTTCTGATATTCTGAGACCAGATCGTAACATTTTCTGTTAACCCCTTAGTAGCTAGTTTTCTAATTGACCAGACGCTTTTTAACTATTTGGTGCACATGGTTTGGCAATACTAACTTAATGGTTTGCTTGTGTTAGGTTTGACAGATTTGACAGCAAACACAACAACCTGTCAGTCACCAACCCAAGGGGTGGTGGGTTAACACTTTGCTCATAAATACAGCTATGCGTTCGGCGTACTCTTTGAGCACTGCTCGCAGCCAAGCAGTAAAGAAACATGACTGCTGCAAAATCAGATCCCATTAGACTACACTGCTGTTCACACCTGGATGCTTCACACCCTGGCACCCCATTAGAGGTGTGATCACATTAGTCAGGATGTGTTCCCATATGTTCTATACAAGTCAGTTTTCTGTATTTTTCTATGAGGATACAAAATCCAGAATATTCGATAATCCAGAACCTGTTAGGGATTGATATTGTGGTTCCAAAATAGTCGCTCATCTCTTTCTCTCTCTCTCTCTCGCGCCCACCTATAGGTCGCTATTGTGTTAGGCGAGTCTAAACCAATGAAGAGCATTGGAACCTGGACCAGGAATAGCAGCCAAATCATGTAGACGGCTCTGAGGTCTTGGCTGGCTGTAGTGTCTTTGATGCAGCTCTTGGAAGGTGCTGGAGCTCCTTGCAGGGATTGCAGGCATCTTACAGACTACTCTGCTAGGGAAAATGTGTGTGAATATTAGGAAGAAAGCTTATACTACCCTCCAAGAGCTGCTTAAAGGCATCTGATCCAGCCAAGCACAACCCTACTCTGTACTGTACAGTGCGGGGTCTGGTCCAGCTGATGTAAATAGCCATATTTCAAGGTATCGACATTGCCTTACAGGGATGTCGCCTATAGGTGGCACTAGAGAGTGTTCCTCCTTCTGGTGAAGAGTTAATTTGCATCCTTTTCCCAAGGAGTATTACCTGTAAGATGGCCTACATCAGCCGGATCTCCACAAGGGGAGCCCGTACTGTTTTAAAGGGGTTGTCTGAGATAAAAATGGAAACCCAGGGTGCCAGGGCCGGCAAGACAAAATACGGAGGCTCAGACGACTGCTGCGGCCAATCACCGGCGTCATCAATCGCATGTTGGGTACCGGTGACGTCACTGGCAGGAAACCTGCAGTATATAGGTCTTGTGTAAAACTGCAGTGGGGGTTAAAAAAATAAATAAAATGATTAAATAAATAAATAATAATAATAATAATAATAAAACCGCTTTTTGTGAACCCACCCTATGACCATGTCCAGGTCTGCCGCTAAATCTGCCTGCTATGTATGGAATTTACTTCATGTTCACGGCAGATTTCACCCCTATACATTGAGAAGGCGAGATTGCGGTGACAGCGTTGCACGGTCCGACGTTCTGGATTATCAGATGGGGAATTATATGTCTCCATGGTTTCACCGTTGAAAAATACTATTTATTTCCTAAATGTCAGGCCGCTTTTGGAAGAAGATGATTGCCAGGGATGTAGAAGCCCGCTGACCTGCGATTTGTTCTGCGTGCAGCCTGTAAATGTGAGCAGTTTATAGGGAGATTTACAGTAATTGAGTTCCCTGTTGCAATACAGCGGCTCAGCCGAGCGGCCTGGCATATTATCATACCGCAATGAATGACAGCTCGCTCCTCTGCCCTCTCTATATAATGTCTGATCTGTACGGGGAACGGACGACCCTGTGCATATGGAAGGAGATGAGCGCTGACGCCGACTAATCTATGACATCGTTCACATGGTAATGTCTCTTTCTGCATATTTGTATTAAAGGGGTTTTGCTGGGACTTTAAATAATCTGTCCTTAGGATAGTCCAGCAGTGTATCCTCAGCGAGGTCTGACCCCCGGGACCTCCTGTCACGTGAGTAAAGGTTAAATTGACCCCCGTACAGACACTGGAGGGGTAAATGTCACTGTCTTTGGATAGTATATCACTGTCTATATAAAATGATATCTATAGGGCCAAGTTTACAAGTTGTTACTTGTTGTTCAGTGGGGGTCTGACTGCTGGGACCCTCACCAATCACGAGAATGGGGGCCCGTGTTCCCCATATGCATGGAGCAGTAGTCGAGCATGGTCAGTACGGCTCCATTCATCTCTGAGACTGGCGGAGAGAAGTTAGGTATAGTTCTCTGCTATCTCCAGTGGTCATGACATGAGGGGTGACCACTGGGGACACTTATGGCCGCCCCTGAAAGAGTTATTTTTAACCAGAAGTTGTCAGGGGTGAGTGATAAATAACATGTTACCCTAGGCCACCTGGGAAAATATATTAACCCACCTAATGTACCCTAAACCACCTATATGACACCATACCTCCATAACCGCCATGAAGGGACGCAATCCTAGACCACCAACGCAAGTGACATTTAACCCTCCACGTCACTAGACCACCAGGGAAGTTTAGGTAGTATGAAATGTTCCTTATGACTTCTTTCTGTTGCCTTGGTCTGAAGTCAGCTGCATCTTATAGTCAAGAAAATCCGGCATCTATCTCACATAGCGATATATCATGGTAATCCCTAAACCTGTCTATATTCAGTATGGCAGGCGAGAGACCCCACAGCCATGAATAGTCACAGAATAACTCTGATGTTTTGCTGGTTCATCTCCCTAGATGGAGAAGTTGCTGAGATAGCGGAGCGTCCGTGTCGCTATAGGCAGGGCAGTAAATCACTCTTATAGTGGAGAGCTTTGGCTTTTGGCCTTTGTGACTTGTCTCTGTCCCATCTGATGGATAAGCGAGTACGATGGATCGAGAAAGCTCTGGTAAGCTAATACATTCACAATGTCACTCTGTCACTGCCCAAAAGGATTACACACCCCAAACGCTGACCCCAAAGTGTATTCAGACTGAACCCCAGAATTCAAGGAGTTATCCGGTTTATATGACTGATGGCCTATCCTATTAGATCTGCAGGGGTCCTACCCCTGGACCCCCACAGATCACCCGTACCGAGGCATTGATGTCTAAGGGGCAGCGCTCTCCGGTGTTGCCTCGGTATCGTGATCTGCGGGGATCTCAGGTGTTGGCCCTCCGCAGATCTAATATTGATGCTCAGTCCTAAGGATAGGACATCAATCATGGAGAACGGATAACCCCTTTAATATAGTCTCCAAAATAGTTACAGACCCCAAAATAGATGTAGATTGAAAAATACAGACTCCAAATAAATTCAGATCTCAGACCAGATCCTAAAAAAACTACACACCTCAAACCAGACCCCATAGTAGATACAGACCCCAACCAAACGCCAGAGTACATACAGACCCCAGACCAAACACCAACATGGCTATAGACCCTCAGAGTAGATACAGACCCCAACCAAACGCCAAAATAGCTATACACCCCCAGAGTACATACAGACCCCAGACCAAATGCCAAAATAACTACACACCTCAAACCAGACCCCATAGTAGATACAGACCCCAACCAAATGCCAAAATAGCTATACACCCCCCAGAGTACATACAGACCCCAGACCAAATGCCAAAATAACTACACACCTCAAACCAGACCCCATAGTAGATACAGACCCCAACCAAATGCCAAAATAGCTATACACCCCCAGAGTACATACAGACCCCAGACCAAACGCCAAAATAAAGAGACCTCAGGTACCAGACCAGCGAATAAAATAACTACGGTACATACTTAAATTCAGACTCCAGACCGAACACCAACGTAAATACAGACCCCAGACTCCTGAATTACAGACTCCAGATCAAAGCCTTAAAGAAATACAGACCCCAAACCACACCTCAAAATATCTATGGATAGAGGATAAATATTTTTTCGTGTCATAACCCCTATAACCAGTCCTGAATGAAAGCCATGGCTGGAGGAAACCCTAATCCACGTGACACTGGTCACTATGTACATCTGCCACTAGGGGGAGCTCTCTACATACCACTAAAATACACTGCCGGTGAGTTTAAATAGCTCCCCCTAGTGTTGGCTGAATGCTGTAAAAAATATATCAAGTCTGAAAACTAAACTCCAGTAAACATATATACTCCAGCGTTACATTCACAGACATCAGGAAATGTAGATGTCCCTTGTAATGTATTTGTATGTTTATGGAGTCTGTAAAGTTTATGTTTTCTCGAGGGTTTCCTTCCCAAAGTCGTGGCATTACTCTGGAGAACGCATGTCCCCCGCCACAACCCATGTGACTGATCCTAATAGAAAGGAGACGCATCCCGTGTGACAGGCTGAATGACTACAAGTAGGCTGTAATTGTCTGTAGGCAAAGCCGGGGACCCTGACACCTGTACTCTCTACGGCTCAATACACAGTGAAGTAGTTCATCATGGAAGACACCTGAACACTCCAGGAAAGTCAAGTATCCCACAAGAATCAATTTATCCGATGAAATATCCGCAAAGCATTAGCTTACCCTATAGGACGGCGGCGCTTGTTTTGTTTGCTCGTGCGTCTGTGCATGGAGCCTAATTAAAACCCAACATATTCCCATAAACAGCCTCATTAAATCGTGTGCTCGAAAGCAAACCACGTCAATAAAAGCGTATAAATCTATCCCTTATGGTTTATTAGAGGAGCGGGCTGACTGGGGAGCACATTCACTGAGTTACAATTTATTACCGCCGTATGGGCCACGGTGTTTTATGCTGATTTTGTTCCATTTTACGTGAACGCTAATTTATTTGTTTGCAAGTAGACCTGCGGAAAAAAGCAGGTAAAGTGGGCTCCGCTTCATAGTGTAGCCTTCGTGTAAGTATTTAAAGGACTTGTCTAGAATGGAAATTTGAGGGATTAAAAAGTTTTATATTAGCATTCTACTGTTGGCTATCAGGGCATCCTGGGGCAGTGATGTACCTACCATAGATTCAGGCCTTGCAAATGCTGTAGGGTGCGTGGTGAGAGGAGACTGGACCGTTTCCGATCACTCTGTAGTGTTTGCTTTCAGCCACCACTAGGGGGAGCACATTACATACTGATTTGTACAGCTTTGTTTGTGTTTTATACTAGCTGTGCTTATCCATATTAGCTTAGCTCCCTCTAGTGGTGGATGAGGGCAGACCAAATTGTCATTTCAATAGTCTGTAAACAAAACACTGTTTTGGGGCAATTATTTTAGAATCTCTGCATTGCACTTAATGCAATTTCAATTGTGGTTGTGGCCAAACCTATCCAAAATGTTATGGACATGTGAGCAGGTTTGTGGATGGGTAGGGGGACCACATGCAATACCACGGAGCAGGAGACAGCATGGCTGGAAGGACATTAAAAGAAGTGCACAGCCCAGTGCTGCATTGGGTAAGTATTATATTCCCTACATACCTGGAGACAGTAGTGTGGCGAGGGGGCCTGTAAGGTGCAAACTCTGTGACCCCCTATAGCTGGCTGTTCTGTCTTTGGCCGGAGGGTCCACAGCACTCCCCAGCTGTAGACCTTCCGGCCAAAGACTGAACAAACTGAGTGATGTCACGTGACGCAGTTTAATGTAACAACGAAAGGGACCAAAGAATTGCGCAGATCCAAGACTATTGAATAACCAACTTTTTATTCCAGAAAATAAAACCACACGATGCGTTTTGGGGTGTTTAATACCCCTTTCTCACATGTCCAAAACACTTATAATTTGTAAATTCCTCCAAAGAGCCCAGCTACCCTTGAGTTTGCTCTAATTCCTGGACAACTACTTTAGGCCAGAGCCCCACGTGGCGTAGACGCTGCGTTTTACAGTCACAGCAAAGTGATTTGCTAGAATCCCATCCCTACTTGGCAGAAAATTACACGACGTGGACCCGCTGTGATCTCCAAAACCGTCGTGGTTTTGGAAATCGCAGCATGTCAGTTATGCCTACAGAAACACCGGCGGTTTTCCTATATGTATAATTGAAGCAGAAAGCGCTGCGAGAAGAACCGCAATATGTTGCCGCCGTGGTTTTTCCCGCAATGCTTTTTTTGCTGTGGGATGCCACGTGGGGCCTTGGCCTTAAACTGGCCATACACATTAGATTGATGTCCCCTGAACCTGCTGATTTCAGTAGTGCTGGATCACATTCTGATACCTATAGTGTTTGATGGATTTCCATATGCTTGATCCTTTTGTTCTCTCTGAGATAATCTGCTTCCAGAAGTGTCTGGTAAAGACTTCTTCCTTCTCTCCATTCAGAACACATGCATACTAAGTCATCCTGAGTGTGCGTGTCTATGGGGGTCAGGAGAGAGAGCTGTCCGACAAACACATGTATGGGCAGCCTTAGGGCATTAAGAGAAGGGAACGCCGGTGAGAGTAACTTCACAGGGGACACCTACCGAGCTCTGAACTTGTAGCTTCACAAGCAGACATGAGAGAAATTACAAAAACTAATGCAGACATCAGCCAACACAGATCTAGAACCATTGGTGACAAAGGTGGCTGTACACTGTATGTATATAAATCCCTTTAATAGCGTGTAATATCACATGTATAAACTTCTGAATCTCGCTGCCCGCTGTTCTAGGTAGAGATATTCTGCACTTCTGTAGCCCGCAGTAACCTCAGTGTTATCTAATCCCTTCCATCTCTCTCTTCATAACAGTAAAATTGATATTTAGTCCATGCGCCATTTAGTTTGGGGAAAATTGCACTTTTTAGATGGAAAAACTTGAAAAGCCTCCGACTGATCTCATAGCCTTGTGTTATTTTATTAATGGAGCAGCCATCATTGAAGTGTATTAGCAGCGCACCCCGTCTTCATCACAATACCTTGGGGGGTTTCTGTACTGAAGCTTCGTTGCCTCTGATAAATATTTGCCATGACACAGAAAGCAAAGAGCCGCATATTCAGACTGGATAGAAGATCAGTCTGTACTTAAAGGGGTATCCCGATACAAAGAAGTCATTGCCTTAACTTGTTACCCCCTTAAAAGAAGTTGTATGAAATTAAAAACAAAAAAGGCTGCCTTCTACCAGAAACAGCGCCACTCTTATCCATGGCTATGTGCGGTATTGCAATGTGGCGATTTTCCTAGTAGACCTGTTTGTATACAGCCCATCTGCTATAATGGATTACACACCATCCTGCAAGACACCAGACTACTGCAGACTCCCTGTGTGCACTGCAGCTAAGCTGTAGTCCCAGATCTACAGGAAAGCACGTGTCCTCCCCTGTAGGGACTGGCTTACATTTGGACAGTCACTTCCAAAGGGTTTCCCAGGATTTCTATATTGATGACCCATCCTTAGGATAAGTCCTCAATATGTGATCAGTGGGTGTTCAGCACTCAGGACCGCAACTGATCAGCTGGCTGAAGAGGCCGCAGTGTTCAGGTGAGTGTTGTGGGCTCTTTTAATATCAGGCAGAGTACTGTACATATCGCATGGGCTGTGCTTGGTATTAAAGCTCCTCCCCATTTATTTGAATGGGACTGATCTGCTGCTGTACCATGTGACTGATGAATGTGAATGTACAAGCCAAATAGTTTTTGGTTCCATTAGCAATCCTTTTAGTTCCCATGTGAATCCCTTCCTTTTCAATTTTTTGTTTCATGTGCTGTATTAGGCCCGGTTCACATCTGCGTTCGGGTTTCCGTTCAAGGGAGTCCGCTTGGGGACCCCCCGAACGGAAACCTATACACATAAAAAGCGGTTTACCTGGGAAACCCACGGACCCCATAGACTATAATGGGGTCCGTGTGGTTTCCGCTTGGTTTCCGCACGAAGCAAGGGGAAAGGAAAGTGCTGCAAGCATCACTTTCCTCTCCGCATGTTTCATGCGGAAACCACATGGTCCCCATTATAGTCTATGGGGTCCGCGGCTTTCCCAGGTAAACCGCTTTTTTATGCGTATAGGTCTCCGTTTGGGGGGTTCCCAAGCAGACTCCCCGAACGGAAACCCGAACGCAGATGTGGACCGGGCCTTACCTGTAGCTACAGAATGTCTTGGGCCTTATTCACATGGCAATGACAGTGTATGGATGAATCCACGTGATGGATATAAAAACAGCCATAGACATTCAGAGGTTTTAAGGCCTTACACAAAGTCCTCTGCTTTTCTGTTCCGGCTCAAATGGGGCCTTAAAGGGGTTGTCTAGGACCTGAAGATATTTGATCGAGATACAGCAGCATCTCAATAAATTAGCATATCTGTGAAACGTTCCTTCATTTCAGTAATTCAGTAATACAATCCATAATCAGCGTCTTCCATGATTGTGTGTCCTACTGAACCAGACTGAGGGACCATTTACAGGCTTAGGAAACCTTGGCAGGTGACACTGAATTTACAAGACTGAACTGAACTTACAATATTCTCATTTTCTTAGATTTAGGTTTTCATTCCCTGTAATCCATAATTAACATTTACAGAAATAAAACACTTGAAATAGAAGACTCTGTGTGTAAAGAATCTAGAAAATATAGGAGGTCACTTTATTAATTTAATTACTGAAAGAAATAAACGTTTCACAGATATTCTAATTTATTGAGATGCACTTGTAGGTCATCACTATCAGATTGGTTGTCGTCCGATACCTGGACCTCCACCCTAGAAGCCATATACTAGGTATAAGGCCAGAAACAGGCCTGCTACTATTCAAGTCAATGGGATTGGGGCTACAGTGCCCTTCGCCAGCACTACAGTGTTCTGTATACTGTATACAACTTTAGTCTGTACACTGTAGTGGTGGCTCCCGGAACTGCAGCCCTGATCCCATTGACTTGAATATTAGCAGAGCTGTTTCTGGCTGTATACCTAGTATATGGCTCCTGGCGGCTGAAACTGCTGATCGGTTTGGAGTCCGGGTGTCAGACCCCGACCAATCTGATACAGACGGCCTATCCTGTCCATAGGTCATCAGTATCAATTATTATTGTGTTCCCGGACGTCCCCTTTAAGAAATCTTCTGCAGAAAGGAGACTCAATATATAGGGGTAGATGCACTTGCAATGCACAAAAAGTTCTACCTGCATTTACATGATGGTCACCCAGACATGGAGGCAAGTGTCTGCTAGGCCACCTAATGTCCCACACCCTGTATAATACAGTAAGTGGCGCTATAAGAAGAGAGGTACACATGGCCCCTGCAGCGGTGTCTAATACATGTTACACCAGGTGGTTTTCCGATCACAGCGGAGCCGCACTTTAACTGAGCAGCCGGAATGGTGGAACTTGTCCAATCCATCTGTATACAAGCAGGTGGCAGGATTGTATTTGATCTGACCGAATGTCTCGTTCTCGAGCACAGAATGTTTGTCCGCCGCTAATAAATAAACGAGAACCTTTTTGTCTGGTAAAAGCGTCGGAGAAGAACATTTATCACAAGTAGCCTCCTCTCTGCCCTCGTACTCGAAGCGCTCCTGCTGCCTTGAAACATATTCAGACCTCTTGAGTTCTGCCGAGCTGAACACTTTCGCTGGTTTCTTCACAGAGAAAGGGCTTTTAAAATGAAAAAAAAAAAAATATTGAGATTTTTTTTGTTGCAGTATGACAAATGGGGAAAAAAAAAAAAAATCCGCAGCCTGCATCTTCTCAATCCGCAGAATGGAAAATGATTTCGCCAACGCATCCGCACTTTGCATTCCCAATAATTTCATATCCAGTTTAGCAAAGCAAATATTGTATCTGTTTGCAGCGTGTCATTTCATCTGCACCGATAATCATCTTTTACCCTTCCCAGCGGCTGCTAATCCTCTAAATCTGAATGTGCTGAGCTCATCGCTAATCTCCGTTTTTGATCAATATTTACGCTCTGCGTTCGTGACGATGATGAAAATATGCGCAAAGGTGGGGGAGGGGGTCACACTAAAGCAAAGCATCTTGGGGTGACTACTATCACGCTGTGGACTTGTACTTGAGATCTTTAGAATACCCTGTGACTACACCTCCTGACTTTTTACCTGGCGGTTCAGTGTTGCCATAGGGGCACGTGCAGATAATAGATCTCTATTAAAGGGAGTCTTTTACCAGAACCCAACATATCAACCCAGCTCCACAGATATATTGGTTAGGGTCACCTGAGTCCAATGTTGTTTTGCCCATGTAAATCGGAGCCTGTATTGCTGAGATATTGCTGTTTTTGTCAATGATAAATCAGCTTTTTGGGCGCTGCCATTGTTCCAAAGAGCTCATTTGCATACTCACAAAAGCAGCGATATCTCTGTAACAGAGGCACCGATTTACGCAGGGAAAACACCACTTGACTCCGGTGACCCTAACCTATCTATCTATGGGCTGGGTTCATATGCTCAATTCTGGTGACCGACTCCCTTTAAGTGACTACCAAGCTTTATGCTATCTAGTTTGGCAATGAGAAAGTGGGAACAGGGGCAGAAACCTAAGACCTGGCATTGCGGTGTACAGTTCTGTGCGGATTTCATATTTTACAGATTTGGTTGTCAGAACTACGATTTACTGATACAGAGCACCAAATCACTTTTTTTCCTTTATATAGTGATAGGTTTAACCCTTTCCTGATCCATCGGACCAAAACACAGTTGTGTTTTTTTGTTGTTGTGGTTGTTTTCACCATCCAAGCTTTTTTTTTTTTTTCCATTGACCTAGCGGACTCGTTTTTTGCAGGACAAGTTACATTTTTTAATGGCAAAATTTCATATTTCCTATAATGTGGTGTTAGCTGTAAAATAAATAAATAAATTTAAAAAAAATATTGTGGAATGGAATGCAAAAAAATTGCAGTAACATGACATGTTTGATTTATGCTGCGGTCAGTCTGATTATGGCAATACCACATTTAGGTCGTTTTACTGTTTACTACCTAAAAAAATAAACTTGAGAAAAAAAAAAATGATGCCTTACCCTACCCAGCTTTCCCAGTAACAAATACAACAGAACATTTGGTTTTGTATCAAACAGAATATACTGTATACTGTGCGGGGCCTGTGTGATCGGTGCCTGCAGCGCTATTAAGTACCAGACCGCAGCGACGGATGTTGTTTTATGTGACACAGATTTCTATGGATTTGTTAGATGTTTTTGCAGATTTTTTGCCGCCATGTTAACTTTTGACATTTTTTTCCCCCAATAACCAGCTGCTCACTAGTAACTTGTAAAATGCCAGCAGCCATGTGAGGGGCAGCGCAGGGGAGCGTGTTGTGTGTAGTGACCGCACGCACGCCCGCTGCTAATTGTAGAGTTGTGTTCTTCATCTGTTCCCGCTTTCCTACTTGGCAGCTGAAAGCTCTGGGTTTTAGATGCTCTTTTTAGTGATTTTGTTGTACGGGGTAAACAAGTTTAGTTTTATACGGCGGGTCAGCAAACATGACCTTATAAAAGCACAAGCTGCAAATCTCCAGATAATGCCAGGGAATATTTTATTATTTATGGTGTATTCACACACGGAAGGTTTTGTTGCAGACATTTTTTTTTTCAGCTGAAGATCAGTTCCCTTTAGAGCAATAGGCCCTTACTGAACCCTACCGGTACTTGCCGGAAGCCCTGTGTATGGTGTGGATGATGTTGGGATGGAAGGGGTTAAAGGGTGCGCATACTATTGCAACCATCTCCTTTTTTTTTATTGCTCTAATTCTTAAAAAAAAAAAAAATCTTTAAAGGAAAAGTGTCGCCAGTTTTTATATTAAAAATATTTTTTAAGATTTTTTGGTGATATTTTTAATTTTCCATCTTATCTATATTTTTTTTTTAAATCAAAAAATTCTTACAATTCCAACCCTAAGCCTAAAATAGTTTGTGACTTCCTGTCCCCTGGAGGTGGACCATGGGCCATAGACACAGTGGCCTGGATCAGACCCTGTTGACATGTCTTATGACCTTTTGAGGGGGAGTAGATAAGCCGTGAAATCCTCTTTTGTGACTGGTGGATTCTTTATCTTATTTACATATACGTGATAGCTGTGATCATCAGTGTGCAGGTAAGTGAGGTGACTGCTGAAAAACAGGAAGTCTCAGTATATTATTTTGCTTAGTCGTCAGAGTCAGAACTACAGGATTGTTAGGATTTTTTTTTTTGAAATCTAGATAATAACATAGACAATTTCGAAAAGCTCAACAAAAAATCTTAAAAATATGTTTAACAAAAATCTTGGGTAAAAAATAGGTAATTTTCTTATTGGCACAATCCCTTCCAGCATCTTTGCCCATAGACTTAATCAGAAATCTGCAGAGCTATGCGTCTCCATAGTAACAGACTACAAAGACATACTATGCAGGGTATTTATTGAGCCCTACACTCCAGGATTCAGTAGGGGTTGCCATAGAAAGTGGTGTAACATTTCAGGATGGACATAATTAAACTCCAAAGATGCCTCAAATTTTCAAATTTATCGAGCGTTGTGTGCTCTTTGGTAAATTTAGTAGAAATTATGGCAGTGCAGACTCCCCATATGTAGTCTGGTCCTGCAGTCATGTAGTACTCCCTCTCTCTTCTCTTCTGGATTATTTACAAATGAGGAGTCTGATGAAAGAGAATAAGACCTGGTTTCAGGATCAGACTACATACAGGGTTTGGTTGTAGTCTGTTACCATGGAGACACATAGGCTATAACATAATAACGTTTCCTAATATAAAGTTTCTATGTCCCAGTAATATAATGTAACAGGAGTTTTGATGACCCCGCTATTGTCTGCCTTTTAATCCAGCCAGTACTCTTTGGGCAGACCTTCAGAAAAATGCAGGGGAATGTGAATTCTGCAAACTACACACTGCTCCTAGGAGGAATTCTAATATCAACATTTCAGGGAATTGTGATTTAAGCAAATACATACTACTTCTCTTAAAGGTGAAGTTACACATTTGCATTCATGTCCGTTCTTTTTCGTTCAGAGTTATCCCTGAGGAGTCGCCAATGGCTGACCTGGTGACATACGCCAACCAACTACCCGTATCTGAAATTATACATCAGGTAAAACATTCATTCTGTTTCTATTCAGAAATCTTTTGTTCATAAGTAATGTATGTACACAGTGACTGTACCGGCAGAATAGTGAGTGCAGCTCTGGAGTATAATACAGGATGTAACTCAGGATCAGTACAGGATAAGTAATGTAATGTATGTACACAGTGACTGCACCAGCAGAATAGTGAGCGCAGCTCTGGAGTATAATACAGGATGTAACTCAGGATCAGTACAGGATAAGTAATGTAATGTATGTACACAGTGACTGCACCAGCAGAATAGTGAGCGCAGCTCTGGGGTATAATACAGGATGTAACTCAGGATCAGTACAGGATAAGTAATGTAATGTATGTACACAGTGACTGCACCAGCAGAATAGTGAGTGCAGCTCTGGAGTATAATACAGGATGTAACTCAGGATCAGTACAGGATAAGTAATGTAATGTATGTACACAGTGACTGCACCAGCAGAATAGTGAGCGCAGCTCTGGAGTATAATACAGGATGTAACTCAGGATCAGTACAGGATAAGTAATGTAATGTATGTACACAGTGACTGCACCAGCAGAATAGTGAGCGCAGCTCTGGAGTATAATACAGGATGTAACTCAGGATCAGTACAGGATAAGTAATGTAATGTATGTACACAGTGACTGCACCAGCAGAATAGTGAGCGCAGCTCTGGGGTATAATACAGGATGTAACTCAGGATCAGTACAGGATAAGTAATGTAATGTATGTACACAGTGACTGCACCAGCAGAATAGTGAGGCAGCTCTGGAGTATAATACAAGATGTAACTCAGGATCAGTACAGGATAAGTAATGTAATGTATGTACACAGTGACTGCACCAGCAGAATAGTGAGCGCAGCTCTGGGTTATAATACAGGATGTAACTCAGGATCAGTACAGGATAAGTAATGTAATGTATGTACACAGTGACTGTACCAGCAGAATAGTGAGGCGAGCTCTGGAGTATAATACAGGATGTAACTCAGGATCAGTACAGGATAAGTAATGTAATGTATGTACACAGTGACTGCACCAGCAGAATAGTGAGCGCAGCTCTGGAGTATAATACAGGATGTAACTCAGGATCAGTACAGGATAAGTAATGTAATGTATGTACACAGTGACTGCACCAGCAGAATAGTGAGCGCAGCTCTGGAGTATAATACAGGATGTAACTCAGGATCAGTACAGGATAAGTAATGTAATGTATGTACACAGTGACTGCACCAGCAGAATAGTGAGTGCAGCTCTGGAGTATAATACAGGATGTAACTCAGGATCAGTACAGGATAAGTAATGTAATGTATGTACACAGTGACTGTACCAGCAGAATAGTGAGCGCAGCTCTGGAGTATAATACAGGATGTAACTCAGGATCAGTACAGGATAAGTAATGTAATGTATGTACACAGTGACTGTACCAGCAGAATAGTGAGCGCAGCTCTGGAGTATAATACAGGATGTAACTCAGGATCAGTACAGGATAAGTAATGTAATGTATGTACACAGTGACTGTACCAGCAGAATAATGAGCGCAGCTCTGGAGTATAATACAGGATATAACTCAGGATCAGTACAGGATAAGTAATGTAATGTATGTACACAGTGACTGTACCAGCAGAATAGTGAGTGCAGCTCTGGAGTATAATACAGGATGTAACTCAGGATCAGTACAGGATAAGTAATGTAATGTATGTACACAGTGACTGCACCAGCAGAATAGTGAGTGCAGCTCTGGAGTATAATACAGGATGTAACTCAGGATCAGTACAGGATAAGTAATGTAATGTATGTACACAGTGACTGCACCAGCAGAATAGTGAGTGCAGCTCTGGAGTATAATACAGGATGTAACTCAGGATCAGTACAGGATAAGTAATGTAATGTATGTACACAGTGACTGCACCAGCAGAATAGTGAGTGCAGCTCTGGAGTATAATACAGGATGTAACTCAGGATCAGTACAGGATAAGTAATGTAATGTATGTACACAGTGACTGCACCAGCAGAATAGTGAGTGCAGCTCTGGAGTATAATACAGGATGTAACTCAGGATCAGTACAGGATAAGTAATGTAATGTATGTACACAGTGACTGTACCAGCAGAATAGTGAGTGCAGCTCTGGGGTATAATACAGGATGTAACTCAGGATCAGTACAGGATAAGTAATGTAATGTATGTACACAGTGACTGTACCAGCAGAATAGTGAGTGCAGCTCTGGAGTATAATACAGGATATAACTCAGGATCAGTATAGGATAAGTAATGTAATGTATGTACACAGTGACTGTACCAGCAGAATAGTGAGTGCAGCTCTGGAGTATAATACAGGATGTAACTCAGGATCAGTACAGGATAAGTAATGTAATGTATGTACACAGTGACTGTACCAGCAGAATAGTGAGCGCAGCTCTGGAGTATAATACAGGATGTAACTCAGGATCAGTACAGGATAAGTAATGTAATGTATGTACACAGTGACTGTACCAGCAGAATAGTGAGCGCAGCTCTGGAGTATAATACAGGATATAACTCAGGGTCAGTACAGGATAAGTAATGTAATGTATGTACACAGTGACTGCACCAGCAGAATAGTGAGTGCAGCTCTGGAGTATAATACAGGATGTAACTCAGGATCAGTACAGGATAAGTAATGTAATGTATGTACACAGTGACTGTACCAGCAGAATAGTGAGTGCAGCTCTGGAGTATAATACAGGATATAACTCAGGATCAGTATAGGATAAGTAATGTATCTGCCAAGTTACAATTTTTCATAGTATCAAAGAGACTGAAACTTAGTCATGGCCCATTGACCCCGTATAGATCTGTTATCTGATGGATCTTGCACATCTTAGCGGCCTCAGAGCCTAAACTGTACAGTGATGTTCAGGTGAACATGTTCTTGAAGATGAGCAAAACTAGTCATTTTTCTTATAGACGTATATCACTGGAATGTGGCCTTATTTTTCTGATTTCCATGGCAACCTTAATGCTACACATGTAACCGTAATTCTCTCACTTTGTAGAACTGTATACGTGTGTGTGTGTGTGTGTGTGTGTATATATATTTATATTTTTTTTCTTATAAACTCAGAATTTATTATGTGAAAAGCGTAAGATCACCTCTTACTGAACGTAAATGTCTATATAATGGAACTGTGATGTGGGAAACAATTTGCAGGAGGTTCATTTTATTGTATTTCCCTCTCACTACTTGGTTTCTGATGTTTACAAAAATGAAGAAAAGAACACACAATGTAAACCTGTGTAGCTATATTATAGATTTACTTTAAGGGTAAGGTAATGCAGCACTTGCATAGTTCAGGTAAAGAACCTTAAAGGGGTTTTCCAGAATAAAAATATTACTAACCTATGCTAAGGATAGGTCATCAATATTACATCCAGGTCCAACACCAGGCTGCTCTCAGCAGCTGATACACAGAGAACGGAGCAGGAAGCATACAGCGCCGTTCTCTGCGTAGTGACTGAATTGAGTCACTACAGCTTAATTCTCATTTAAGTGAATTTGAGCTAATTTGTAATACCTGATTTGGCCACTACACAGAGAACGGCGCTGTCTGCTTCCTGCTCCTTTCTTCTTGTACCAGCTTCTGAGAGTGACTGATCGGTGGGGGTGCCGGGTGTCTGACCCCCACAAATCTGATATTAATGACCTATCCTTAGGATAGATCATCACTTGTCCACCACTTAGCATATTCTTCTTTTGTTTGAAGTATCCACAATGATAGGATCATCATATGGTTTCCCACTACATGGACCTTCTGCGATCAGCTGTTAAAAGCTGGGATTGCAGCAGTAAGGGATTCATTTTCCTGCAGCACCCCCACAGGGGGCCTTAAGTACTACATAGCACCGTTTGCTCAATGAAATCAATGGTGCTATATAAGCAAGAGAGATAAATAATAATAAATAAATCTGCTCTCCAAGTAATGCCTGGACGTGCCGGGTGTTCCAGAGCGAGACGCTCGTAGTGATAATTTTCCACCATGTCTAATAGACGAGGGTCCTGAAAGGCGACCTCTTCCCCTCTATTAACACAGAATTCTCTAACTGGGTATTTGAAAATGAGTTTTCTAGACCAGACATCCCCTTTAACATGAACTCTGTGCCACAATTAAAGGAAAACATTGAAGACATGAGAAAAATAGTTGCTGAATATATCAGCAGGGAAGGGATACAAGGCCATTTATAATGCTCTGGAGTTCTCGAAGAATAAACCTACTGATAGCTGTAATATGGAGAAGGCTTCAATAATCCCATAGTGACCCGGAGTATACGCTTGTAGATCTACATTGGGGGGTATGTATAAAAGTTAGGGAAACAGTCCAGCAAGTACTTGGGGTCCAGGAATATAGAAGTCTATGGAGTACCTATAGAACTTACTGATGTAAAGGTGACCATACACATTAGGTGAATGCCGACTGAACCTACCGATTTATCCGGGACTGGCCAAACTATCTAATGTGTATGGTGGTGTCCCAACTCAACTCTCTGAGAAACAAGGATCAGGTAGGTGGAATTTCAGCATGCCCAATCCTTTTGTTTGGTGTTTGCTTTGGTACATTGAGCACACGTGTGGCGTATTAAGAAAAAAAATCTGAATGAAATAACAGGATGGATCAATACAAAACACTTCCTAATGTATGTCCTGTTTAAATTCAGCCCCGCTTATCTGATTTATTTTCAGGTCATTGACCTAAGCTGTGACTTTTCGTTTGCAAACTCGCTCCCCTCCCTGTGTGCAGTGCAGCCAGCAAACAAAACATCACAGCAGCACTCGACCTCAGATGTGGGTGTGGTTAAAGCCTGTGATTTCGTTGCAGGGGAGAGTAGAGAAGAGAGGGGTGCAGAGAATGAGGGCAGACAGATGAATCATGGGAAATGTAGTTTGTCTACAGACTCACTGCCTGTAAATCACAGTGAGCCGCAAGTAAAATAAAGCCAAGCAAAGGGTGCACAAGGGGGCAGTGAGGATTTAGCACTGCTGTGGGTGTATTTGCAGATAGTTTTTGGAAGTTGGATAACCTCTTTAACCTCTGTTCTTGATATAAGCCCCCCCCCCCATGACTTTTAAGTCTATATGGCCACTAAAACGGACAGTTTATAGGACATGTAAGTTTTTATTATAGACCATTTTCACGGTATGTCAAAAAAAGGGGGCATGTGAATAGATCCATAGACCTTCATGGTTATTAAAGGGAACTTGTTAAGGCCTTGTGAACCCACTCTCAGGCTGAAGAGTAAGCTGCGCTGCCGGTCTATGTGGAGGGGGCCATGGGATGTTCTCCATCTTTACTGACTTCTCATGATTTGCGTCATATCGTCCTCATTCATAACCACATGTCCTGATTCATTGCCGATGCAATTTTTTTTTTCTTTTTCATCCTCTAATCTCTCGCTATAGTCGTCGCCCTGACTGTAATACAAGGGTTCTGTATTGAGCATAAATATCTCTTTATTGCAATCCTTGTCCTCTCCCATGCAGCACAAATTGTCCTACTCACTATTTAAGCAGCTTTTGAGCAATTCCTGTGATTTATGGAGACCGGAGAACGGTACAATAAGTCAGCCGCGCTATCACCATAGAAAAAAGTGATTTAAAAGCTGCACAGAGTCAACTTGTATTAATGCCAGGAGTGGGCACCACACACACTGGGGAGATACGGCGTGATATATGAGCCCACCACAGTGTAGCAAATAAGGGGAATAAATATGAAGCGGTCATGGGTGCGTACATAACACCACAGCAATTGTTCTTCTTATGATTTACAGATAACCAAAGTCTGATACTAAGCCAGGATTGTGCGAGCGCCTCACTGTAGATCGCAGTGGCTGGGACTCAGCGGATGGCAGGGCAGGCTGGGAGTTGTAGTATCACAAGTGATAGGGGGCTGTGGATTGCTGTACATTGGTCCGCAGGATATTTTATGGTTTAGGTTCCACTATGGTGAAGCTGAAAATACAAGTGCCATATGGAGTATATGAGGCAGTTGCTTAATATTACATATTACTTGGGCTACAATAAGCTTGTATGGGTATAGTATTTGAGCTTCTACCTCAAATTTCTCTCCAATTTCCACCTCGGAGGAGCAATTCGTGCCCTGGATTCTGCGGCTGAACCAGCCACGGTGTGTTGGTAGATACTAACCACTACATAGTGGGAGCACCCAACAAGACCTGTCATTATGGAGATACTCTGTCCCAGTTGTCTAACCATCATTATATGGCTTTTCTTAGTCTCTCCGATCCTTACACTTCCCTGTTTCTCTTTCTTCCTACACATTTACTTCAAGACCTAACTGCTCTATTGCCACCTAATATGTTCCACCCCTTGACACCGCCATTGTCACCAGATACCCAATGTTATTCACTCCACCTTTCAGTGGTTTTACTCTTGTGGTTGGCCAGTCTATATAACATGTCTAAAGAGGAAATTGCCCTTCAGAGGTGTCCAATAAACGTTCATCAATCAGATGCCGTCAGAGATGGCTTTATCTGTCCGTCATCTCATTCTGGATACGACTGTCTGACTTGTAACAAATCTTCTGCTGTCATTATGTCATATGCGTTCCTTATGATGTCATATTCACCCCATAATCTCCAGTATGATCTCGTTTGTCGGCTGTCAGAGGATCTTTTCCCATTTTATTTATGCTTTTTGTTGCTTCTGTAATGGATCCACGGGAATGAGGTTAATTAACTTCTTTGGTGGCCGTAGGCCAATGTACCGTGCTCGATGAGCAGAGATAATGGAGCTTATTGTACGGAGCCGTAGTGCCGGATGCCCTTTGGATATTCATTGTCATTGACGAAGGTTCGATATACCCTTGGACAATTGCTGGTCACGTCAGGATGGATTGTTTACTGGTAATAATGCTTATTTTTTGTTAGGTCACTTTTTTCCCACTTTTGTTTGTTTTGTTTTTTTTGTTGGCGATGTGTAAATGTGCTGGCTGAAGGGTCACAAAACCAAAAATGTATCTATATAGTTTGCCATCTATTTTCTGTTATCAGGCATAGGGCCATTGGGGAAATGTAGTCTAACAAAAAAATCTATCCTGGGGAGTAAAGGGGTTGTATAGGCTTACAAAGATCATGGCTGCCTTCTTGCAAAAACAGCACCACTCCTGTACATGGGTGGTTTGCGGAATTGCAGCTAAGCACCATGTACTTGAATAGGGCTCAGCTGCAATACCACCTGTGAACAGGTGTGGTGCCGTTATTGGAAGAAAACAGGCTTTGGTTTTCCGGGACCAAAGTAGTGATGGTCTATCCCTAGGTCTTTCACTCTGAAATATCTGTTGACTACGTCTTTCTATAGCAATAGAGACTGCAGTGCAAAGAGGTATCATATTCTAGTTCACAATAGAGGTTTGGGGAGGGGGAAGATTAAGCAGAAGCTGTGAAATGCACAAAACAGACTGCTGCAGATATCAGTAGGTTTTGTATCTCACCCCAAGTGCTTTATTCACATCAATGCAGGTCAGTACTTTTTTGTAATGTCTTCTATGATCCTGCTGAAGCTTCTGGGTGAGTAAGAGAGAGTTATGGAGCAGATTCTCCTCTATGGGAGACCACATAGCAGCTAGTCTGCACTTACCAGCTCAGGAAGAAGTGAAGAGGCGAAAACTGCTAACAAGCAGAATACAAGTCAAAATGACTGAAAATAGTCACCCTGTACTATTGATTTATATAAAGGTCAGGTACACGTTAACTGTTATCGAAGCTCCCATAATGCACTGCTCTCTAGTAACAAGAAACCAGCAAAATTCTGAATGAATGGAGAAGAAAACCTCATGTAACTTAAAATCCATAGAAGATAAGTAAGGCACATGACTTGCAATTTCCTTCCACCTTTTATAAAGATTTAAGCTTAAAATTTTCAAAAAAAATCTTAAAAAGTGGAGTTTCCCTTTAAGTAGAAATGAAAAAGTGTCCTATATTTGGGTTTACAGATATTGAGTATGTGTTTTGTGTGCTGGGCCCTGCTGCTCGCGGTATAGCTGGTGATCCGCTGTGTTTCAGAGCTATAAATGACCCAGCAGCGTGTAAATGTCACATTAAGAATTCTGTCTGGTCGCCGGACTCTCCAACTAAATGAATTAAACAGCGGTGGAGGCATTGAGTCGATACGCTCCTAACAACAAGTGCGAGCAATGAAACAGTTTGCGGGTAGCCAGGAATAAGTAAATAAGAACTTCACGGAATGGTTCCCCAGAAGCCGTCGCCACAAAGAGGAAAACTCCGGGTAACCTTTCCAGTTGTCGTCCCTATGAAATGTCAAAGCCATATTTTTAGCGTAATGAACTAATAACGGCGTGCTTCGTTACATCGGTCGCAGATACAGGACTGGAAATGTACACGGTGACGATGACTTGCCAGTCCTGCACAATGAAGCCAGAAAGTCGATGCAAAAACAGAGAACGCTCCTGACATTACAAAACAAAGTCCCACCCTCTTCTACCAAGTCTGCAGAAATTCTATACAGTCATTGTGTAGTTGCATCGGAAACACTGGAGGAAACCAATATGGCTGCCATTACACCTGCATTGGACACCGCTGTTCCCGGCAAGAGAGCAACTGGTCTTTTAATAAAGAGTTAATGCCGGACTTGTATATTAATGACCTATCTTTAGGATAGGTTTTAGGATAGGTTGTTAATATGGCAGGGGTCCGACACCTGCGACCCCCACATCTGATGGTTGAAGTGGCCACAGCATGCAGTTGAGAACTGCAGCCTCTTCACGAAGTACCAAGGACAGCGCCATACATATTGTAGGGATAGTGCTAATTGTGGCTCAGACCCATTCACTTTATTAGGACTGAGCTGCTAATGTTCCATGTAATGGATGTGACATCACTGACGCAGAGAAGAGGCTGCAGCGCTCCTGAGCTGATCAGTGGAGGACCTGGGAGTCAAACCCCTGTCGATCATATATTGATGGCCTGTCTTAAGGAGAGGTCATCAATACGGAAGTTCCAGAAAACTGTAAAGCTTTTCCATATTACTGGGATGATCAGTAGGTGTCCTACCTTTGGGACGCTTATTGATCCTGAGACTGAAGCGTATAAAGTGGGTGGATGGGAGCGACAATGTGCACTGACCTGCAGCAAAGCTCCATTAAAGTAAATTAGACGGTGTTCGTGTGAAGCCCCACACTGCGGCACTACTTAAGTTGTTCCTGGCCGCACGGTTTTGCTGGTTTGCTGTGTCTTCATCCTTAGGGTTCATGCACACGACCGAATCCTATCCTGCTCTATGATATCTGATCAGAAAGGGACGGACCCCCCATTGTAATAAATGAATCACTCTGATGTCATCTGGGTATCATCCGGCACCCGCACATGTGTCCTTAGAGTCATGAACATGTTCAGGTATTTTTGTCTTTTATAGGACGACTGGTGTTCTCCACTTTTTTCCAATCTATTCCTGGCTTCAAAAACCGCACAAAAACCTGAATGTTTGTCTTTACCCCATATAACTTCCTGCATATTCACTGGCCAGAAGGGTTGCCGAGCAGGGAAAAACTGAAGGGGTTGTCGTGAAATCAACAACTATCTCTGAGGAAGGGGCCACAGTGAGCAAGAGAACCCGAGTATCTACTACGCTCTTCTGTTGTTCCTATAACGCTCTACCTGCACCGTGTGAATGCAGCCTTACCAGCCATGCAGATGAAAACCCTCTTGCCGGTCATAATAATGGTAATGTGCAGTAAAACCGTGCAAGTTTTTAGCTCTGCAATACTTACAGATCTGTAATACTGATGTAATATAATCTGGGCTACCTCGATTATATGTCTAAGGCCTTATTCACATGTCCACGTCAATTACGTGTTTTTTTCCCATAGACCAACAGAGATCTGGTCTATTTTTCAGACCACAGGGCCGCAATAAATTCTATGGGTCAGTGAAAATCATGGAAAGCACACATGCCACCATAGTACGTCCTTTCGGGTCTAACAGCCAGGACTTGGCGCTGTTCACATAGATGCTGCAGACCCCATACCAATAGTAGTAGAAGCTATAATGCCGCCATATTACGTCCCCTCAGGGCTAACAGCCAGGACGTGGCGCTGTTCACATAGCTGCTGCAGACCCCACACCAATAGCGGTAGAAGAAGTAACGCCGCCATGTTACAACCTTTCACGTCTATAACAGCCAGGACGTGGCGCTGTTCACATAGCTGCTGCAGACCCCATACCAATAGCGGTAGAAGAAGTAACGCCGCCATGTTACAACCTTTCACGTCTATAACAGCCAGGACGTGGCGCTGTTCACATAGCTGCTGCAGACCCCACACCAATAGCGGTAGAGCTATATGCCGCCATATTACAACCTCTCCGTCTGTAACAGCCAGGACATGGCGCTGTTCCATGCTGCTGCGACCCCATACCAATAGCAGTAGAAGCTATAATGCCGCCATATTACGTCCCCTCAGGGCTAACAGCCAGGACGTGGCGCTGTTCACATAGCTGCTGCAGACCCCACACCAATATCGGTAGAAGCGATTACGCCGCCCTATGACGTCCTTTCTCGTCTAGAACACCATCATCCCGGCTGCACCGTAATTGCTGACATTTCCGGGAAGCACGAATCTAATTTAGAAGGGACATGGTAGCAGGGAGGGCAGAAAGGGAAGAAAAAAAAATCTGCTTTCTGTGGAAATGCAATCCTTTTATGTAACATAATATATTCTCCATCTAAAAACTTCATTTGCTTTAAATTAACTTATATTTCCAGTGAGAACGCCTGAAAGAAGCACAAAGGGAGGCTTAGTGATTTAGTCTTCCATCAAATAAACCACATAATTAAAAAAAGGGAAGATGGCAAAGAGCTGCTTGAGAGCCTGGCGCTCCCTCCCACCGGGACTTCAGATTAGAGAAATTAGAAAGACTTTGCACAGAAATTGGGAGATAGAATTAATTTTTGCTTAAGCAGGAATGTGTCAAAAGCCTATTATGTTAATTTTTCAATTTTGCCTCCACAAGTCACGCGTTCTAAAATGGTCGCATCCCGGAGAACACTATAATTAATGTCTATTTCTGCCGCCGAACACGATAAAACAAGTGTCAAGAGCCAGCTCGCACATCACGGGGCGTCCACATTACCGAGATGTCATGTCATCTGTTTTCTTAGTGCGTTTTCATGGGGTGAAAATGCGGCGTTAAAGGGACGCCGTCATGAGAGACGGCGAGAAGAGAGACGGCCTCATGTCCTTTATTTAACTGGGGCTCAGGGGGCAACAAACGCTCTGTGTCCACTGTCCTTACTGGCCATAAGGATGTGTGCGATGATCTAAATAAAAATTGTTGAGCTAAAAAGTTGAATTTTTTTAAAACCATTTTTTTTTCTATTTAAAAAAAAAAAACATATGTAACAGCGCTGTGCAAAAGTTTTAGGTAGAAAATGCTGGATGGTAAGAGCACTTTCAGAAATAGAAGGGTTAATAGTTTATTTTTGGCAGTGAATGAAGAAAAGAGAAATGCAAATCCCAATATTTGGTGTGACCTTTGCCCTTTGATTATATAACTAAAAGCCGATAAAGATGTGGTCACAGCATGGAGTATAGATGATACCTCCTCTTTCCTCTACAGAGCATGCCCACAACACTCTCCTATAGATGTTACTACTTTAAAGGGGTTTCTGGGCCTTGTATTTTGATGGTCCACCCTAGTGATCAGTGGGGGTCCGACACCCGGGACCCTCATCCATCACCTGGTTGAAGCGGCTTGAAGGTTCAGGTGAGTGCTGCAGCCTCTTCACCAAGCACACTACTGTACATACTGCTCTGTAATGCAACTCAACCCTATTCACTTGAATAGGACTGAGCTGCTGCTGTGCCATGTGACCCGATAAACATGATGACATCATCGGCACAGGAAAGAGGCAACAGTGCTCAACATCTGACCAGCGGAGGGTCCAGAGTTTGGAACCCCCACCGATCACATTTTGATGACCTATACTGAGGATATGTCCTTACTATTCAGGTCCTGGAAAATTCCTTTAAATTGGTTGTCCCAAGACTGCAACTCAACACCCATCCATGTGGGATCCGAATGTTGGGACCCCCAGCGATCACAACAACAGGGATGAGCGTGTGTGTCCGCCATTGAAAGTCTATAGGATTGCCGAGGACAGCACTTGGCTGTCTGTCAGTCTCGTAGAGATATTGGTGCAGAATTCAGACTCGGAGTACACGAGAAAGCTGCAGAACTTCTACACTGCTTGCCTTTCCATACCGTATGACCGGACGACCTGTGTAATGTGTTTTGCGCAGCAGGTTCTCCTGTATCTTCCATTGTCGTCTTTGATGTGCGGCGCCGTTTCTTGTGTAATTAATGTTCTTTAATTAATGAGCTTTTGTTTCTGACATCTGTTTCTGATCTGAACATGATGCATAAGGTTTGTGTGCGCTCTCCGGGAGCAGCAGAATATTTTATGTGCGAAGCCTCTTTGACTCTGCTACATAAGGCGACGTTAATTCCGCTGTCAGGATGAAGTCCTGCTTATAACAGGGTTTCCGGTGGTCGCACACGGGTCCTTCTACGCCACTAGTTTGCAGGCCGCATATCAGCCGCGCACACATTCTCCATAATAATCAGTGGAGAGCAGCTGTATATAAATGCTTAACCCGCCGACAGGAGATAAAGCTCCTGCATGCAAATCCTCTCCAATGGACTCCATGTAAATTACCTGCCTCTGTCACCATCACAACCTCAACAAGTTTCTTAAAGTGCGCACCGTATTTCTTGAGACACATGCTTGAAATTATATACTTTTTTTTTTTTTTTAAGGGGTTATTTGGATTGGACAGGAGGGTCGCCTATTTTCGCTATTGGGGAAGCCAAGTCCGACATTAAGAACAATGGGCTTTCTTTGTATTGAATGGTCTGACTGAGTCGTCCCAAGGTGGAAGCGCTCCTCAGAGGCGGAACCAGAAGCTCCCCGACCCAATGCAAAAATCTGTAACGGCGCCCCCACCCACCATGTGTCTTTTATAATACTGGTGTCTTCTCAAATGGCAGAAGGACCTTTGGGCCTCCATAGACTCCAGCACCTTGGTGCAGTAGTTGCCTTTGCACCCCCTATGTCTATGTCCTTGAGTTGTCTGACCTAGATGAGTTAGTATAGTTGACAATTGTTCAGAGTTTGCTAAGACAGTTCCGGCATATTTGGGCAAGTCCCAGTTTGGAAAGTGGACATGGCTTATGAAATACCACCATAAAGTGGGACGTCCTATTCAGCTTATGGGCAGATCCATGAGGTCCAGGGACAGGTCTAAGGACAGACTTAAATGTCCCTATTTTACCAGATCCAAAGTGGGCAAGTAGGGGATTATAGGGGTGTTATCTAAAATTGGCTATCCCTTTAAGGGGCAAAGCAAAAGCCGTCTCTGACTTTGGCGGACCAGGCCCATTCCTATGTTGTATGGCCACTGCAGGAGTAATGTATGGCTGGCCACTTCTTCCCTTTCATGCAATATCAATATATTCTTTGGGGTTTTAGAACCTGCAATAACATCAGTCAGGAGTTTATGCAATGATACAATCCCTTTAAAGTGACAGTCCACCCTAAAAATATAATTTATCCACCCCTTACCTATGGGAATTATTATCATCTGGTGCCCTCTATAACAACCACCAGGTCCCCGTTCCATAGATTCTCCCTGTTCGGCTCCTCTGCGCATCCTTTATAATGTCCACCATCATTTTCAGGAACGCTATCTGTAAGTCATTACTAGAAGATCGTCACAAAGACTGTGTCAGGACTGATCTCTGTGTGACGATCTTCTGTAATGACCAGAGGAGCCGATCTATGGAACTGGGACATGATGGCTGGAACGGGGAAGTCACCAGATAAGTATACTTCCCATAGGTAAAGCATGGTTAAAGCAACCGCCCACCCTAAAACTATAATGGGGTCTTTCGCGTGTCCGCTATCTTGAAACTGAAAGCAGCAGAGAAAAAAAGTCCTCAGACGCAGATGTGAACATTTCATTTCCAAATCGGGACATTCATAAGCCACGCCCATAAATTATCCAAGGCGCCCCTTTTTATGTGTAATTTGCATAAACCCCACCCCTGCGGGGCTCTTCTCAGGTATTCACACTGGTTATACTAGCTGGCACATGCCAATGCTGTGTACCTCTTATCCTAATGAAATGGCAATTTCCCCGACGTCCCATGTGCCATTTTTTTTGCTCATCTGATAAAACTATGCCTTTCATTACAAAATGGCCCCCTTAGTAAACTTGCTCCGCTATCTGCAGTGCTTTTCGATGTGGATGACGGGTGTTCCAAGTTCACCGACCCTTTTAATGTTTGTTACATTGTTATCTGTGCATTGTTTTTAATTACTGATACCCCGCCGGCCCCAGATTACCGATCCCGCCGTCTATCAGCGTGTACACCTACTTTTTCTAATTGACTGTGCTGATTTACACAGATCTTATCCGGCTCATATAGTATTGTGAGCTGCCTGGAAATATCGGCGCCTGGTCTCTAAGGTCGGGAATCTGGAAGGATATATTTAGTCTAGTTATGTTTTATCTGTCCAAATATTTAGACACCAAGTCAGCTGATATCGAGTTAACGTCCTTGACGGTCCGCGGCCCCCTCTCCCTCCTCCGCCATATTATGCAGGTAGCTATCTCGCCTGCACTTGACATTTTAGTGCTGATTATCCCAACTTTCCATGGTATTAATGTTATTTATAAAGCTTCGTTTAGTAACATTTATCTCTTCCGATGGCCTGGAAAAGCTTCTCGAGGATATACCTGTCACCAGATGACAGCTCATCCAGATAAATAACATGCATATGAATAAAAACTAGAAGACCAAGACACTTCTTACATCAATTTTTATCTGCATTTGACTGAGGTCAGATCCCCCGGTGTCTTAACTTGTGAAAAATGGGAACACATGGATGAGTAGGAGGCGAAGAGCGCCGCGCTGATGACTGATGGTATTCCTGTATTTACAAGTTTTCTACCTTCTTAAATGTCTTATATGACGTCCAGTTTTCTTGAAAGATTAACCATGGTGGCGGAACAGTCTACTGTGTTATTGGAGGTATGTCAATGCAGCGCAGAGTATTTCAGAGTGTGGAAGGCTAGTGATGGGTTATAGCAAAGTGAGGGCTGCCCAGGATGGGGCAGTTTCATGGAAATAGGATGGGAAAGAAAACCCCTGTAGTTAAGAAGATGAAGGCAGTGATCACAACAGCAGGAGGAGAGTGTGCTGAGCATGTGGAAGACACTGACCCCAATATTTGTGATTAGGGTAGAGTCATAGGTGGCAAAAACGGATATTACAGCTGGGGAAAAAAAACACTACCCAGGTATCCAGCACGCCTGATACTGATTTCTCAGTTTTTGGGTTGCTTTCTCTATAATGGCAGGAGAGGAGTGTACTGATTTTGGTGTAGGCAGTGACTCTTTACCTCTTATGATTGTGTTGGTGAGGCAATGTCCTAAAGAGGGTGGAGATAAAATACTATGTAGCCAAGCAAATGAAAGGAATGGTAACAGCAGCAGGAGAAGAGTGTGATGGACGTGTCGGGGGGCAGTGACCTGTTAATTGTGTTGGTGAAGGCAGGATCTTGTGCTAACAGGGGATCATAAGGACACCAGATACAGTTGGTCGTGGGTAGAGAATAATAGAATGTGAGGATCGAGTAGACAAAGGCATAGGAGTCCTCTCCGGCTAGAGATACCGTATATATTTTTTGTAAATCTGTCCTAGTTACAGTAATGAATGACAGTGAATGTATATAACCTCTCCATAGTGTAAGTGATAAATGTATTACTGGGGGCCCCACTGCTTGGATTCTTGTCATCACTATAATGGGGTCCTAGGCCACCTGTATGATTCCAGTAAGAAGGAGTTTGGATTTAGTGGTGGTCAAGTATGTGCCCTGCAGTGTCTATGGGGCTGACCTGCACTTGTCATCCATCCCATCAATCTAAGTAGGTAAACTACGGCGTAGTCGTCCTCTCTTCCAACTGCACATCTTGTAGGTGTTGGGAATATAGGGAATTCTGTAGAATCCTTCAGATGATTCCCAGACAAAGTGCAATCCTATTCAGATGACCTGTGGCATGTACATTATCCCTACATCATCCCTACCATAGAGACAGGGCACAGGACTGCTATGGGGGTTCTTGGTGGGAGGGACCAAGCCTTTAACCACACCCCTGCTTACTGACACCGTCATTGGATACAACCTGTAGCAGCCACTAGGGGGAACTCACTGCGTACAGATTTATATACCAGCATAAGGGAGTCTGTCAGCAGGAAAATTAGTATCCAACTAATGACAGTACTTTGTAGGGCAGCTTCTACACTTTCCAAAGATGCCTTTCTTATTCTACTTGCAGCTCCATTTTCATGAAAATCTGAGTTTTGTTTTTTAAATGAGCTAAAAAGGCCTTTAGGGACATTTCTTCTGCTGGGGCTTCACGCTCTGCTTTAGATAACCCTAACTGCAACGTGTGACAAAGCGGGAGATGTCACTCAAGCAATGGGGGGCAGATCTGGGCGGCATTTAGGGGCGATTATCTAGAACAAAGAGAGCAGGAGAAGAAATGTCCCTAAAGCCAATAAAACAATACAATAAAACCCTGATATTCATGAAAATGAAGTTGCAATGTAGAAAAAGATGAGACGTTTGATACTGATTTTCGTGCTGACAGACTCACTAGGCAGATGGCTCCCCCTAGTGATGACTGCATGCAGCCAGTATTGTATTTAATACCATGTGAGTCATATATGCAACCTACAACAGCCACTAGGGGGAGCTCACTGCATACAGATAGATGGCTCCTAGTTTAATACTAGCTGCCACATTGCCCTAGCTTAGAGAGGTGGCTCCCCCTAGTGCTGACTGCATGCAGCTATAATTGTATGGTATACCAGGTGAGAAAAGCAGAGACCCCCCCCCCCCCCCCCTCCTTCCCCTACAGATTATATTAAGAGATCAGCTAAATCTGGATTCTAGAGTGAATCGGCAGACATATAACTTGGGGCCCTATGATTTCGGATCCCAGCAAATAACTATATTTCACATTAACCGTATTGCAAGAACAGCACGTTTTGCTAATATCCATAAACTCCCGGCCCGTGTGGGATACATAGACACGACGCAGCACTTGATATAGCCGTACACGCATATAAACACATCACACAACACAATACTAATTGGGAAACAATACATCAGGCAGACAACACTATAAAAGGGATGTAAATCAATACTTCAGTTTTTGCATACATAGGTGCGCATGCAGTCATATAGCACATACCTAATTCTATAGCCTTGCCTCACCCCGGGCACCGCTGCCTTGCTATGGGATGATTAATCTCCAAACCTTGTTCTGTTAACCCCTTAGGCGTCCTCCTGACACTTGGTACGCTGCATATTTATCATGTTGTACATTGAAGTTTATTGTACAACTTAAGGCGATGAAGGCTACAGGAGCCTAATGATATACACGGGGAGCCTGAAGAGTTTACACACTGCGTACACACGCCTGCGTCTATACCACTGGGGACCAAATGTAGTCCTAGTCCTTTCATCTGACACGTGCCCGATTATCAGAAATTCTGAATTATAGGATAGTCATAGAAAAGTGTATAAAACTGTTGTTGGGACTCCCACCTATGACGAGAGTAAGGGCCCCGTGTTATATTGTAGCATCTTCAGTACTTGCCAAGCACAGCGCCATACATTGTACAGTGGCTGTGCTTGGTATTGCAGGTCAGCCTTAATTGAATGGGCCTGCGCTGCAATCAGGCCATGTGACCGATGAACATGACATCACATGGCCTGTAAAGCAGTGCTGCTGCCGCTCCAAAAAGCTGAATTGCTGGGGGTCCCAGGTGTTGGCCCCCTTGCTAATTGATAACCTGTATACATGCACCCTGCAGAGGTTGATGTAGGAGAAATGTAGAATTATATGACAGCCATTTTAGGGGTTTTCTGAGACTAAAATAAAATATTAATAACACACCTCTTCACAGGCCATGTGATGTCACTTTTCTCGGTCACATGGCCTGTTTGCAGTTCAATTCCATTCAAGTCAATGGGGCTGAGCTGCAATACCAAGTACAGCCACTATACAATGTACAGCACTGTGCCTAGCAAGTTGTCTAGAGGCTGTAACTCACATATGAATGCTACAGCTGATCAGTGGAGGTTCCGGGTGTCAGACCCCCTTCCAATCTGATATTGATGACCTATTCTAAGGATCCATTAACTAAATGGTCTCCCATGTAATGCATAGACATACTGGGTCTGCTAGAACAGCTCCCCAAGAAAAGGCCCCTCTCTGTGATATCCCTATGGGCATACGGACGGGGGGTATGATGTGAGACAACCTCAGACATTCCTCTGGGTTACTTCTATTATTCCCATAGTCCATGGCGTGTCTCTACATACTCTGACATTATCCAAGCACTATCAGCCATCCTATTGCCAAGAGAAATGGTAATACCCTTTTTTCATACATTTCCAGGAGGAACAATGGAGGAACACATGCTCAGGAATTGCTATTTTATGAGTTAAAGAAATATTTACTAAAATAAATGTGCCAGGGGTGCTGACTTGGGCCACTTAACTGAGGGGTTAATTTTAATTTGGACCCTTGTAGAGAAATAAAGACCCCTTCACATCCTCCTCCTCCCCCCCTTCACAGCATGAGGGCGCTCTAATCACAATGGCTGTAGTTTTTCTCTCTCTCTCTCTCTTGCTGGATAAGTCTATGGAGCGTTCCTAACCTGCCGCCTGAATATAATATATATAGTAATTACGGAGCGTTCGGCGCGGCGCTCATGTCATGTTCTAAAGCTTCAATTTATGGTAAAAATGTTTCTCTTTGTGATATGTGCGAAGAAATGAGATCAGGTATTTTCTGCGCCGCTGTTCTCCGCTCACCGCTGGGACGTTCCCTTATTTGTTTTTTAATCTTAGTAATTCGGTAATATCGATCTAACTACAATTTCACTGTTCTGGAGAGAGAACAAGTTTTGTTGATTCAGTTTTTTTTTTTTTTTCCGAAGACAAAAAATTGATTTTATAATTTAAAAATGTATTTGCAATCTCTGTTCTCCGCAGTCCGCTCTGGAGATGCCATCAGTTCATTAAAGAAGGCGCCGGGCAGTAGGCACGTACAACTCAAAAAGGACTTAAGGAAGATCTGAGTCTTAGCCCGTGAGAAAACAAACTCTCAGAGGCGAGGGCCCTTGCGCAAGAACAATTTTTTTTGTCCATGAGGAAAAAAAATGGAACAGTCACAAACTTATTACAGTCCATGAAGTCCTTCGTACGTCTATAAGTCTTCATACATGGTGTCCTATCAGTTTTTCTGCTGCTAATAATCCCATTTCTGTCTGAGGCTGTGGGCGTGTACAGTTAGGAGCTGTCTGCCCCTCCCCTACCCGTTGCTGATAATATTCTGCCATTCTGCCAGGAGTAACTATACAACTGCATTTAAATAGCTGAGAAAATGCCAAGTGACCATGATAAGGAAGATCCAGGAACACTGGACTGCAAATACAGGGCAAATACATGCAGGCAAGCAGATAAAACACAAGAAACAGAAAAACAGTCTATGAGCACAGTCAGTAAAGCAGTCAGAAGTAAATACGAGTACATAGAAGACTTTTCTTACATTGTAAGATGTGAGATTTGCAGAATCCTCAGTCTTTTGCACACAGCAACAGTTTGCAGACATGTCTGTGCAGGCTGTGTGGAGAATCAGCCCCTCCCATCTCCGTCCCCTACTCACTGAGACAAGCAGTAGAGTGGGCAGCAAATTAGATAGAAGGGGATCCCAGTGATCGGACTCCCCCATCGGTGCCCCCACATGTTATATAATGGCCCCCACGCTCAGTAGAATAGCCCTGTTAGTGCACCCACATGTAGTATAATGGCCTTCATCCTTGGTGGGGGCACATTGCAGATTGGGTGGGACATGTGTACGCGTACCCCAGGTTGAGCACCACTGTTCTGCTAGAAATTTAGGAATGCTAGTGACATGACCCAGGAAGCCCAACCAGATTATCTCCTCCAAAAGGAAGAGAGACCCATCAGGACTGGCTTAAAGGCCAAGACCGGTCCACCAGTCCTTTAAAGGGGTTATCCCATCCTTTTAGGTCATATGTAAATCTCACAGGGGGTTCCTGTACCTGGGCTCCCCTTTATGAGCCAGAACACAGATCTGCTAACAAGCCGCATCGTTGCCATGTGTTAGATCTATGATGGAGCCTGCCGTCCATGGTCAGAGTCCCACTGTATCAGATAACTTTCCAGCAGGTGAAGAGTTGGCTCTAGCCTAAAGATGACATTTCAATTGTAATAGCTTTAAGATCCCAGATAGTAAAAAGCCTTTTCTACCTAAAGAGCAGCGACCGTATCCGAGAACTGTGCACAGTCCAACGAATTGGGCCGAGATTTATTGCGGATTTATTTAAGGTAAAAATCCTGATATTGTGTAAATTATCAAACTCCAGAGAGCAGTAATCCTTAATCCCACGCAGGAGAGTAAGAAAACCTGGGACCGGTGCCCATTCTCCGTAATCTACTCTGTCTCCATAAAAAATGAATATTTATGGGGAGGAAAAGGCATTTTTTTAAGTCATTAGCTGAAGTCTTAGCTTGGCTTAGGGTAATGAGCAGCGAGGCTTCCCTGCCACAGTGATAGATCACCCTCACAGGCTCCACTGACTGCCGCAGCCTCCCCGTCTAGCCCGACTGTTATACCAGCGGACAGAAGAAGAGCTACATACACTGGAGTGCATAGTGTGTGCATAGTGTATAGTTTGGGTAGGTACAAGGGGATCTTGGCTTTGTGGTCATACTACGGATGGTAAAATATGACTGTATTACGGACCATGTGAAACAGTCTAATATGCCGCAAGTAAGTGATTGTGCCCCTGACTATACACAGGCATAATTGCTCGTCTTGATCACTTACCTGCTTGGGAGGTGTCAAAGTTCAAATACCGTAGTTAAGACCACCATATAGTGCCCACATCATATGGTAATATTGTAGTAGCATCTTATAGACACCGTATAATACCACCATTTAGTGCTCATATAATTTGGTAATACTGTAATAGAATCTTATGGTCACCATATAAATACCACCATATAGTGCTCACATCATATGGTAATATTGTAGTAGCATCTTATAGACACCATATAATACCACCATATAGTGCTCGCTTCATATGGTAATATTGTAGTAGCATCTTATAGACACCATATAATACCACCATATAGTGCTCACTTCATATGGTAATATTGTAGTAGCATCTTATAGACACCATATAATACCACCATATAGTGCTCGCTTCATATGGTAATATTGTAGTAGCATCTTATAGACACCATATAATACCACCATATAGTGCTCGCTTCATATGGTAATATTGTAGTAGCAACTTATAGACACCATATAATACTACCATATAGTGCTCGCTTCATATGGTAATATTGTAGTAGCATCTTATAGACACCATATAATACCACCATATAGTGCTCGCTTCATGTGGTAATATTGTAGTAGCATCTTATAGACACCATATAATACCACCATATAGTGCTCGCTTCATATGGTAATATTGTAGTAGCATCTTATAGACACCATATAATACTACCATATAGTGCTCGCTTCATATGGTAATATTGTAGTAGCATCTTATAGACACCATATAATACCACCATATAGTGCTCGCTTCATACAATATTGTAAAAGTATCCTATGGTTCCCGTTTAATACCACCATATAGTGCTCATATAATATGGTAATACTGTAATATCATGTTATGGTCCCCTTATAATACCATCATAGAGTGCTAACATCATATGGTTATATTGTAAAACCCTCTTATGGTCCCCTTACAATATTACCATATGATGTGAGCACTATATGGTGGTATTAAATTAGCATCTTATGGTCGCCATATAATGCCATGATATAGTGTTTATATAGATAATATTCTAAAATCATCTTACAGAGCCCATGTAATACTACCATATTGACGCAATGCTGTCCTCTTCTGCTCCAGTATTGTACTTATACCGGCCCCAAATAGTTGTTATCCCAAACATGTACAGAAGGGCCCATCCTAAGTTTGACATTTATGACACATCCTGCTCGGGTTTTTTTCCGCCCGTATGACCATCAGTGTACCAAAACTCAGGCCCCTTCCTCCACTTAACCAATAACAGTACATACAGAAATGGTTAACATTCACTGATGTTGCGGAGCACGCCTGTGTTATTCGTGTAGTTCACCAGACACACAGAGCGATGCTATGCGATTAGCGTGGCGGTCCCATCCAGCGGTTCTTTGTTACTTGCTACATCTGTTGCTCTCTGTGACATCACAGGATTTCTGAATCATTTCTTAATTTGGGAGGGGGTCACTTGCCCGCTCCTCTGTTTGGCCTTTTTAGGGCGTCTGGATCACTTTTTCGGGATGGAAATAAAATGTATTTTCCTCCTAGGAGAGCGATGGTGGTGATATTTGTGCCCTGCCAGAAATGTGTCCTATTACTGAGCAGTATTCTTCCCATTTCTGTGCTGCTCTTTGTGGTCGCTGTCCATAGAGCGGCATGTTCTCTTACTTCTCCCTTTTACAATGGGGGCACTGTCACTGGCCGCCCAGCAGGCATCCTGTAAGCCTGGCACTCACTCTTTCATTTTGTAACATTCCCATTCATTTGAACCAGTGACTGGTGCACTGCAGACATCAAAGAGTCGTGAGGCACGGATCATAGCGTCTGTGCCGCAGGACTCTGCTGTGCCCGAGACTAGTCTGGGTTACTTGGCGGGCAGTCGGCGAACCGCTGTACATTATGTCTGTAGCTGGCCAGGGTCATCGTCTTCTGCGTGGAGGAAAAAAACACACAACAGATTATTTTATAATACACTTCTTATATAGATACATTACATTACAGGACTACTATCCCTATCATCCCTGCCTTGATGTAGTCAGTGCTACTTAACCCTTTCCCACCATAGCCCGTTTTCATTTTTGCGTTTTATTTTTTTAATCCTAGCCTACCAAAAGCCTTCAATTCTTATTTTTTTGTTGGACAAATTCTACTTGGTACCATTTAATATTCCAGAAAGCTGGGAAAAAAATCATTGAGGTGGAATTGGGAAAAAAACAAACTGATTGCGCCATTTTCTTGCAGGTTTTGTTTTTACGACTTTTACTACAGGGTAGAATTGACATGTTCTCTATATTCTGCGGGTCAGTATGGTCACGGCGATACCAAATTTATAAGGTTTTTCTTATGTTTTAATACTTTTGCAAAAATTAAAAACCTTGAAAAGTTCAAACTTTTTCAGTGGCCATACACTGACACCTGTAACTTTTTTTTTTTTTTTTTTCCCCCAATGAAGCTGTATAAGGTGCCTTTTTTTTGCAGGACAAGGTGTAATTTTTATTTATACCATTTTTGGGAATGTCTTTTTTATTTTTTATTTTTTCGGGAAGGCAAAATGGCTATTGTGATTATTTTTTTTTATTTTTTTATTTTATTTTTTATTTTTTTAAACCAGAACTTCAATAATTCACCACAGGCAGATCTTAATAACTAGAAGCCTCCAGGCTGCCATAGTAACTGGATGTCTCCTGCAAAGATCTGACATCTGCTCTACTATCATGGCGGATGTCAGGATGGAGTTAGAGGCATGAGGAGCATACAACTTAAAAAGTTGCCATTTTAGTGGGAGTTTTCCTGCTCGCAGGCCATCATAACTATGCCTGAACGTCCCTTCTTACACTTCCTGTATAAGGTATCTTCTCAGACTTCCTGCCATATACTCCTGAGGCTTTGCTCCTTCCTGAGAAGCAGGGCAAAAAGCTATTTCTATTGGCCGCTCACTATGCCGAGACCTGGAGGTGGGAATGGTGACTGAGCATGTGCGTCCACCAGTCCTCCACTCATTAGGTGGATGTGCACATTGCTATACACTCTAAACACCAGGTGGCGCCATACTATGTGATTAAATGTCTTTACTCTTCACTGGATCATTTCCAGCACTATGTAATCTGCAAGCATTGTTGTGTTAGAATATTTCCACCCAGAAATTTCGGCACAGCTTGAGGTTGTCTTTCTTTTTGTGCAACGTAGGTTAGAAAATGATGGCTTGGAGGTAATTGGTTGGTTAGGGTTACTCCTGGCTTTCCATTTTCACACCTCATTGTCTTTTCCATACATGACAGGATACACCTGGAGTATACAGAGTTCCCCATTGATTCGTTGATGTCAGGCTTGTAACTTCATTATACATAGGTGCCAGGATCGTTGCGCTCAGCAGTTGTCAGGTTTAATTATTAGTGTCAGATTGGCGAGCACAGAACACGGTGCTCGGGTGTAAGGGTTGCAGACTGCAGGCAGCCGGGGGGATCCCTGTGCAGATGTCAGGCCGACATGATGGCAAGTGTAGAACCTGCACATTCAGCCCTACTGTGCTGGGACACGAGCCTGACGTTCCCGCTTATAATACTCAGTGATGGGGACAGGACGACTTCTATTCCATGAATGTTTATTGTAAGAGAAGCTGAAAATAGTGCAATGAGCAATACAGCAGACGTCACGACAACCTGCCTCTACATAGTAACCTTTACTTGCAAATTACACACACAATGGTAGTTTTAGAATTTTTTTTTTTTTTGGAAGTTATCAAAAAATGGGTCTTGGGTCAATTCCATACAAGTGTATTAGAGTTGTGTTGTGTGTCCCGGTTTCACTGCAGATCTTCTGACCCAAACTTACAGCATTACAGGGATCCGTAACACTGTGTATTCGGGTCTGTAGAACCATGATAGGTTAAATCAATAATACGGGTGCAATGAAACAGACCTTACCTTGAGTATTAATGATCAAGTAATATCCAGAGTTTATAGGGTTATTCCCATCTCCGCACATCATAACCCTTAGGGCATGACTTGAGGAGTAGCTGAGCATTTCCCATAGGGGTGAATGAGAGCTGTGGAAATAGCAGAGCAGAACAAGCTACATTGTTTCCATAGCTTTGAGAGTTGCGGAGCTCACTGTGCTACACTGTTTCCGTAATTCCCATCTACCTCTATGGTAGTTACAGAAACAGCGTAGAAAAGCCGTTTCCAGAAGTCCTGCCTCCTGTATTCCCATCTCGGCCATGTTTGGGGATACCCATTTTAGGTGTGGGATTAACATTTGTGTGCACTGATCCTTGTGCCCCCCATTAACTTACAGACAGTAGAAATTAGCAAGATTGAAGAAATGATCCCATGACTACAGGATCAGACTACACCCAGGCTTGTAGTCTGTAACCATGGAGATAACAGACTGTCCCCCACAATCACAGCAATTTATTGGCAAACTGCCTACAAAATGTAAGAAAATCTTCATCTACTACACTTGTATTGTGGTCCTAAATAGATCATAGTCTGCTACACTATGCCTTGTCCTGCATAGGAGCTGTAAACACAAAACGGTCGGACATTTTTAATCAAGACCCAATTGCTTAATTTTGTTTAGCTGCACAAGAAGCAGAATAGTAAAAGTGTGCACATCCTTTATATCTTCTATGTAAGGGGATAGAAATCCCATATAATGTATTATTAGCACAAGACTATATGGTCTTTTGTGTTGTATGATGTGTTGTTAGACGTGTCCTCCGTTCTCACCACTGACATTTTACCAGCTGTCTTGAGCCAGTGATTCGGAAAAGCTATATTTTGTCGAAGAAAATACCACGGTGTTGTACAAGACGAGAATCCTGCACCGCTCCGTCCTGGCCGCTCTCTGCTGCATTACATCTTTCAGTTTCCCTGCAAATTAAAGTAATTTGTTTACAAGGGTCAGGTAGCACTTAGTGCGAAAGTTTGTCTCCGATCCAGCATACGGAAGATTGATTAGCGCGAGCGCCGCAGTCTGCAGACATAGCAGGGTAATTACCGGAATTTACACAAGAGGGGTTTTTATGCAGAGCGGAGGAGTCTGAGTGCTACAGTCTTACTTCCATACCAGCCCTTAAAGAGACAACATGAATCCTGTCCAACGGAGGCATCCCTTCTTGTAAGGGTCAAGGCGCTGATTATACTGAAGCATTACATGGCGCCCATTGACATCAGTGGACTCTGGACAGTATGGAGTCACTTTATGTGCGGCTCGTGGCTTATAGAAGAGTAGTAGATGAGTCCAGTCTATGCAGACATCTTGGCTTACCTTGCTTAGACTAGGATTGTAATGTGTGACGCGATGCTAGGTCCATTGTGTTGTGTTGCACCTATTTTCTGAAGTATTTCCAATGGTATAACCCAAGGTATTTATGAGGCGGTGGCCAAGGGGCAGGACAGCATAGATGTAATACTGTAAGATATTGAGGTTGGTGTAACCCAAGTCAAGTAATTGCAGTTTTTCCTCCTTTAGCTTTATAAGGTGAACGTGCTTCAGAGCAGAAAGCTTTAAGGTGCCCATACACCTTCGAAAGTTAACCGTTGCCTCTACAGACCCCCCACTACATATATATGCTCGGTTCAGCTTATCTTCCTGAGGAGCTAATGGTTGGGCGTTGAACTTGCCTAATTCTTATCTCTCCCTGACATCATTTTGGGGGGAGAGTTGAGAGATCGTTGTTTGGTTCCATTGAAATTGGAGGGTGCATGACAGCTTTCAGACCTACTAATCTACAACAGGCCCTGCTTTATCAGTGCTGACAATCTGATCTGCCGCGAGGACACTGTAATGGTTACATGGCAGTGGACTAAACGCATTCTAGCAATTTCAGACTTTTTATACTTAAAGGGGTATGCCCATCTCATGGATCCTATCTATACTGCTATCTTATGTAAATTGAAGCGTTTTCCTAAATACATTTCTTTAGCAATGCTGCTATGTTAAATTTTTCCCCCATTGTTTACACATCGTTTCCATGGAGCCAGACTTGTCTGATGAGATGACATCAGTCACTGCTCTGGAGGGGGGCTCAGTGCTCTCACTGTTATCTACAGCTCTGCCAGCAGGACAATCAGTTCAGCTAATTGCAGTTTGCCGATAAAGCCTTGTGTTGTCTCCTGCGGCATGTAAGTTTGTTTTTCTCTCCAAACCTGTGTAATGTAATATATATTTACTGTGCATATTATTTAGTTTGCATTTATATTACATTTCTAGAAATAATAATAAATAGACTTTCATGGTAAAGGTAGTCTATATTGTGATACTTCATAGTGTCTCATTCAGCAAGCTGGGGGAAGGCGGCTTTGACTGTTTGATTAAGACTACAGGAAGTGAGAAGAAGAGACAGCAGGCAAAGCTACTGAAACAGCGAGATGGGAAAACCCCCCTTTAAGACCACAGTTGACCCAGAAGGCGGTGAAAACCACCTTAAGGCTGAGGCCCCACGTTGCAGAAACGCAGCTTTTTTTGTTGCAGATTTTGTTGTGGGTTTTTGAGCCAAAGCCAAGAATGGCTACAAAAGGAATGGGAAATATATAGGAAGCTTATATTTCTCCATTCTGCTCAATCCACTCCTCACTCTGGCTGAAAAAAATGCAGCGAAATCTGCATCAAAAAAAGCTGCGTTTCTCTAACGTGGAGCCTCAGCCTAAAGGAATTTACAGCAAATTGGCCTATGTCTCTTGTGGATCCCTACTGGCCGTTGGACCGATCTTTAGATCATCATTCTACTGTACTAGCCGAAACCCTGTATATTGTGTTTCACAGGGAAGATGTCTAATAGTTTGTAAACTCTTTCATACTTTGTGTTAATTTGGGTGTCGTTCTTTGAACATTCCTCAGCTCTCCGATATTCCTTTTTACAATCCGGTGCCTTTTCTCATACAAGACCAATTCTAGCTGGCTTTTTCTGCAGCAGACTGGCATTGAGCGCAACGTTTATTATCAGCGATTACACCCAAGTCCTTCTACATCTTCTACAAAAGTCTTGCTTGAGGTATCCTCAGCACAACTGTGTCACAGGAGGAAAATTCAGGGACTTGCATGTTGTTTTTTTTTTTTTTTGGAGGGTGGGTGCTCTTTAATAGTCTGTGGCGGACCATGAATGACGACAAGGTCGCCCATGACACTATGCCATCATCCCTTCCCAATCTCTCTCTAGGTGTTACTCAGACTGATGAATCGGTGTCCTCGCTTCTGTTTTCCTGTCCCGAAACGTCATTAATCTGTCAAAACTCTTCCCTTTTAACACGTGTCATGTCATAAAAAAAAGCCGAAATTTGTTTTCACTCAAGTGGATTGATATATTTAATCTCTTCAAGCGGCTTTGAGGTATCATTACCATCCGTCTTTTCCTGCCGATGACTCAAATATGAGGAGATTTCAATGAATAAACAAGAAACTATTTTTCTGGCTTTAATTAATAATTGCGGAGAGGTTTCCGGGCTAAGTGCACGCGGCTCCTTGTTTGCATCTACACAGTGAAATTTCATTAGCTGAATGTTGCTCTTCAGTCTGCAGCTTCTATTCAGCTGAACAGGTGTAACCGCCGAATTTCCATAATAACCCTAATGGAACCTGAAGAATCAATCTCAATGTAAACTGCAACGTTGTGGGGAGGAACCGTCAAGTGCTTCTCGTACAATGCTGGGTTGTGTTTAAAATCTCGATACAAATCAATGCAAAAAGCCAAACATTAAGATGTAAGTGTACTGTGAATGAACTTCAACCCCACCGTTTCCTACATCACTGAGATCTAGGATGCTGTTTACGCAGGATCTAAAGGGGATTTGTCACCATGTCTGAAAAGCCCAAATAACATACCTCATCAGATCGCGCTGTCACCCTGAGCATTTTGGCGTTTTGTTTATCTAAATCCGTTCAGCTGTTCCAAAGATATAAGCCCTTTTAGTGTTGATGTAGAATACGGTCTATTAGCCAAGTGGGCGTAGTTAACCTTAATTTACATCAACATTAGAAGGGCTTATATCTTTGGAATGGCTGAACTGATTTGGATGAACAAAACACGAAAATGCTCAGGGTGACAGCGCCGATCACATGATGTATTGGGATTTTCAGCTCTTTAAAAGGAGTCTATCATTCGTAAAAACACCTTTAAGCTAATGGCACGTTGGAATGGCCTTTAAAAAGGCCATTCTTCTCCTACCCTTCCTTGTTTTCTTCTCCCAGCCGATTCCAAGATAATTAGTTTCTTCATGTATGTAAATGAGCACCCGGGGCGTTCCTTCTCTTCTGCGAGCACCCATCACGTCATCGCTTCTCACCGCCCCTTCAGCCATAGCGGTGACTCCCCTCTTGGTCTTCTCTGTATCTTCTTTCTTCTAAGTCCTCATACGTAGCGCTGTGCGCATGCGCAATCGGCTTTACCACGCTCTTTTGACAGACCACCAGAAAATAGCGGCCCGATTGTGCATGCGCAGTTGCGAGAATTCACTGCCAGCGAGAACCAAGAAGAAAGAAGACCAAGAGGGGGAGTCACCGCAACGGCCGAAGGGGCGGTGAGAAGCAATGACGCAATGGGTGCTTGCAGAAGAGAGGGAACGCCCCGGGTGCTCCGTGGTGCTCATTTTACATACATGAAGAAACTCATTATCTTGGAAACAGCTGGGAGAAGAAAACAAGGAAAGGTAGGAGAAGAATGGACTTTTTAAAGGCCATTCCAATGTGCCATTAGCTTAAAAGTGTTTTTGCGAATGAGAGACTCCTTTTAAGCTGCAGGATTTTCTCTGCTGTCTGCCCCATACTCCAAAGTGGCCTCCCATGATTTTGCATTCTTGGTTAACATGGTCATCATGTTCTTAGTGAGCAATGATATTAATCTCTCGACTGTCATATTTTCTTCTCACCAGTTTTGTAAGCATCGGTTCAGCTATAGCAGCGGTAAGGGTAGTCCCACTATAGACACTTCTCCCCTATACTGTATGAGACTCTGAGTAGTCAGACTCATAACCTATAGTGGGACAAACTCTAACATTATGAAGTCACCATCACACAGCACACTAGATCTCAGCACCTTGAACCACCATGGTTATGACCCAGCAGGGGTTTGGAAGAATTTAGCTTAAATAGACACTGCCAAACAAACTTTTTCATTTCATTTTCTTTTTGTCTTCCAGAAACCAAAACCAAAGGAATGGCACCCGCCTGGAGGATTTATCCTTGGACTATGGGCACTGATTCTTCTCATCTTCTTTAAAACCTATGCCATGAAGCATATGAAGCATGTGTTCTGAGAGGAGCCCAATGGCCCCTGTGGCTCAGGAGTACTTTGCACTGATATTTCCCATCCTGTCCGTGGCCTGCTGTGGTTCCTTGTATAAGTTTGGCATGAGTAATGGGGAGCCCCGCCGGAAAGACAAAAAGATAAGTTACAAGACATCTTCAGCCTCCACCACTCAACTTTATTGATCTCCAACACCAGATACTCTTGGGTGGGATCCACTGTTTGGCAGGCGGAGCCGTACTTGGCTAATTTACTCCACTGGAACCGATGACATCACTAGTTGAGCTGAAGTTTTCAAGATGGCAAACCATAATTTATTGTGTACAGTTATAAGAGAGGATAAATGTATAAGAAGCTCCCCTGCCCCCTCCAGTCAATTACGAGGCTTTATGGGTACTAGAGACCTCCGAGCTGAAAGTTGCTCTCATGGCAAGATATATTTTATACCTTTCTGTACATTTCCAGAGTGTTGGCATGGTATATTGAGAGCTTTCTCAGCAGAAACAAAAATAGAAATATTGATTTATCATGCTAAGTACAGCATTTCAGATCAATCCCGTACCCGAGGTAATTATGTATCTAGGAACTGGTGAGCAATTAGAATTTAGAGCAAGACTTAGCAGCCCGTGGAAAACCTCATTTGATTTATTCGCTGCTCATCAAACCAGAATGTCCAGCGCATTTTGCCATCTCAAGCATTTTTATTGCTCCTGTTTGCTTTTAGTGCTATACTCTGGAAATATGAGGGTTTTTCCAGTGCAAACAGTGCAGTTTGTAAGAATACCAGGTGAAAGAAGATGCTGAGTAAGCGGGGAAAGTACAAGGCGCAAGGACACTAGCCAAGGGCAGCGAAGTGCCGCTGTATGAATTCATGAGCCAGGGCGGCCGCTCACGTGGGCAGCTCGGGGGACTGTCACATGGGGCAATCCTTATTGTTTCCTTCTGCCGGTCATTTCTTAGCGGTGTTGGGTCTCTGCCGAATGGATCTCCAGTTTTTATGGTGCTCAAATAAATTGGGATTCCGTTTATATTGCTGTTTATTTGGTTCTTTTAAGGCTGAAGCCACATGTTGCCGAAAGCGCTTGCACTTCTCCCCTCTGCTCAATCCATTCCTGGCTTGCAAAATCTGCAAAAAAAAAACAAAAAACGTTTCCACAACTTGGGGCCTTAGGATTTATCTGGCCCCAAAATGACAGGATAAGTCATCAGTCTGTGATCTGTGGGGTGTGTGTGTCCCCAAAAGATCAGGTCTTGCAGCAGACTTCAGATGCCGCAGCAGCCCCGTGCACTGTATGGCGGTGGTTCAGGGCAGCGTTGGATAGGTCATCAGTATGAAAATAAAAATCAAGCTTTTTATCACGTGGTGATAGATGGTACATGTAATGCAAATTTTTGGAAATTACGTGATATGTATTATACTTTATTTCATTTTGCTTTGTTTTTGTATTTTTTTTTTTTTTTTTTAGTCTTTTGGCCTGAGGAAGGCGCTGGTATGTCAAAACATGTTGCCTAGTTACCAATACAATTTGCATTACATGTACTCTCAATCTCAGTATGTAAGTGCATGTTTAGCGGCGCCCCGCTACCCCCAATTGTTTTCTCTGGTGTTCTTTTATGTAGCATGAGATGTTGTCTGATCTCACTGGATATAGTCCATAATGATGACAGATCTGTCTAAGGCTCCATTCAGATTTTTTTTTTTTTTTTTTTTTACATACATTAAGCAGATCCCTTTAATGGATGCAAAAAAACTAATGCAAAAAGATGGCCTTCAGTTTACATAGGGATAAGTATAATTTTTGTAAAAAAAATTTCAGCACACAAAAATGTATTATACCGTACTTTTGTGTCCATCAGACAAAAACTGATGTATTTATTTACCTTGATCTCTATGTAAATGGTGGCCATCTGTTTTATGAATTCATTTAATGGATCTGTTAAGCGGATGTTAAAAAAAAAATAGTAGTAATCTGAATGGACCCTTAGGCCGGGGCCCCACGTAGCATAAACGCCGTGATTTTTCTGCGGCAGAAACCTGCTGCATTTTACAGTACCTGCAAAGTGGGTGGATTCTGGCCAGTCCCATCCATACATTGCAGAAAGACATCCGCAGCGGACATGTTGTGTTTTTTGTAAATCGCAGCATGTCAATTATACCTACGGAAACGCTGGCGATTTCCCTATAGGTATAATGCAAGCAGAAAGTCCACAGCGGAAAACTCTACAGACTTTCTGTGAAAAGCACTGCGGGAAAAACCACAATGCATTTCCACCACAGTTTTTCCCACAGCGCTTTTTGGCTGCGGCCTGCTGCGTGGGGCCTTAGCCTAACAAGACCCCAATCTCAGCTTCCTGAACCCTGAGTGGCCTTTTCGGCATTCATATTGGACTTTCAGGGGGATTAAACATAACTCCGGTGACCAACTCGAAAACCTCTTAGGATGTGCACAGCATAGAGTAAATTTAACTTGCTGACTGCACACTCCATTAATTTCAATAGACTTGAGCTACTACAGCCCTGTACTTCCTCCTGTTAAGAGTGAGTTGAATAGAGTGAGAAAGAAAGACATATTCCACTTATGTTTGGCTGTCTAACCCAAGTTGGGTATCGCAAGTCTGTTTTGTCTGTAGAGAGGACTTGTTATTTAATAAAGTCCTGTGATCACAGCAGCATGGGCACTGATTCTAACCCGCAGAAAATGCAAAAAGAGCTAGTAGGCTTGTAGACAGATTGATCAGTGATAGGGCTGTGTCTCCAGTGTATTTATATGGCAGACAGTAACAACTGTGTCCTATTAGTACATTAGGTGAGATTTGTAGCACAAACACCTGAACTTTACAGGTGAAGGGTTCACCTGTATCTTATCCAACTGGAGTGGCTCTTTATATTTTCTGAAGTTGTCAGACAAAAAATACATTTATAACAAGACAAGTAGAGAAAATTTCTGCCATTTATTTACAGAAGGATCGAGAATACTAACCAAAATATATTATGAAAAAAATCTGTATTGTCAGAACAATACGTACAACCGACAAAACGATCCTGGTAAAGTGAAGTAGAACCAGTGTGCGTCCCTGGGAAAGTGCCGCGTTATGTAAGAAATGAATTCTTAGAAAACTACTGGATCCGTAGAGGAGTCTTAGAGTTTGCAGCTCCCGCTGTGTGAAATTGTGGACAGTCCACGTCTGCCAGCACCAACGTGGGTGCAATGTTCAGGTACGTGGTCATACAACGTCTTGCAGAAGAGATTTCTGTCCAGTTGGTTGGACGGACAGCCGGCACCGGGAAAGTGCTTTAATGCAGGCTCACTGATTCACCCAATCTGAGGGCAACCATTTTTAGGGAATGCTGAACCAACAGCTTGACAATTCACTCAATGCTCAGGGGACTCGTCTCACATATACCGTATCCATTTGCAATAACATGGAAATTCTTTTTTTTAAAGTGAGTCTGTCACCAGATCAAACATATCAACCCAGCCCCCCACCAATAGATTTAGGGATAGGGTCACCTGACTCCAAACGTGTTTATACCTTGTGAATCGAATTTCTTGCTGAGATTTCAGCATCTTTGTCGATAGACAAGTGCGCTATTTGGTGCAACAAGGGCATGGCCATTACGCCAAAGAGCGCATTTGTATATTGGCAAGGAGAAAACACCATTTGATTGAGGTGACCCTAAACTATCCATTTGGGGGTTAGATTGATATCCTGGCTGTTGATGACAGACTCCCTTTTAAGGCTCCTTTATGCACCAGCGAAACTGAAAATGACTCTTCTTCTACCGCCATGTCATTTTTATGTCAATAATTGTGCTAACTCTATTTTTAATATACCGTAAAAGTTTTTACAGCTTCATATTTCGGACTCTCTCCCCTACGACAGTGTTTCCCAACCTTTTTACATTCAGGGCACCCCTGTCAAATCATTTTAGCAAAAGACAATAAATGTTCTAAGGAGACAGATAATGTTGCATGAAGGCATGTGGTCATCTTCCCAACCAAAAGCGTCGTGACCCCTTGTTGGGTTTCCAAGGCACCCTATTGGGAATCGCTGCCTTACACAGACATCGGCTACTTCACACTCAATGACCTCAGCTGCCATATTTGCAGGAATGGCACATGACAACTGAAGCCATTAGTTAGGTATGGTGGCCACGTGATGATGTATAGGATGTCACCACTTCTAGTCTGTCGGGGACAAGAGCGGCGGCCACTAGAACTGGAGCCATTCAAAGGGTGAAAAACCACTGCCAATGTGTGCATGGAGCCTATGCAGGAGATTTGGGGGCCAGCTCTGACTACAGTAAAGATATATATAAAAGCCATTTGTCAGATCGGAAATTTGGTTTAGCCTAGAAAGCAAAACAGCAATATCTTCCATACAACCTTCTCTTCTGAAGGGCTACGAGTGTGCGCATAGAGCTCAGTCTATAATCTTCCCCAGGACACACTATGCGTGACCACATCGTAACACAACATCGCTAGTTCTAGTTGAATTGTCAGGCTTGGTTCAGCAGGGTGAGATCCCCTCGGGTTCAGGTGAAAGCTCTACTTTCCTCCCTCGTTGATGGTCCGTCTCCTCAGAACATCGGCTTTACCAGCCCTTGCCTTCCAGAATGTGAGGATGGCTTCCAGTCTGGTTGGAAAAAGTTGATATTAAAGGTCCGTGCCCAGTTGGCAAAAACTCTTTTCTCGGTGATGAAGCGGTGGTGGCTTCCTTTACGCCCTCGTTCATGGGAGATGTACATGGTACATTCGTCTGGTCCCATGGGTTCATAGTAATGGTAAGGTACCGTCGTGTGGTTGGCAGCCCTGTGAAGAAGAACAAGAAGGTAAAATGACTGGAAACTTACATGTTAAAGGGATTGTGCTAGTAAGGATAGAGGATTAATGTCTGATCGCTGGGTTCCCCTGCAGCCAGGAGAATAGGGACTGAAAGTCCACCTATAGCCTCCTTGTGACTGATGCACTGCTATGGGACTATGGGCACTGCCAGAGATTGCAGTCCTAGAAGCCCCATAACAGTGAATGGAGCACAGGCACAATGGTGCTCCAGTCCCAAGGAGGCGTTAGTGGGACTTTCAGTCCTAATCACTGGGGAACCTGGTGGTCTAACACTTATCCCCTATCCTGGGACACTACCCTCTAAGCTTCTCAGGATGGGCCATTGCCTTGGTGGTCAACAGCGTGAGCTTTAGTGTGGGTCCCACCTTTAAAACCCAGCTACAACCTCTATACCACAACTAATAAAATGGTGGCCATGACAAGATCATAGGCATGGATCCTAGCCATTAAACCCTTCGGTCACCATGATCAAGAATGACCCTACAGAATACACAGGGCACCATCAGCTTTTCGCAGTATTGAAATGCACCAACTCCTTCCTTTCTGAACATAACCTGACACTTCCCAATAAAGAAAGGCAGGAAACGGCCACGAGACAGAAATAAAATTCTCTTTATATATGTTTAAAACACAAGCGATTTAATTTCCTCGGGGATAGAAGATATATGGCTGTACACGCCTCTGAAAGACGAACTGTCGAACTGTATAATAATATTGAGCTGTAATCATAATCTGGAACCTAAAAATTTACATCCTGAATCGATATCTGCAGAGAGTGATGAATATACAGCCAGTCAGGCATATAGCGGAATATTAAGACAGAACTAGAGTCTATTCACACACACAGATCCGGGATCGGAATCCTAATCAGGAAACATAAGCAGAACAGCTGTCGGCTTCTGCTTCTTCCCTTTTAATGAATTCACAATATTAAATACAAATTTTAAGTCAGTTGTAATAAGAAGAAAACTAAAGAAATGCAAACTGATGGTCAATGATATGTGTATGTCACATAGAAAAGGGAGAAAAGCTGTGGGGAGGAAGGAATAATGTGCATAAGCCGGGAACTAGTGTACTCAGGAGGGGAGGGGCCAGTTATAGGTATTCCTGCAATTAGCGTACTCAGGAGGGGAGGGGCCAGTTATAGGTATTCCTGCAACTAGTGTAGTCACTAGGGGAGGGGCCAGTTATAGGTATTCCTGCAATTAGCATACTCAGGAGGGGAGGGGCCAGTTATAGGTATTCCTGCAACTGTGTCAGGGAGGGGAGGGGCTAGTTATAGGTATTCCTGCAACTAGCGTAGTCAGGAGGGGAGGGGCCAGTTATAGGTATTCCTGCAACTAGCGTAGTCAGGAGGGGGGGGGTTATGGCTCCGCAACTAGCGCGTATAGGGGGGGGCTAGGGTATTCCTGCAACTAGCGTAGTCAGGAGGGGAGGGGCCAGTTATAGGTATTCCTGCAACTAGTGTAGTCACTAGGGGAGGGGCCAGTTATAGGTATTCCTGCAATTAGCATATTCAGGAGGGGAGGGGCCAGTTATAGGTATTCCTGCAACTAGTGTAGTCAGGAGGGGAGGGGCCAGTTATAGGTATTCCTGCAACTAGTGTAGTCAGGAGGGGAGGGGCCAGTTATAGGTATTCCTGCAACTAGCGCAGTCAGGGGGGGGGGGCCGTTATAGGTATTCCTGCAACTAGCGTAGTCAGGAGGGGAGGGGCCAGTTATAGGCATTCCTGCAACTAGTGTAGTCAGGAGGGGGGGGCTAGGTTGGTATTCCTGCAATTGGGTCGCCCAGGCCGGGGGGGGGGGGCTGTTATAGGTATTCCTGCAACTAGCATAGTCAGGAGGGGAGGGGCTAGGGGGCCAGTTACTAGCGTAGCAGGAGGGGAGGGGCTAGTTATGGTATTCCTGCAACTAGCGTAGTCAGGAGGGGAGGGGCCAGTTATAGGTATTCCTGCAACTAGCGCAGTCAGGAGGGGAGGGGCCAGTTATAGGTATTCCTGCAACTAGCGTAGTCAGGAGGGGAGGGTTATAGCGGCATTCCTGCAACTAGTGTAGTCAGGAGGGGAGGGGGCTAGTTATAGGTATTCCTGCAACTAGCGCAGTCACTAGGGGAGGGGCTAGTTATAGGTATTCCTGCAACTAGCACAGTCAGGAGGGGAGGGGCCAGTTATAGGTATTCCTGCAACTAGCGTAGTCAGTAGGGGAGGGGCTAGTTAGGATGGGGTGGGGGGGGGGGTAGGTATTCCTGCAACTAGCGTAGTCAGGAGGGGAGGGGCCAGTTATAGGTATTCCTGCAACTAGTGTAGTCAGGAGGGGAGGGGCCAGTTATAGGTATTCCTGCAACTAGTGTAGTCAGGAGGGGAGGGGCTAGTTATAGGTATTCCTGCAACTAGCGTAGTCAGGAGGGGAGGGGCTAGTTATAGGTATTCCTGCAACTAGCGGGGAGGGGCTGTTATAGGTAGTCCTGCAATTAGCGCAGTCACTAGGGGAGGGGCTGTTATAGGTATTCCATCAACTAGCGCAGTCAGGGGGGGAGGGGCTAGTTATAGGTATTCCTGCAACTAGCACAGTCAGTAGGGGAGGGGCCAGTCATAGGTATTCCTGCAACTAGCGCAGTCAGGAGGGGAGGGGCCAGTTATAGGTATTCCTGCAATTAGCGCAGTCACTAGGGGAGGGGCCAGTTATAGGCATTCCAGCAACTAGTGTAGTCAGGAGGGGAGGGGCTAGTTATAGGTATTCCTGCAACTAGCGCAGTGGGGGGGGGGGCCGATAGGCACCTGCAACTAGCGCGCAGGGGGGAGGGGCCAGTTATAGGCATTCCTGCAACTAGCGCAGTCAGGAGGGGAGGGGCTAGGGCATTCCTGCAACTAGCGCAGTCAGGGGGAGGGGCCAGTTATAGGCATTCCTGCAACTAGCGCAGTCACGAGGGGAGGGGCCAGTTATAGGCATTCCTGCATCTAGCGTAGTCAGAAGGGGAGGAGTTAGCTAAACTGTTCAGATCCCAGCTCTTGTTTTCAACATGCACTTCACAGATAAAAAGTCAGTCAATCTATAATAACTAAATCCAGCTTTTCACTCCCCATAAGTATTTACACACCTGGTTCATTTCCTATGTGCCCTATTCAATGGTTAGTAGAATAAAATGAGGCAAAATAAAGACAGATCTCTATCCTTAAAGCCTAACTGCAGTTTCAATTTTTTTTTTTTTTTTGTAGGTGAATATAAGAAACTCTAATATATCTTAGCAGAGGAAAGTGCGTCTATCTCCTGTTATCAGCTCCTGTCCTGCCTGCTACACTGCTCCAGTCACTGCTCAGTCCCCTTTTCACTAAGGGTATGTTCACACAGAGTTTTTTGCAGGCTGATTATTTATTCATTTACACACACACCCCCCCCCCAAAAAAAAAAAAAAAAACACTACAGAACACATTATAGTGATAAAGAACTTTGAAGTCTTATGTAAATGAGGCAGTTGGTGCACTGGGGGCGGGCTTGAAGTACCCACCCAACTTAAAGAGTAAGAGCAGTGCTCCTAGGGCAGAAGCCCCGCCCCCAGTGCACCAACTGCCTCGTTTACATAAGACTGCTAATTTAGTTCTCTCTCAGTTCCTTCTCACTCTAATGTGCTCGGTAGTGCTGGGGTGTCAGTGGAGTACGCTGGGGAAGGTGCTAGACTATTAGGTCCAATATTCCTCCCAAACTAATAATAGTGATGTGTAGGGGCAGAAACATACCTGTGTGACCACAAACCAATGAAACAATGCAGAGATAATCAGAACTCTATGGATATGCAAATTAGCCAACAAGTGCATTGGAGGCGGGGCCTCATTTGTCACATCTCCCTACAGACAACCATGATACAGGCAGGGGCTGAAAATTTCAATCATGGATGAAGAGGAAGCAATTCCAGAGGTGAGCAGCAGTCTGTAGGCAAATCTGCTAAATTACGCCCGCCCCTGATGCACTTGCAGGGTCATTTTCAGATCCCTAAAAAGGCATCAGATTGTGATCACAAGCCTCTGCTCTCCTCCCACCTCTGGCCTCTGCCCTCCTCCCACCTCTAGCCTCTGCCCTCCTCCCGCCTCTGCTCTCCTCCCGCCTCTGCTCTGCACGGTTATTGGTTCGGGAGGCACTCTGGACCTCATACCCTGACCACTCCATGCTTCACGGGTTAAATGCAAAAATGTCACAAGCAGAACAACAGAAGTGCACTTGAATTTCCTCCTGCAGGCGGCCTGTACGCTGCACACGGGGGCCTGTCCTAGACTAAAGATCAATAACATCTGCTGTCCACACCATTAAGATGTACTTTAGAGGAATGGCTGGCTGTATTAAATCTTCGTCTCTCCCCTCTCCTCTCGTCCACTGCTTCATTGACTTCATAACATTACTTCCAATACCTTTGAGACGTCCTTCGTATGAATAGATAAGATATCCACTTAGTTCCATGGCAGTGATTAGAGGGAATTGGTTCTCTCCTAATTAATACTTATGGCTGACAACCATTAAAGTGTTCTAATCCTAGCGAGGCAGCATCCTAAATAAGGATTAATACAGAGATCATGATGGCTCGCAACGCGGCCGGACAATGATTACACCGCCTTCAGTCGATGGCAAACCAATCTCTGTTAACTCGCAGAGCATGTTATGTAGGAAATGGAAGTATGTATTTAGCCTCTGGTATAATGACTCGCTCTGGAGCGTAATAAGTAATATATTGATTTAGTCCTTTTTGATAAATGTCATTTCGGGCCCACCGTCTCTGTGCTGCAAACCTATCGCAGCGCCTGGCTGCCGGAACAAGGGTGCAAAGTGAATACAGTAGGATCAAAGAGAGGAGGCCAAGAGGTAGAATTTTGATTGAAATCCAGGTTCTCCATTGTGACAACAAAATTCTTTCATCCTCCGCGCTTTGGTCAGGGTCATATATGAAAGTATTAAAGGTTTCCATGGAAAGAGCTAAAATTTACCCTGTAGTGTAGCTGATAATTTTATGTTATTTTCACTGTGAACTTAGCTTATTCTTCCTTTATACCACTAGATGGCGCTACACAATATTAAAGGGTTATTCTGGGGCCCCCATTACAATTTTTTTTATTGGGGCTCAGGAGCTTCAAGTTACACCTTTGGAATTAGCCCCTTCCCGACACTGCCATTTTTGTTTTTTTATGATTTTCATTCCCCCCTTACGAAAGCTTTTTTATTTATTATTATTTATTACTTTTGTAATTTTAGGTTTGCAGAGCTGCGCGTGGGCTTATTTTTTGTGGGACAGATTGTACTTCTTAGTGGTACTATTTATTATTTTATATGATTTATAAAAAAAAATCAAAATATGGGGATTTGGAAAAAAAAAAAAAATACTATTCGCACCATTTTGTTATGGGTTTTGCTTTTATGGCGTTCACTGTGCAACCAAAATGAGAAAAAGTTACCTATATTCTGCAGACTATGGCAAAACCAAATCTATAGTTTTCTGAATTGGCAAAAAAAAAAAAAGTGGTTCATCTATTTAGTTTTTATTTTATATGTTTGTAGCCTGCATTCTAAGGAAAGGGGGGGTAATTTCAACTTTTTGACGGTATTTTGCAATGCAATGTAGTCTAAAAACTACAGTACATAAAAAATTTTTAAAAAAAATATATATATATAAAAAATTCAAAATCACCCCCCCTTTCCCTAGAATACATGTAAAAAATTACTGTGAAACACAAACACATTAGGTATCCCAATGTCCGAAAACGCCCGCTCTACAAACTTATACAAATATTTTTTTTTGTATGGTCAAAACAGTAAAGGAAAAAAAAAAATAAAAAGTGCTGAACCGCTGTTTTTTCGCTGTTTATTGCTTTGATCACTTTTTACTCAAATTTTTAGACGTTCCCCAAAATGGTATAACTGAAAAGTACATCTGAAAAAAAAAAAATATGCATCCCCATACACAGAGATATAAAAAAGTTTAGGGGTGTCAGAATATGGCGACTAAAAAAAAATAATTTTTGCAAAGTTTTGGATTTTTGTTAAAGGGTTAACATGTAAATAAAACTATATAAATTTTGTTTCCCTGGAATGGTGCCAACACATAGAATACAGGTGACATGTCATTTTGGCTACGCAGTGAACGCCGTAAAAACGAAGCCCGTAAGAAAGTCACACAAATGCAGTTTTTCTCCAAATCCACCCCATTCTGAATTTTTTTCCAGCTTCCCAGTACATTGTACAGAATAATAAATGGTACCACTATGAAGAACGATTTGTCCTACAAACTTTAAGCCCTCCTAGGGCTCTGTGAGCAGAAAAATAAAAAAGTTCTGGGGTTTGAAAGGCGAGGAGTCAAAAATGAAAATCGAAAAATGCACGAAGGGGTTAAAGTGCCAACATCCTGTGTAATAGTACGGCGGATGGCGGCAAGGGCTTAAAGGATATCTGTCATTTCAGGTCCCTATTCAGAATAAGCTACTGTGTACTTGAGGAAGAACGCCATTTCTGGTCATTATGTGACTTTTCCACTTTTCATGCTATATCTGTAGTCTGCATTGCTCTCTGTACTGGTGTGTGGAGACTAGCTGCCATACACTGCACACAGTAAGGACTGGAGAATCTGCTCTGTAAAGGTCTCTCTCTAACTCAAAAACAACCCTGGGACCATGCAGGACATAGATAGAGAAGTACTAAGTAAGTGCTTTAGTTATGATAGAAAGCTTAGATTCAGCTCCAGCATCAGACTAAGGCTGCGTTCTGTGAACATACAGGGATTCCGTTCCCCATTCCACTTGAAAAATGCGGAGAGAAAAGTCCTGCTGCGGACCCCACTTTTTAAACAGATTGGGTTTCCGTTTTTCGGGTCCCCAAGCGGACCTGAAGACAGGGAACCTGAACGCAGGTGTGAACCTAGCGAACGCCTCTCTTTATTCTCTTATCTCCTGCATTTCTTGCTTCCTTCTCCCCCTCCCCTTTCCATAGATTTCTATACACAAGTCATCTGAGTCATATAAGCCACAGTCCATCAAGAACAGTGATTTTCACAGTGAAAGTCATTTTTAGGAGGAGAAGCAAGGAAGCGCCCTGATAAGTGCAGAGAGAGACATTTTTCTCGGATAAGATATATTACAAAGTTTCTTATAATCGCCTCTACTATTCATTTATGCAATGTTTGTTGCCTATATAGTTTTCTGACAGCTGAAAATGCACAAACTTCCTAAGGGTATGTTCACATGGTGGAATTTGCCGCAGATTTGGTGGCGGATTTCACCCCGAATCCGGGGCAGATTCCACCCAGAATCCGCCTCTCATTGTTTTCAATGGAAGGCAGTGATCGCAGCAGGACGCGGAAAGAAGAAGCGTCCTGCACAATCTTGCCGCCTTTTATCTGGGCCTAATCAGTAGGTAAGAGCCATGACAGAATGCCGATGCCCTGCATCAGGAATTCCTGTTCATTTTCCGCCATGTGAACATACCCTGACAAGGCTTAGACAGGGTCATCCCCTATTCACAGGCAAGATAACACTTAGCTCCATGTGATTTATTTTCTTAACATTCTAGAACTTTCTTATAGTACCAGCTTAAGTAATAGTAATAGCTTGAGGAATGTCAAAGTATTTAGAACTGGAGATTTACCTGCAGAAATCCGGTGGAACCATCCCATAGACATTGATCGTGTCGCACAGTTCTAATGCAATGGACATGGTGAACCATCCTGTACTGAGCCAAGTGTTGGAAACTTTCCTGCAAGAAGAAGGTGCAGTTCTATTATTATTACACATACTAATATGAATACATACATATACCCTATAGAAAGTCATCATTACATAACCAGATCAGCACTTCTCACTACTATAGAGCGGTATAATGTTGTACCGTGTTAGCCATTGAAAGTAGTGGAAGAGTGAAGAAATCAGGTGATACCTTTTAGAGGCTGAGTATATTTATAAGTAAGCTTTCAGGAGTACTCGCTCCCTTCATCAGACATGGTGTTATACAAGAACTGAAAATTTTGTTTGGGTTTTTTTAAGGACTCTAAAATTCTTTGAAGACCATGTGTATAAAAATCTGTGAATTTTCAGTTCTTGTATCACACCATGTCTGATGAAGGGAGCGAGTACTCCTGAAAGCTTACTTATAAATATACTCAGTTAGCCTCTAAAAGGTATCGCCTGATTTCTTCACTCTTCCACTACTATAGAGCGGGCGTGAGAGATAAGGATTGTTCAGACCTTGGCATAGAAACATGTTGTGCAGAGGCAAATACAATGGACTTGAGTTACTGAAAGGAGAAGAGTTGTTGACCCTGGAGCCACAACAAACATTAAGTTAATAATGCTGCAAATGAAGAAGTGCACACTATATATAAGTCATCTGTGAGGTGGTGCAATGAAACTAAATGTTTAACATGTTTTAAAGCGACACTCCATTTGTTTTAGCTATGCAAACTTGTCATTGAACTAGAATCATAATCTGCTATTGTTGATAATGTCAACCAAGTCTAGTGCCTGCACCCATGTCCCCCCCCCTCCCCCCCCTGTGCCTGCCCCCTAGTGCCTGCACCCATGTCTAGTGCCTGCACCCGGTCTTCTACACCCATGCCTGCCGCCCCGGTCTAGTGCCTGCACCCGGACCTTAGTCCTGTCCGCAGGAAGACCTGCACCCAGTCTAGTGCCTGCACCCACGTCTAGGGCCTGCGAGTCTAGTGCCTGCACCCAGTCTGCTGCTCATAGCACCGGGGGCAGTGCCTGCACCCGGTCTGTGCCTGCCCCTGTCTGTGCCTGCACCCGGTCTGTGCCTGCACCCGGTCTGGCTGCCTGCCCCCGTCTGTGCCTGCCCCCCGTCTAGTGCCTGCACCCAAGTCTGCCCCCCCCGTCTGTGCCTGCACCCACGTCTAGTGCCTGCTTTTTACTGCTCTTTCCGGACCTTGCTGTGGGGTGCCCTCAAGGGCCTGGGGGCTGCACCAACTGCTGCTCAGCCTGGGGGATTTTTTGGGAGCATGGTGACCTGGCTGTGAGAGGGGAAAGCTAGGGGAAGTATGTGAGAGAGGGGAGAGAGAGGACAGAGTTTGTGGGAGGGAGAGGACAGTTTTTGAGAGGGAGAGGAGCAGCAGCGAGGCATTAGGACAGAAGAGTTAGGCAGAATAAACAGGGGGCAAGACTTTGGTAAAATAAAGTCACATGGTAGCTCTCAATAGTATCTGCAGGCAGAAGAAAGACTTCCTGTTTACACCACAACCTATGCAAGAAAAACAGGTAATACTGTAATCATGTACAATATACAATATAGCAAGTCCAAAAAAAAATCTACCGGAGTGTCCCTTTATTATATTTTACCTCCTTTACATCCAGATGTATAATATTATTCCTATATACTGCATGAAATGCTTCCAAGTCCATCTCCTCGCAATGAGCTCTCCCCTATTGTAGGCGCTCCCAGCAAGATGACCCTTTATCCAAATCAGCCTCTTGCTAAAACTGGACAATCCACTGAAGCAGAAATCCAGTAGAATGATCTTCTGATGCCATAGATACAGGGCAGTCTGTGATCTACAGAATCAGAGGTCTCTATAGAGATCAAACCTCTTTGACACCGCAGAGAGATTGCTCAGGATATTGTCAGATGTCTTTCACATCAATAACAGCGGGCTTAGACTGTTGTGTGAGCTTTGCAGAAATCTCTGTGTGATGCCAAAGGGATTTAATCTATCTATAGACACAGTGAGGGAAATTTATGAAGACTGGAGTATTCAATGCCAGTCTTTGTATCCCAGATAACTGGCCTACAAGGCATAATAAATCTTTGTAAGAGGGTTGTTGTGGAGAAAGATGGAGGTTTCCCAAAACAAATGTCTGCTAAATCAGGGGCATAGCTAAAGGGTCACGGCCCTGGTGCACAAGTTCCCCTTACAGACAAGGATGGCGGCCATGGCAGTGGGTGACACAGCAATCTTCGGGTGCTGCATGAGAGTTACTGCCAAAGTCGCCATGTAGCTCTAGCCTAACTTTCAGCTGCCACGCTGGGTCTCTTGAGTGACTCACTGATGCAGCAAAGCAATAGTGCCCCCCGTGTGCCCCACGTAGCATTGCCCTAAAATGGCCCCATCACATAGCTAATAATCTTTAATAGTTACACCCAAAAGTAATACTCCCCCCCAAATAGGTAATCGTGTTCTACCTGCCTCTAATAGTGCCCCCACCACCCCATAGATATTAGCGTGTCTCTTCCACTCTCCTCCCAGCCTCCAGGCTCTTCCTTTATGTGACCGCTGGTTCTTAGAGAAGGAGAATAGAAGAGACACACACAGCCGGGCCCGGTATCAGCGCTGTGTAGGAAGTGTATAATTCACTAGAGCAGTAGTGTGGCCAAGGGGATTAGAGACCCCTGCCTGCTCCCCTGTACGGACATTACACGTGACCCCGGAACGCAGCATTAAATCCATGGATCACTTTCAGTGTGAAGCCACATTAGATGGGGAAATCCCGGGAACAGAGCGACTCGTATCGAGGCCTGGTCAGTGGTGCTGGACCAGCCGGGGCCAGGATTTCATACACCGCCATCTTGTGGGGTGTGGAGAATATACTGAGAATGGGGTGATCGAGTAAAACATCCAGCGAGAGGGGATTCTATGGATGGGAACAACTTGTCGATGAAAGAATCAGAGGAGGATGTCACGAATGATCTGACTAACATGTCCGAACACACAACTTATAGTCCATCCGTACTAAGGAAGGACAACAACAGACGACCAGTGCGGGCGCCATCACTGTCTATGGGAAACAGAAAGACAAAACTGCATGACTGAGCAGTGGAGAAACATGGCCGGGGCAGATGGGTCCAGATGTCTGTGGTGCCATGATGTCGGGAGGGGCAGAACTTGGCCAAGCAGCAGAATTGATGAACCTGCTAGCAGGTCAGGCTGGTGGCGTTGCAGTAATGGTGGGGGAAGGTTTTCTTGGTGCACCCTGGGTTCTCCGATACCTGTATATGCCACCATGAATTGCTGAGGTTCTAAAGCCAAGTGAAGTTCATGGTGCTCCTAGATGGAGGTCTCTAGTAACATGGCCACACAGGACAACCCTTGGGCACAGTCCAAGATCACAGACTCCAATCTGAATATGTATCTACGACAGATCAGGAACATCATCTGACTCTCCCCAGTTTGCAGTTCATGCCGCTATAATACATTTATTTGCTCCCGTTGATAATGTCTCGCTTCCGGCATCACAACATAAAATGACAGATATTCTGCCGCAGCCTTAATGCCCCTCGGAGCGGTTCTGCTTGCTGTGAACGCGGGGGAAATGGTTCCACGCCAATTCTTCCCTCTAATGATATTAAACCACTACATGAGCCTTGTCTGTCCCATCGCTATCCAAATTATAGGGATACAGAGAAAAACACCAAGTTCAGAAGGAAAACCATGTATTAGCTAATGGTCTGAACACTGTAATTACTCCGTATGAAAGGAATTTTCTCCACATTAGTATCCATATCCACGGAAATGCTCCGCACCCCTGCTAGACGAAGAAATGACGCTGAGCGAGAACACAAAAGATAATCTATGTATAACCCATCTGTGTATACTATTGGCATATTATTTCACATTTTATAACTATAGTAAAGCCAGTCGGTAACTAGTGGTGAAAACGGGAGAGGAGGCGGAGCAACTCAGGGGTCAGAACTGGTTCTAATCACATGACCTGGGGTCAAACCCAGGTTTGATCCTCCAGGTCCAGCATGAAGAAACTGGCAGAGGAAGCAAGGCACAGCCTTAGGAGGATTCCGTAATGTATACCTCCATTGGCTCCCATATTAAAAAGCCGTATACCATGCTGTATACTTTGTGGAGAGAAGGAAAGAGAAATGTAAATCCCATCAATATTCGGTGTGACCTTTGCCCTTTGCCTTCCATCAGTTCTTCTCGGTACTTGCAGACAGTTTTTGGTAGGACTTGGCAGGGAGGTTGTTCCCGCCGCCATCTTGGAGAACTCAGGATAGGTTCACATCTGCACAGGAGTCTCTGTTGTAGACTTTTCTCTCTTCCGGTTTCAATATAAAAACTTCCAAAACCCAATGAACACCCGACGGACCCCATTATAGTCTATGGGGTCCGTGGGTAACCACTGTTTTGGCGGCCGGGCTCTCCGTCATTTGGGTCCTCTGGTGGAGAACCCAGCACAGGTATAAACCTACCCTAAGCACAGATCTGTGGATGTAGGCTTGTCCAATCCGTCTGTCTCTTCATGTCATCCCAGACAGACTGGATGATGATGAGATCAGGGCTATATCTGTGGGGGCCGGATCATCACTTCCAGGACTCCTCCTCCAAAGGGCAAAGGTCACACCAAATATTGATGGGATTTACAATTCTCTTTTCTTCATTTCATTCACTGACAAAAATAAACTATAACCCTTCTATTTCTGAAACCATTCTTACTGTGTAGCATTTTTTTTTTACAACCAACTAAGACTTTTGCACAGCACTGTATGTTAGAAATATTACAATCTTTTAGTATTTGGCACTTTTTTTTTTTTTTTTTTTTTTTTACAATACTTGCTCCTCAATTTGTACTACATGGCATTATGGCTCTTAGTCCAGTAAAGTTTGTGCCCCCTCTGCTCTAAATCAATAGTGACCTGTGTGTTGAGCGGCGCTCCATTCTGCACAGGACATCACTCCGGGCATCAGGAAATTCTCATGAATCTTTCTTCTATGTTCAAACAGAATAATTCAGCAGGTAATTGGATGGGAGACTACACGGCCCAGCGATCCTGCCTCAGCACTCTGGAGGTAATCTGTGCGCTCCTAGCCCATATCTGTATAAACACGACTGCCGGGGAATCCATGTCATATATCTATATATATATATATATATATATATATATATATAACTCTATATAGCACCAGGCAGGAAAATAGCCAGACACATAAAGCCCGGGTTACATAGCGGGGTCAGCAACACTCAGGAAGCAAAAGGGGCATCTGCGGAGTGACCACATATAGGCCTCATAAATACTGGTGATGTCACACCACATTATATGATCACATGGTATATCCAGTATAGACATACCTGCCATACCCGCCAGCTCTCTGCTCCACCATTCATCAGGTGTACAAGCCAGACAGCACCGACCAGTGGAGGGCGCCGTGGACATGGGGCAAGGTAAGTAGTTTTTGGTTTTTTTTTTTAAATTTTATTTTAATGGCATTAATGTGGATTTAACAGAAGGGAAAAGTATAAAAGTCTCCTTTATATTCATTGTAGATAATACAGTATGCAATATGTAATTTGTAAAGGAACCTAGCAGCACCTCCACAGGCGACACAAAGTATTACAATCTGGCTGTCTGTGTGATGGACATGCTGGGTCCTCCAAAGCAAGAGAGGCTCTTTGTAGCCATATATAAACTGGGATCCCCCTAAGAGATCCTCTCCCAGACCTATGATAAAGATTTCAGAAAATGGGTCTACATAACAGCGCCCTTTATTTCCTGTGCTGCAATACCAGGCATAACCTACAGACAAGGGTGGCGCTGTTTCTTTGAAAATAAGTAAATGTTTAAAAAAATAAATAAATCTCTTATCCACTGATCTTCTAAGATGCAAGACACACCAGACCTCTGTCAATCCTGGGCCTGACAAATCTGCCGTGTTTTATTGGAAGTCACATTTTTATTGCACATATAAATATTTACGCTCGATGAATTCTCCGCTGGCGCTTCCATCTAACGCCACAAACACACATGTACACTGTATGCTGCATCATACAGCAGCTTTCCCTCAGGTCATTTCTTTCATGGGTATAAATATTAAGGAGTATTGATTTATTGGCGGCTGCGCTGCGAGTTTGCATACATTGTGCGACTAAAGAGACCATAAAGACGACCAAGAGTCAATGTCAGCACCAGACATCATCATAAGCCGTGACAGGGGGAGCTTTAGTCACTGACTGGGAAAATATTCTCATGATGTAGGACATTGTAATGCTGCGCCACCCTAAAACGCTTTACTCTTCATTTCCAGCCCCCTCCCCATTTATTATACTGACCCCATTTTTGTTCTAATTAGCCTCAAGTCAGACTGCGGAGAACCCAACCCTAGCACTGAACTCTATCAATACCCATATTATACTACCAGGATACATTATAAGGTGGAATAAAGAGAGAACATTACCCTAAAGTGCAATGTCTGTATCAGGAGTTTTCTATGTATGTATATGGACCATAGACTGGGCTACACTGTCACTTTAAGAGTACCCCAAATTATAAAACTATTTTTCATAAATGAATAGTACAGGTGACTATAAGATACTTTGTAATACAGTGCTGGCCAAAAGTATTGGCACCCCTGCAATTCTGTCAGATAATACTCAATTTCTTCCAGAAAATGATTGCAATCACAAATGCTTTGGTAATAATATCTTCATTTATTTTGCTTGCAATGAAAAAACACAAAAGAGAATGAAAAAAAAAGTCAAATCATTTTACACAAAACTCCAAAAATGGGCCGGACAAAAGTATTGGCACCCTCAGCCTAATACTTGGTAGCACAACCTTTAGACAAAATAACTGCGAACAACCGCTTCCGGTAACCATCAATGAGTTTCTTACAATGCTCTGCTGGAATTTCTCCAGGTCCCTGAGATGTGAAGGGCGCCTTCTCCAAACTGCCATTGTGAGATCTCTCCACAGGTGTTCTATGGGATTCAGGTCTGGACTCATTGCTGGCCACTTTACAAGTCTCCAGTGCTTTCTCTCAAACCATTTTCTAGTGCTTTTTGAAGTGTGTTTTGGGTCATTGTCCTGCTGGAAGACCCATGACCTCTGAGGGAGACCCAGCTTTCTCACACTGGGCCCTACATTATGCTGCAGACTTCATAATGCCATGCACACGGTCAAGCAGTCCAGTGCCAGAGGCAGCAAAGCAACCCCAAAACATCAGAGAACCTCCGCCATGTGTGACTGTAGGGACCGTGTTCTTTTCTTTGAAGGCCTCTTTTTTTTTTTATCTGTAAACTCTATGTTGATGCCTTTTCCCAAAAAGCTCTACTTTTGTCTCATCTGACCAGAGAACATTCTTCCAAAAAGTTTTTGGCTTTCTCAGGTAAGTTTTGGCAAACTCCAGCCTGGCTTTTTTATGTCTCTGGGTCAGAAGTGGGGTCTTCCTGGGTATCCTACCATAGAGTCCCTTCTCATTCAGACGCTGACGGATAGTACGGGTTGACACTGTTGTACCCTCGGACTGCAGGGCAGCTAGAACTTGTTTGGATGTTAGTCGAGGTTCTTTAGCCACCATCCGCACAATCTTTCGTTGAAATCTCTCGTCAATTTTTCTTTTCCGTCCACATCTAGGGAGGTTAGCCACAGTGCCATGGGCTTTACACTTCTTGATGACACTGCGCACGGTAGACACAGGAACATTCAGGTCTTTGGAGATGGACTTGTAGCCTTGAGATTGCTCATGCTTCCTCACAATTTTGCTTCTCAAGTCCTCAGACAGTTCTTTGGTCGTCTTTCTTTTCTCCATGCTCAATGTGGTACACACAAGGACACAGGACAGAGGTTGAGTCAACTTTAATCCATTTCAACTGGCTGCAAGTGTGATTTAGTTATTGCCACCACCTGTTATGTGCCACAGGTAAGTAACAGGTGTTGTTAATTACACAAATTAGAGAAGCATCACATGATTTTTCAAAGGGTGCCAATACTTTTGTCCACCCCCTTTTTTATGTTTGGTGTGGAATTATATCCAATTTGGCTTTTTGACAATTCTTTTTGTGGTTTTCCATTGAAGACAAATTAAATGAAGATATTATTACCAAAGCATTTGTGATTGCAATCATTTTCTGGAAGAAATTGAGTATTATCTGACAAAATTGCAGGGGTGCCAATACTTTTGGCCAGCACTGTATATCTTATTAAAGAAATCTGTTTCCTTCTCCACTTATCAGACTGACTTAGTTTTTACATAGAAGTCTATGGAGAGGGGAGGAGAAAAGGAGGCACACAAATAAATGCAGCCGCTACACTCTGCTACTGTTTGACCCTCTACCATTGCATAAAAGGGGGCAATAAATCTGCTGACTGCAGGCTCCTCCTGCTTCTCCCCTCTCCATAGACTTCTATGTGTGAGACTAAAGATGCTCCTTCTTCAGGCTTAACAAATGAATGACTGAGAAAACAGCAAAACACTGGCAAGATGCTACACAAAGGCAATGAGCTCATGAGTTGGTATGTTAGTGAGATAAGGTAGGGGTCCTAGGGGGTAAGGAGTGGGGGGTGTACTCATCTGGAATTAGTATGAGGGAGGGGGGTGAATTGTGTCCATGTTACGGGCTTTTGTCAATGTTCTGGATTTTATCCTCCGCAGTATCTTGTACACCACATTAGAGGACGTGCATGAAAATCTTCCAGAAACGTTACAGTCTTGCTGTGTATTTGGGAAAACATTTCTCTGGGCCCGACCACATCTTGTGAGACTTGAAAGTCCTGATTCTAAAAGGTCTCTTCAGGAATGGCAGAGACAGAAAAATCTTGGGAATTCAGATCATTGACAAAAGCACTCAGTCTGACTCCTGGGTTTATGAGCCCGTAACATGGACACAATTCACCCCCCTCCATCATACTAATTCCGGATGAGTACACCCTCCCCCCTCCTTACCCCTATGACCTCTACCTTATCTCACTAACATATCACCTCATGTACTCCTTACCTTTGTGTAGCACTTCTTGCCAGTGTTGAGTTCTCAGCCGTTCACTTGTCAATGCCTGAAGAAGGATCCTCAGTGCTCAGAAAGCTGCAAATGTCAATTTTCCGGTAAACCAATAACAGTATCAAATATAATACTGTAAAGCAGAGATATTTGTGGCCTTCCAAAGCAAGAGACAGTCCTAATACAGGCGAGTGTAACTACCAGGGTAACAGGTATATAGGCCCAACTATATAAGGGCCCTGCCACTCTGACATGGTGCATTTAGCAATCATTATGAAAGAGAGAGTGATCCCCATGGTTATCCCTGCTGGGTGGATTATTCCTGGTCTACAGTATTACTTTTTGTATTATCCCTGTACGGTGTTATAATCTCTGCATTATACCTGCATGTGACATCATTATATGTTTTCTTGCCTATGCTGTGACATCACTATACGTATTATCCCTGTACTGTGACATCACTGTGTGTATTATCCCTGTCCTGTGACATCACTGTGTGTATTATCCCTGTACTGTGACATCACTGTGTGTATTATCCCTGTACTGTGACATCACTGTGTGTATTATCCCTGTACTGTGACATCACTGTATGTATTATCTCTGTACTGTGACATCACTGTGTGTATTATCCCTGTACTGTGACATCACTGTGTGTATTATCCCTGTACTGTGACATCACTGTATGTATTATCTCTGTACTGTGACATCACTGTGTGTATTATCCCTGTCCTGTGACATCACTGTGTGTATTATCCCTGTACTGTGACATCACTGTGTGTATTATCCCTGTACTGTGACATCACTGTGTGTATTATCCCTGTACTGTGACATCACTGTATGTATTATCTCTGTACTGTGACATCACTGTGTGTATTATCCCTGTACTGTGACATCACTGTGTGTATTATCCCTGTACTGTGACATCACTGTGTATATTATCTCTGTACTATGACATCGCTGTGTGTATTATCTCTGTACTGTGACATCGCTGTGTGTAATATCTCTGTACTGTGACATCGCTGTGTGTATTATCTCTGTACTGTGACATCACTGTGTATAGTATCCCTGTACTGTGACATCACTGTGTGTATTATCCCTGTACTGTGACATCACTGTGTGTATTATCCCTGTACTGTGACATCACTGTGTGTATTATCCCTGCACTGTGACATCACTGTGTATTATCCCTGTACTGTGACATCACTGTGTGTATTATCCCTGTACTGTGACATCACTGTGTGTATTATCCCTGTACTGTGACATCACTGTGTGTATTATCCCTGTACTGTGACATCACTGTGTAATCATTCATTGGCTCCACCATAACTAACACTTAACATAAACAAAATGTCCAGGCTAATAAGCCCGGGGAATGTTATTAATGCTTCGTTCCTTTATGGTTTCCTATACATCCATCTCCATTTTGGATCAATAATTAAAACGCTGCCTCTTGAATTCTCCTTGAATATTAATGTAAGTTGAGAGACAACATAAATCCAAAATAAAAAAAAATTCTGAAACTCTGCGCTCCATGGTTAGTGATGGGTGAAGAGCTGGGACACGGATCAGATGATTCACGCCTCGCTTCGTTCTGTTGCTCATTATCAATTATCCATTTATCTGACAAGTAAAATTGTTCTGGAATAACCAATGTCGTACAGTACAATATCATCACCTTACAGGAGCCCTTGGAAGAAATTATTTAACCCTGTAACTTCTGGAGGTTCTCTGCACCTTGACTGCTCTTAGTGGAAAGAACACCCAAGACTGAAGGTCAGAATCTCACGGAGCAGGATGTTCTTGGATAGATTTCTTTTAACCACTTAAAGGGCTTGTCCGGGACTATATATCGATTGCTGTGACCTCTTCACCACCTACCAAGAACAGCGCCGTACATTGTATAGTGGCTGTGTAAGGTATTGCAGCTCATCCCCATTCACATGAATGGGACTGAGCTGCAGCAAGGCCATGTGACCAATGGACATGAAGTCACTGCTTGAGCAGAGGAAGTGGAGCTCCGTATCATAGTCTGGAAAACATCTTTAAAGCTTTTTGGTTCACCTTCTTTACACTAGACTATGTTTAATATTAATGGACTGGCTGCATCACCCTGGAAACATCTTAAGATCGAAGCCAAAATTTTCAAAAACTGAATTTTTGGTTGCAGATTTTGCTGCAGTTTTTTGAGCCAAAGCCAGAAAAGTGTTAGGCCTCACGTTCCCTTTGAAGCCACTCTTGCCTTTGACTCAAAATATCCAGAGATTACACAGTTTTTCCACAAGGTGTGGCCTCAGCCTCAAGTTGTCTATGCTAATAAACACATAGCGGATTTCTCACAAAAACAGCTTCACACCTGTCCAGGACTTCTGTGTGGTATTGCAGCTGAGCCCTATTTCAGGACAGCTGAGCTGCAATACCAGACACAACCTGTGGACAGGAGTGGCGCTGTTCTTGAAATAGAGCAGCCTTGTGCTGCTAATTCTGGAAATCTCATTTGAAGGGATTTTCTGGGGATATCAATATACTTCACCGTATCGATCTCCATGGTTACAGACTACAAACAAACCCTGTAGTCGGAATTCCTTTTCCCTCTTAAAACTTATCCCACTTCCAATTCACATTGGAGTTGACCCTGGAGACTATCTAGGTCCATTAAGTTTCATTGACATACATTTTTTCCAAAAATTTCAAAAATTTCCTACCTGTCTTTCCCGGTCTCCTTCTTAAAGAGTTCATCAAACTGCAGCATCTTGTGGCGGGTTATGATATGGACTTTTAGTCGAGGTAGTATCTTGTTTATGAGCTGCAGATTGTTGTACACTAACCCTTTGCCGTCCCTTCTCATGTAGCTGCTGGGCCCCCAGAAAATGAAGACGGTGCCTTGGCTCATGTTCAGAAGTTCATTGCGGTTTCGGAGTATCCGCTGTATACTGGAGTGTGCGATCACTCGCAGGCTGGTTTTGTTGCCAACATCCTGTCCGTAGCCCCGCGTGGGAGCATCATTCATACGTATTACACACTCCGTCTGGTCAATCCTATTACCCAGTTTACTGCCGAGCAGGTGTCCCGAGCTGGTGACTAGCGCGCAACTCTTGCAGTGCATTTTCAGGGGCTGTGGAAAGAAAGGTTTGCAGCAGTGAAAACATATAGCAAACCATAAAAGCACAAGGTAAGCGCTCATATATCACCGCACTTTATATTCTCTTAAACAGACAAAGGTCCCTAAAGGCCGCTTCACCATAGGCATCTGGAAGGCAGCTTAATACCCCGAAAATACACAGAAATGGCTATAAATATGATTAAATAATAGCCCGCTCCGGGCAAACGGTTCATAAAACTAAAGTGAACCGTCATTTATCTCCAAAGGAGTCTAGATAAGGGATATGGAATTGGGTGGCAAACACTAGAGGGCGCTCATACACATATTGGAATTGAAGGGGATCGGAGGCCGAGGCAGGCGCTTTAATGGGGGATATCTATATAATTAGAAGGCTACAAAGTGGCAATAAAGAGGCCAGAAATGGCTCAATACACATCAGTGTCCTTCTACAAACTGACATAGTGGGTACAATTATGGCAAAATTCTTATCCTGATGTAGCCCTTATAATTACATTGCATAATTTAGTATATTTTAGACCTTCCAGAATATATATATATATACATATATATACATATATATATATATATATATATATATATATATATATATAAAACTCTGCTGGTGCTTGAGGTTCTGTAGTTTTTGTTCTGGAACAATTAGTCTGTTACAACTGTGCTGTGGTTTCCACTAAAATGGCACCCACAATGTAACGCAGTAATGGGGTTCATCGTGGTGTCCATCATTTTGATGTGAAGAATAGTGCTGCATGCTGTGCTGCAGATGGGAACGTATAGTCTTCACTATGCCTTAATGTAAGCAGTAAAGCAATAAAAGGAGTACAAGAACGTACAATACGTTACCCATTCTTTTAAGGGCACTCATAAATAAGCAGTCATTTTAAAGAGGACCTGTCAGCAGGTCTGGAAAGCCCAATGACATCCATCATCTGATCGGCGCTGTCACCCTGAGCAGTTTGGCGTTTTGTTTATCCAAATCTGTTCACCCATTCCAATGATATAAGCGCTTTTAGTATTGATGCAATTTAGGGTCTACTGGCCAAGTGGGAGGTAACACTGCAGCGCACAGAGACCCCGCCCCCAGAGGAACCACAGTGTTACCGCCCACTTGGCTACTATACACTAAAAGGGCTTATATCTTTGGAATGACTGAACAGATTTGGGTAAACAATACACCAAAATGCTCAGGGTAACAGCGCCGATCAGATGATGGAGGTCATTGGGCTTTTTCAGGCTCTCTCATTTTTCCTGCTTCCAACACATCAACTTTAGTAACTGACCCTTGACAGATGCCATGCACGCCACTTTATGGTCTATGAAAATGGAACGGGCAGAACATAGATGACGTTCACATACCATGTGTGCTTTCCAGGAGCCCTATCCATAGAATAGGGCCACAGCCGCAAAAACTATAGGAATCTGCTCCATTTATGTGACACGGACCCGCAGAAGAATATGGCCATATGTATGGAGCCAGTGAAATGAATGGGTCCGTATGTTATCTGTAATAAGGGATAACACATAGCCCATCAATGCGGTCACATGCATGGCGCCTTACAAGAGGTGTCACTGGTTTACAAGCATTTTACCCCATCAGTTATCTGTGTCTATCCCGCACATACATGTCAGCCACGTCTGATTCTGTATACACTGTCAACAATCCTCCGATGTCTTCCTAATTCGCCGCCGAGTAGAAGCTAAAAATAATAAGCTTTTAAGAAAAAGCCAAGAAGCCCCATAAATCTATAGAGAGCTCAATTATACCCAACATCTCAGCTCTCACAAAAATGTCACTTTCAAGTCGTTTCTGCCGTCTTTAAGAATATCCTGCAATTAAAACATTTTCTTTACTTCTGTCGGAGCCGCCGCAATCAGCATCTTACACAGACGCCGCTCAGCATTTTCATTTGCAGAAAAGACTCTTGACATCTTCCCTAATGAACAGACTCGCACAACACCGAGAGACGCTCATTTTTATTTGTTGTCGAGTCAAGAAGATGCGAAACTTCAAAGAATAAAGAATATTTCCACCTAAAATCAAAAAATCATACAATGGCGTGAACGGTAAATTTATGGTAAAATACAACAATAAGAACATAGCACAAAATGGCTGAATTTGGCCTAAGGGTTCCCTCTGGTTTTTACGATCTCTGCTTGCTGTCATTGTATAGGAACTGGATCCATGTCACATCTGTTAAAAAATGGTTCAGGTTGGATCCAAAAAAGACCAATGACACTCATCTGATTTGACTTGTGAAAACGGATGACATTTGACTGTCGAAAACGGACACAGAATATATGAAAACTGATGAAAAGACTAAAAACGGCCACCTAGCCCTAGAGGTTTTTCAAAAATGTCTGATCAGTCGGGGTCTGCACACAGGGACCCTCACCAGGAACGCTGAGTACATGGGTAATAGTCACCTGCAAGTATGTTTGCAAACAAGGTCACTCACCATTAGTTAATAGGCAATACAGGCAAGTTCACTTTTTAGGGCAATCTGTGCACCTGCATCGGGGCCCCTGGTGTTTGGCCATTGACAGGGGCGCCATTTTCAACTGTATCCATGTTCATATCCCAAAGAAACTGAAGGTGCCGTGCTTCACAATAGATTTTCATTGGGGCAGTAATGGAGCACTATTAGTGTGAGGCACAATCACTGAGGAGGGCACAAAGGGGACCTTCATAGAGGGCATTACCACTGTGTGCAGAAACAAAGGCTGGCGCGGTTACTGTTTTGAGGCACTACAGAGGTACTGTTACTGTGTTCATACCAGCACAGGAAGAAAGGAGCACTATAACCGTGTGGGACAAAACAGAAGGCACTATTATTACGCGCGTTTCCTCCCACACTCTAAAGACGGCCAACTGCGCATATCCTATCGCCATTTTGTGGTGGTCTCATGTAAGAAGAGGAGTGAAGAGAGAGGCGGCGCTGGAGGCTGTGCTGTGAGCACCAGGGGGACGCCCCCTGTGCTTTCTGAAGACTAATTTGCATAAAGAAGAAAGAAGAAAATTATCCAAAATGGTGGCGTGGACCTGAAAAATAAAGGTAGGGGAAGAATAGCCTTTCTAAAGGCTATTGTGACCTGCTGTTCGTGAAAATAGGGTTTCCCAATGATAGAATCCCTTTAAGGAGGACCGATCACCAAGACTGAAAAGCCCGGCGGCACACAGTAGGTGCCGTCACCCAGAGCATTTTGGTGTTGTATTCAAATCAGCTATTCCAAAGATATAACCCTTTTATTGTTGATGCAGAATACGGTCTATTAGCCAAGTGGACAGTAACACTGCATGACCTACAACACAAAGAGATCCCGTCCATAGAGAAACCACAGTGTTACCGCCCACTTGGCTAGTAGACCCTATTCTGCATCATCAATAACAAGGCTTATATCTTTGGAATAGCTGAACAGATTTGGATAAATACAACACCAAAATGGTGACCATCAGATAAGGTATGTCATTGGGCTTTTCAGACCTGGTGACAAGCCATCTTTAAGTGAAACGAGCCAATCTTAGTATAAAACATAGTCCATAGATAGGAGCGGCACTATTTATGGGATAAAAAATTCATACAATTTGACATTACGAGCCCCCCCAGTGACTGTCGGATCAGCTGTTACAGCTGCAGGAATCGCTTACCTAAATCTTTTTCTACAAGGAAACATTACACTGTGCTCATTGAAATCAATGGCTAGCTAAGTATTTTTATAGACACCAATCACAGGATATCGCTATAGGGACTAGAGCTACTATAATGGCAGCCAGAATGAATGACAACCATTTTCCCTTGGTACAGATATACAGTAAATTGCATTTACAGACAGGATTACAATAGAAGATAACATCTCTATAAGCAAAACCCATCATTACATCCACTACTGATGATGTCACAGCTTATCTCCTCTCTTCCATGCTCAGTGCAAGTCTAAAAAATTCATAGACCTATAGAAGTCAATGAGTTGACCCCAGTCTATTCCTGCCGATGGCCATGACTATGCTGTTAAAGAGGACCTTTCACGACCTCCACCAATTCAAGTTCTTCAAGCATCTGTTAACAGTTGCTGCTCCACTGATTCCAGCACAGTTGGAATTTTTGCTCTAGCCCCCACCATTCCTGAGCAACAAGTGCAGTTAGTTTTGGTGCCTGGTGTGCTATTTAAGCCTTGTAATGTCAAGTGGGCGGTGTCAGGCAGGGGGCGTGGCTCAAAGCTCCAATCAGAGGCAGCCAGTGTCAAAGCTCAGAATCGCACCTCTTGTCTGCTCCTGCCTGACACCGCCCTCCTGACAGTACAGAGCCTAAACAGTATATCAGGCTCCAAAACTAACAGCACTGATTGCTCAGGAACGGTGGGGGCTACAGGAAACATTCCAACTGTGCCAGAATCAGTGGAGCGGTGGCTATTAAATTATATGAAAACTGGACTTCTTGGAGGTGGTGAAAGGTCCTCTTTAACAGAGCAGGGGAGAAGCTCAGGCATGATGGCTGCCCCATAATGATGTACAGAAAACACAATTTAAAAAAATCTACAAATCAGAAAATAAAAACTGATTACAAAAAAAAAATTAAATCAATACCACCTTTTGATTTTAATAAACAAATTAAAAAAATTGGCGATACATTCCTTGTAAAATACGTCTTGGTTATGTGCAGCAGACTACGGTATATAGGTTATGAATCAATGTCCGGTCCAGACATGTGGACAATTTTTCCTCCATTAATTGACCTTCCATTGTTCTGTCACTTCCAGCTTTGTTGTCCGTCCTAATTCCTGGCTGAGTCAGCACAAGGGCAATATAAACCTTCCTAATAGGCTGCGGCACCGTCCGGGGACATCGATTGACCCTCCCTGTGATTCCAGCAGCAGTGGCCATTGTGTCGTCTTCCCCTTCATAACATTGTTGATTGTAGGGTAACGACCTTCCCTTCCACATCCCCTACAATAGATGTATGACAGACCTGTAAACCGTAAGCACCTATAAACCTCAGATTTACTGAGCCAGTTCTGTTCTGCTCCCAATAAAAGTGTCCGCCGAGAAAGATCAGTATCAATCACGGCCTTATTGGAGTGGGAGTTAGGATACAAAGACAACCCGAAGCTATCAACCAGAGTAATGGTCAAACCAACAGAAGCAATCAGTGGAGAGAAATGCGTGAGGGCAAGGGGAACCGCGCTGCTAATGTAGACAGATAGGTCATTATGACGGATTTCCAGGGGGTCCATAAAAGATGGGGAGGGGGCTCCATGAGCAGCAACGCTTGGGTTAACCACAGCCTGGTTTATCGGATGCAGTAAAGGAAGAGATGGACCTATAGTCCGGACCTCTGACCGCTCATCAGGCCTCCTGCAAAAGACCAATAAAGCCGAATGGCGAGTGCCATGATCTCTGCTCCTCTGTCACTGCCGGCCACGCTCAAGAGAAGATCTAATTTCCAGCTTTTATTGGGCTAAATGTTTGCAATGGTTTCAATCCAATATAACTTCCCTCCGAGGAAACGGACAAATCGATAAATACTCAACTCTATTTCACTTTTGCTCCTCTTAGAAGTGTCCTCAAGAAGCACAGGCTGCCATTTATCTGTAGACTGAAGCCACAGATAAGTCAGTCTGGCTTTAACTGGAACCAGTGATGTGATTAAAGGGGTTGTCCATGGTTATGTTAACTTAAAGGGGTCCTCTCCTATGGACAGTCCCTACTTGTTAGAAGGGTTTCTTGACTATAAACTGATCATATAACACAGGATTCCGCGCTGGAATCACCAGCGATCAGCTGTGGTCTGTGGGTAATCCTAGGAGAAAGTGTTTAATTTCCCTGCAGCGCCACCACAGGAGATATTAAGCATTACAACTGTGTCCACTGAAAGCCGGGGATTTGGCACTTTTTAAAGGGGAGCCTTTCATGCCAGAGATTGGGATATCTGAAATATAGAAAATTCAAGCGACTGTCTTATGCCGTTTCAATGCATTCAGACTAAACATGGCGCGGCTTAAACTGTCCCATAATTTTGCATTAATTTGTTGCAATGTAATATCATTAAATCCAGATTATGTAACATCTAGGCTCATCCCTTTAAGTTAATGTTTTCCTATAAAACTATGAACATGACAGTCCAAAGTCTGGAATTTGTGGAGCAATGGCTGAGGTCACCACTAGGGGGGGGGGCTTGTAAAACAGTATGCGGTAAACTCCTAAGTGCCCCCTGGTGGCTGCTGCAGGCACAGAGAATTTTATAATTTGCTTCTATTTCTATACAGGGCATTATAAAAACCGAGCGCTGAGCACTATAAGATATAATAATAAATTACTCACCACAGGACATTGAGCCTAAATATAAAATGGTGTTAAAAGGTGGACACTCCCTTTAAGTAAAATATCAACATCATTTAATGACTTTAATCATTTCATAGAAGAATTCTGTTTGGCTCCGCAGCATCATACAATGGAAAGTGAATAACTCTAGGATTTAAAGGGGTCCTGAATTATTTGCAAAAAAAAAAAAAGGGCAACATCAAGGGAATTAAACTCGCAGCGGCAGCAATGGCCAGACAAATAGCCGAACATGTTCCTTGGATCGAGAACAAAACTCCAACAAATAATGGACTGGCATCTAATCGCACATCTCTGTATTGATCACTCTGCAGAGTGCGCGGTCCCGGATGGTGCCCACAATGTGGCTGGCACCCGTCCTAACGTATGTTTTTGTCTGCACTGAAGTGGGATAGCAAATTGCAAGTGAAATGAAATCAATCTGAATCGACTTTCTATTGTTTCCCTCCAAGTCGACCGTCGTGGACTTAATTGAATAATGAGGCAAACGGATAAAATAAAATTGTCATTCTGAAACGGCCTTAAAAGTCACACGTCTAAGTTACAGTATATACACCAAGGAACATTTAACATAGTCCAAGAGTTTGCATTTACTGTAGGGTGATCTAAGGGCTAGGTCCGCCTCTATAACCAAATTCTGTAAAAAAAAGAAGCAACTTTGTAAATATTACAATATATACCATTCTCATGCAGACCTATAGGTCTCCATGGTAACAGACTACAAACAAACTCTATGTAGTCTAATCATTTTACTCCCTTCCATGTGTCCCCTATTTGTGTGCAGCTACCCAAGTGTAACTAACACGTAGAAAGGAGTATAACTGACTGCACAAGATTGGTTTGTAGTCTGTTACCATGGAAACACTTCTGTCTGCATTGGAGCTGTAGACAAAAATGGAAGCACATTTATAATAAAACCAATACTATAGATATGAAGTTTTAAAGTCACGCCTGTCCATGGTTTGTACCTGTAGAAAAGGTGTGGTGCTGTTTTTGGAAGAAAGTAGTCATATTTCTCTAAACTGATACAACCCCTTTAAGGCTGGAAGAGGTATGCCAGGCATAGGGGTTAATATAATAATTTATTTCATGAGTAACATACAAAAATGTAAAATTTCCTTTTTGTATAAAAACATGGCAGCCTGTGGTTCTGGAGAGAAGCGTCGGCTACATACAAGAGACAGATACTCCATCGGTAATTTAACGATCCATCTCGTAGCAAACCGCATGTGTCACGAGTGGTAACAACTATGACTGTGTGATGTGAATGTGGATGGGGTAGTAACTATGTTATTCCACAGGATGCCAGAGGGGATTATTAAGCAGGCTGCTATCTCAACAGAGACTTTCCTGAAACAAAGCCGGGTTGTCATGGTAACCGGGTCTGCGGAATACGAAATGAAGAGAAAAATATGAATTTATCAGCTGTAGTTGTAAAGTCCTTTAATTAGTTCTAGATATTCATTATACCCTAAACAATGATTGCTGGCAATGTGTCACCTCACCATCTTACCCCCTCGCACTCTCACTGGTAACCACACAAGTCTCAGCAATCAGACTCCTGCAATTAAATACCTGTTATCTGTATGTGGGCAATGATCTCGGAATTCATTAAAGATGTCCTAAGACACCTAAGATGTCCTCTAAGGGCCTCCACCCACATCCCATCATTGCCTCACCCTCAGCTGACCCAGTTGGCGCCTAATTCTCAGGTTTCTCCAGAGGACCTATCCTCAACCTCAGATGACCAAGTCAGTGTTTAAGCTTCAGGTGCCCCAACTGCAGATGTTCCCTCAGTGCCTAAGCTTAAATTGCCCATAAAACCCAACCTGATTGGCCTCTTATGTTGATTCTTTCTGCACTTGACTTGTGGACATTGTAGTAAATGTGGCATCAAAGAAAAGTGTTACAAGCTGAGTGCCAGAAACTTAGGTGCCTACAGATTGTCTGCCACAAAGGTCTCCAGGGAGCCTTCTAAGATATTCCAAGATGCCTCCTTCAGAAATGCCTCCCTCAGATATCTACAGAAGCCTCAGATGTGTCCGGAGTGCCTGACTCAGTTGTTCCCAGAATTCTTACAACCAATATACCTATAGAGCTTGCCACAAATGTATCCAGAATGTCTGCATCAGAATTACTAAGATTGCCTACCACACATGTCTCCAGACTGCCTGCCTCAGATGTTTCCAAAGTTTGTGCCTCATATACCTCCAGAATGCCCGCCTCAGATATTTCCAGACCTCCTAGACCAGAAATCTACAGAGTGCCGTCTCAGATGACTCCAGAATGCCTGCCTCAGATGACTCCAGAATGCCTGCCTCAGATGACTCCAGAATGCCTGCCTCAGATGACTCCAGAATGCCTGCCTTAGATGACTCCAGAATGCCTGCCTGAGTCCAGAGCCTGCCAGATATTTCCAGACTGCCTAGACCAGAAATCTACAGAGTGCTCGTCTCAGATGACTCCAGAATGCCTGCCTCAGATGACTCCAGAATGCCTGCCTCAGATGACTCCAGAATGCCTGCCTCAGATATTTCCAGAATGCCTAGACCAGAAATCTACAGAGGCCCGCCTCAGATGACCCCAGAATCCCCCCCCCAGATGACCCCAGAATGCCTGCCTCAGATGACTCCAGAATGCCTGCCTCAGATGACTCCAGAATGCCTGCCTCAGAATACTTCCAGACTGCCTAGACCAGAAATCTACAGGGTGCTCGTCTCAGATGACTCCAGAATGCCTGCCTCAAATACTTCCAGAGTGCCTACACCAGAAGTCTCCAGAGTGCTCGTCTCAGATAGCTCTTGAGTGCCTGCCTTGGATAACTCCAGATAGTCTGGCGCAGATGTCTCTAGTGATCTCACCTCAGGTTCACGCAGAGAGCCACATAATAATCCAACCCCGTGCTTATCTCTTGCACTGGACTTGGACACGTACTCTCTCGGAGTCTACATATTTCAGTAACTGGTGCCATCACACTTACGTCACTTGCATTACAATGACTGGATCATCTGTGACTTTCGCTGATTTTCATATATTCAGTCCATGGATTTCAATCCTAGAGAACATTAAACTCTGGAGCCGTCACTCACGTCGACTACTGATAGAAGAATATTAAGTACATTTCTATCCATATTTTTGAGGCTGCAATTTTTACCTTTGTGAATCTCTGTATTGTGTAAATTTCACCGATCAATCAATAGTCCTGGCGCGTTTCACCCTTCACCTGCCATGATTTAATTAAACGGCCTCTCCTACCAGGGCTGATATTTACCTACAGATTACACGTCTTATTTTATAATCACTGGAAGACTCAGCTCTGACATATCGCTGGAGAAGACAACCAGGTGAAAGCATCTGTCAGTCTAGCTGAAGAAATCAGGGAATAGGAGCACCTGGATCGGGAGGAAGAGATACAGCATGGGCATATGGATACAGATCAAGGTCCTACCGAAATCAACCTACTAGTTTGTTCCACAGGAGTGTAGCCATAGCAGGTGCAGGCCGTAGTCGTACCCTGACCCTGCAGCCTAAAGTGGCCCGGGAACATGTTTGCAACATAAATAGATACCAGTATTATAAATTGCACATGGAGGCAGAAGAGCTTTTTTTTGTACATTAGGACATATAGATGTGGAGCAAGTGCAATACTGGGCTATTATCCCTATTAAGGAGGAACTGCGGCATCTCAAAAAGGGCCTTGCAAAAACTTTGGTCACATAGTAGATTGCCCAAGTCCATAACAGGTAGATCTCATACTGAAAAAGTTTGACCACTTCTAGTCTACACCATTTTCCAGCTCCTATGTCATGTACCCCCCTCTTGGCTATCCAATACCATCAGCGTCAGATTGAGGTTCCTTGGGGCCACCACATAAAATCATTCTGGGGCCCATCATTAAATAACCCCAGGGAAAAGACTCTTCAAATTTGTGTGTCTTCAGCTGGACCATTACTGTGTTAGAGCCTTACTCTGGTGGGCCAGTCTTACACTGTATACCAGTTACAAAATACATTTGGCACTGCAGATATTGGATCATAAATGGTGGTGTGTGTCCTTTCAGAGGGCAATGTTTGGTATAAATACTTTGGTGGACTGAAATCCTTATGGGCTGGTCCAATAACAGATTCCAAAATGTTCACCTTGAAAAATTTTCACATCTTGTAGTCTACCACAGTATCTAAGCAGCACAATAACTTCCCGAAGGATCTGGAATATTCTTCCTAACCTGAAACCATGTTGTGACCCTTCGTACACTGCTCCTCCACCCTGTGTCATAGTCACTGACGGTCCTGGTGTCTACTACAGTAACATTTCCCGATACCCTCAGACTGTGACAAATGTTCTCTTGCCTGTAGAATCCGATCAAGGCGTTAATGATTTTCTGTCCATTCGAGCGCGTTTATCCAATGATCCAATATACATGTCACTTCCCATTATACAGTCTCTTTATATCCTGATTTCTGCATTAGCAGAGACATGAGACATGCAAATACATATGAGATGAAAAAAAAAAATTGTAGCATGGTGACTGGTGTAATCCCTGCATAAATATAGATCTATAGATCTAAGATGAACCCTTCACAAAGAAAATAGAGTGCATCATGTTATAGCGCAGGAAGATCTGGGCAGATTGATATATAGTTTTGTGGCAAAAGATTCCGTATAACTTGTAATTTATTGATCTAAACTTCCGCTCCTTCTGAGCTTAGGAGTCCAGTGGGCGGTCCTACTCAGTGACTGACAGCCTTCCCCTGTATAAGTGTGCAGAGATAGATGTCAATCACTGAGTAGGACTCCTAACCCCCAGAAGGAGCAGAGGTGTAAAGTGGAATTAAACTTTTGATTTTCTGTTCGCATTGAAGTCATTGATACATCTTGTAATATATTTTATTAATGAATTCTGGCTCCTTTTGGAGAATTTCTGCATTTCTTTATTTTTTCCCTTGATTCTCTATTGAGGGCTGAAATCTGTACACTGCTTCTCACTGCAGTACGAGCATACGGGCAAGGAGGTTCAGGCAGGGTTTCCCTTCTAACAGCTATATCTTGGGCATTATAAAACTTAGACCAATTGATCTGGTGTCATATGGAACATGAGATTCTCACTTTTCATATGTCACTAGGAGTACGGAGAGGCAGAATCTTGTATAATGCAGGGAAGCTGAGGCTGAGGGTCACTTCAACCAGTTATACCTTGAGCATTATAAAACCAAGAACAGGCCTTCTGGTGTCTTATGAAAGATAAGATTCTAAGCAGTTCTAGAAAGATTGCGGTTTGGAATGGCAGAGAGACAATTATTTTAATTTCTAAGAAACCTCAAGGAATATGCAGCCGGCACAATACATGGATTACAAAATGGTTTTCTTGAGATATACAAGTGAAAAACACAGTTGGGATTGGGAGTAGCTACAGCTGCTTAGAAATATGCCCAACCTGACTGTGACAGAACTCCTGAGAGTCTCCTCTTTCATATGACACCAGAAGCCCTGTTCTAGGTCATGTCATGCTGGAGATATGAAGGTATTAAGTGACTCCCCTAGCCACAGCTTCCCTACATTATACAAGAGCCCCCCACCCATACTCTAGTGATAGTAGAACTGTTCTCGATAGAGAAACAAGGGAAAGAACAAAGAAATGGAGGATTTCATGAAAAAGACACTAAATTCATTAATAAAATATATTACAAAATTTATTAATGATACCAATTCTGCTGAAAAATCTAAAGATATTGAAAAGGTTAGTTCAGCTTTAAACAAATAAAATACAATTTACGCTAAATTATATCCATCTATATATATTTGCTCAGCTGCTCTATAAGCAGCCACCTGCAGACTGGGGCCCAGGAGCTTCAATTTCCGCCTATGGATTTGCAGATTTTAATACATTTACGAAACAAATGTTTGCGCAGCAATTTCTTCAAGAGGAGTCATGAACTAATAACACGTAAACGCCGGCGAACTGCGACTCCACTCATCAGGCAAATCTCTTTCTGCTTCTGACACAAGAGACAGACTTGGTCTGACTGAGTTGTGCGGCGGACTGACACGGCGAGCCTGCAGATCACACAATGATCCTGTTATGTAGAGCAATTGCCTTCTGCATTTGAAGATATAAAGATTGGAAGCTGCGGTTCGGGATGACAGAGAGACAATTATTTTCATTGATATGAAGCCTGGAGGAATATGCACAGGCCGCCTTGATCCTGCAATTTGTACATTGTTCTCGGAGATGGCTGGAATCATCCGGCTCAATACATGGATTGCAAAACGGTGTGTGTGACTTATTGGCTAAATGGAAAGAAGAACGCTAGCGAAACGCGTTGACAGGGGAATTTGTAGTAGGAAATTTAGATTTTGCAGCACAGAAAACTTTTTTCTTTCAAAAAGTTAGAGGAAAACCAAACAGTCGACATCATGATGATGGGAAAATTTAGCTTTTAGATTTCTCTGCCCCTGGGGGGGACGCAACGACCCATTAGTCAGTTCCGACAACCCTTTATAGACATCCAATTTTGGATGGCTGTTCGATCAGCGGTGCGATCCTTCATACAAATAAACCCACCACCGACATTAACACCCCATCAGGGGAACAAAACGAAAGGCAGTGAGTTTGTGCAAATTGCCTGATGCCCAAGTATTCTTATTTTTGTCTGACCGCTAGCCAAAAATATGCAACATGGATGTCTGCAGTATTTTTAGTATTTAATGGATTGTTGGACAAAATGGTCTGTGGCCAGCTTAAGGCTATGTTCACACCTGAGTTATAACATTCTATCAGAGATTCAATTGGAGTTGTCAAGACGGCAGAAGCGTCAAACAGAAGCCCAATGGACCCAATTATAGGTCAATGAGATTGGTCACGTAAGAGATACAGCACAATGTTATACCTTTCATCATAAACAGAAGCCATAGTGAAGATGAGAACAGAACCGTAGCACAGGGCCTGCAAAGATAAAGATCAAGTCTGTCATGATTTTTTTGCCTAGTGGGTAATGGATAAGCTTTACATGGAGAGAACCTAAACCGAGACATCGTAAGTATACATAATATACCATAAACTCAATGGGTAATATACACTGGCCTAAAGGAATAAAATAGGCAACGAAGAACGATCACAAGAATGGGGGTCCCTCATGCGCACACAGGTTATCAGGCTATAGAAGATAACCCGACCACAATAAGGACATCATGGCTGGGTTATCAGGAGGACACTACATGTATGAGAAGATAACCCGACCACAATAAGGACATCATGGCTGGTTATCAGGAGGACACTACATGTATGAGAAGATAACCCGACCACAATAAGGACATCATGGCTGGTTATCAGGAGGACACTACATGTATGAGAAGATAACCCGGCCACAATAAGGACATCATGGCTGGTTATCAGGAGGGACACTACATGTATGAGAAGATAACCCGACCACAATAAGGACATCATGGCTGGTTATCAGGAGGGACACTACATGTATGAGAAGATAATCCGACCACAATAAGGACATCATGGCTGGTTATCAGGAGGACACTACATGTATGAGAAGATAACCCGGACACAATAAGGACATCATGGCTGGTTATCAGGAGGGGACACTACATGTATGAGAAGATAACCTGACCACAATAAGGACATCATGGCTGGTTATCAGGAGGACACTACATGTATGAGAAGATAATCCGACCACAATAAGGACATCATGGCTGGTTATCAGGAGGACACTACATGTATGAGAAGATAACCCGGACACAATAAGAACATCATGGCTGGTTATCAGGAGGACACTACATGTATGAGAAGATAACCTGACCACAATAAGGACATCATGGCTGGTTATCAGGAGGACACTACATGTATGAGAAGATAACCTGACCACAATAAGGACATCATGGCTGGTTATCAGGAGGGACACTACATGTATGAGAAGATAACCTGACCAAGATAAGGACATCATGGCTGGTTATCAGGAGGGACACTACATGTATGAGAAGATAACCCGACCACAATAAGGACATCATGGCTGGTTATCAGGAGGACACTACATGTATGAGAAGATAACCTGACCAAGATAAGGACATCATGGCTGGTCATCAGGAGGGACACTACATGTATGAGAAGATAACCTGACCACAATAAGGACATCATGGCTGGTTATCAGGAGGACACTACATGATGAGAAGATAACCTGACCACAATAAGGACATCATGGCTGGTTATCTGGAAGACACTACATTTATGAGAAGATAACCTGACCACAATAAGAACATCATGGCTGGTTATCAGGAGGGCACTACATGTATGAGAAGATAACCTGACCACAATAAGAACATCATGGCTGGTTATCAGGAGGGCACTACATGTATGAGAAGATAACCCGGACACAATAAGGACATCATGGCTGGTTATCAGGAGGGACACTACATGTATGAGAAGATAACCCGACCACAATAAGGACATCATGGCTGGGTTTCTGAAAAGTTCCAGACCATAGAACGTTCCTGCATTCATGGTCGTATCCATTGGTAAGCGATCAAGACAACAGATGGTTAGGAGGAAATCTAGAAAACTCAGCAAAATATTTCATTATTTATATTTGCAAAAATGTTTAACTTTTAATTGTCTACACATTTTATTATACTGATGTTCATGGGAAACCCCTTTAAGTTAACAAACTGTAATGGGGCAGATTTATTAAAACTGGCTGAGGCCCCACATTGTGGAAACGCAGCAGATTTTTGTGGCAGATTTTGCTGCGGTTTTTTGAGCAAAGGTCAGAAAATTATCTAACAGAAGGGAATCGTCTAAGAACTTCCTTTATATTTTCCATTCCTTTTTAAGTCACTGCTGACTACACAGCAAAATCTGCAACAAAAAACACTGCGTTTCCGCAACGTGGGGCCTTAGACTAAAAGGCGAGTGGCCTTAGTTGTCCATAGCAACCAACCACAGCACAGCTTTCATTTGTTGAGCCGCTGTGGTAGAATGTAAGCTGCGCTATGATTGGTTGCTATGGGCAACAAAGACAATTTTGATAAAATGAGGTTTTTATGTATTTTACTTTAAGGGATGACTTTAGTTTGTGATGTATACATGTTTGTTATGTTGGTATTTGGGATGTAGTGACCTACATCTGTGCCCCTAGGTCCTGGGTAACATGGATTGGTGGGCCCCTGTATTCAGTGGTGATGCCATGACCTGTCATGGTAGCTGACAATGAAGCTACCTGTTATTTGACTGTCAGCTCCTATAAGGAAATGCCAGCATCAGTGTCGGCCCGGAAGAGCCTGGGGCTGACGTGATTGTGTGAATTGATAGAAAGCTGCACCCCAACACCTATAGGAGGGGCAGGAAGGGCAAATAACCACTAGTGGTCACGAGTCAAGGGTTTGAGAGCCAAACCTGCAACTGACCTATGAGGAAGACTGGCATTGGACTATTTGAGGAGGATGCCATAGACTGTATGGGGGTATGGTAGAAGAAGAGTAGAGTATGGTACCCCCCCTTCTTTCCTGATAGGCTAAGGTGTTTCCTGTGTGCCCCCTTTAATACTATGTTCTGGGGGTGTTCCGCTGAATGGTATGGTCCCAGGGGTTAAGGGCAGTCTCCTACCTCTTTGCTGCCTCTTTCCGGCTGCCAAATTGGTGCGATACAGTCTGGGCTGTTCACCATAGAAATGTTGGTGGGCTGGAGGCCATAGTGGTCTAGTCCATGCCGTAGTGTTGGTGGGCCTGTGGAAAATGTATGCATTGGGCAACCTAGAGTGCTTTTGGGAGAATAGTGGGTGATCGCTGCCATCATGGTGTCACCTAGCAACATCTGGAGAATGTCCCCAAGGAGCACACGGGGAAACCTCGACCACCTCTAGTACTAGCTAGCTTCTCCACCTACTTAGATCTCTATAGATATAAATACGTCCTGGGATAGAACGGCCTAGAAACAAAGTTAACCCATTAGATACACGGATAAATGCACCGTCTGACTGAACGCATCATAATCCAATCTATAACATAACCCACAGGAAGTAGATCTGCCCAGCATTACAGGGTTAATGTTCTATCGGGATTTCTCCAAAAACAGCAGTGAAATGACCGCTTACATTCATCCTAAAAATCTTAGACAAAGAAAACCAGAAAATTAGTTTCTGCCTCCTGCCGAGAAGTACAATTTAGGCCCAAAAAAGAGGTTTCAAGTTTTATTATTTGGACTCATTTATATACACCGCTCACTGGGCGTAAAACGCACCGCCGTGTATTATAATGTACGGGTTTATTTACCATCGACTTGTCACCTACGTACATTGGAAGCAGACATTTTTGTGTGCTGTATTTAGCCCACTGGGAACTAATGACGGGGACCGAGGCATGAGGAGCTTTGTTCCTCATGTCTATACCTAAGTTCTTTAGGGTCTAGGGCCAAAATTTTACGGTCAATCTGCTTTATTCACGGGTTTTTTTTTAGGCAGCTTTCTTATGGTTCTGAAGGCTTAACAAGATATCACAGATGTAAGAGACAGATTTGTTGTTCAGGAGGCCAAGAAAGCTGGGTGAAGACAATGGAGCTTTAATGGCGTCCATATTGGGTTTCACAAAGCTTTCCTATTAATGCTCAGGATTTTACTTTCGGAGACAATGCCCGTTTCCAGGACAGGGTGAGCTCTGTCGGGGCTGTTACTAAAGGCTTTATAATATTCTTGTGACCTGAACCAACCACGGCCGACTCTGCTGATGCAGAAAAAATCTGAATTTATGGGAATATATCCAAGAGTATATTAATGTGCAGATATACCGACACTATGGAGGAGACTGTACTGCCAATAACGGTAGAAACCAGAGGTATAGAGGGATCAACTCAGATAGATAGATAGATAGATATTTGGTGTGACCTTTGCCCTTTGCCTTCTTCTCGGTACTTGCAGACAGTTTTTGGCAGAACTCGGTATGGAGGTTGTTACCGCCACCATCTTGGAGAACTAAGCACAGATCTTCTGTGGATGTTGCTTGCTCCAATCCGTCTGTCTCTTCATGTCATCCCAGACAGACTGGATGATGATGAGATCAGGGCTATATCTGTGGGGGCCGGATCATCGCTTCCAGGACTCCTCCTCCAAAGGGCAAAGGTCACACCAAATATTGATGGGATTTACATTTCTCTTTTCTTCATTCACTTCAATAGGTTCATTGACAAAAATAAACTATTAACCCTTCTGTTTCTGAAAGCATTCTTACTTTACAGCATTTCCCCCCCCCCCACACACATGCCTATAACTTTTGCACGGTACTGTAGCTGGAGATTTGCTTCTTACAAAAACTATTTCCCCTGCTTTCTACCAACCCATATGGGGCTGAGATGTAATCCAACCTGTCTATAGGTCTCATGTTACAGGAGACAATAAGTGGGGCATTTACTGTATACAGGGATGTAGCTATAGGGGCTGCAGAAGTAGTAATCACTACCGGGCCCTGGAGGCTCAGGGGGCCCAGAGGCCTCTCTACAACATAACAAGACACCAGTATTATAGATAGCACATGGTAAGAGGAGACCCGGAAGCTTCCAGTTACGCCTCTGACTGTATATACGCTTGCCGTATAGCGTGTACTAGATGGATTTTGCTTTCCATGTCCATGAAGCGTCTCTTGCTGCTCCGCTTGCAGTGCCCGTCTGGCCCCAGCCCTATAACCACTGATGTCGGAGGCTGCCCTAGGATGTCGCTCCATGTAATTTCAGGGAATGAGTCTACCCCGGGTGGTTTTCGAGGCATCGCTCGGCAGAGTCAGGCAAACAGTTGGTAAATTTATGTAAATCTATGCGGGATTTAGGCCACTGACCGGGACTCTTCTGCTGGATGGATCGTCGCCTCGCTCGCAGTTTGGCCTTTCCAAGTCATATTAGTAAATGGGATTATGCAGAGAAATGAAGTTTTCTGGGCAGAATCACAAGTGTTCATATGTTTGTATATTACAGCCGAACATTTACAGCAAGATAAAGCGTTACCAAACCGCGCCGGACATATGGATTATTAAACATTGAATAATCCACGATCGACAACAACATATGGATAAACTCCTGTTCATTATATAGCGTGTCTAGCTAATAAACAGAGGGGGAGGGGAGTAAACACTTCTATAATCCAAATAATGGAGAATATTTACCTGCAATCCTATGGAAAACCACAGATAACACACTGCAATATCACATGACTTGGACCGAATGACAAACTCCACTCTGCTGCATCTGACAACACTGCTACATCTTTAGCTAGTATCGGTAAAATGATGATAGGATTGGTTGTAACAGATAGTTGTGGATTTACGGAGGGCTGGTCACATCTTCTGCCATGTCTGTTCTAGTAAATATTTTGATTTCTTATACAATTGTTACTGTAGGAATAATTTTTCTTACATTGCGTTGTCCCTCTGTTATTCCTCCTGAAAAACAGATTGTTACTATTCAGTGGGCAGCAGCCCTACACAGCCCAAAAGATAGTTGTCAATATAGCCAGAGATTTCCAGGAGGAATAACTGAGGGACAACACAATGCAGCATCATAAGAAAAGTTGATGGTTTTTTTTTTGTTTTGTTTTTTTTATAGGCCATGAAAATATTTTCCATGTCAAGAAAGTGTATGGGCTTGGGCAGGGGTGTAAAAAGCAACCATGGGGCCCCATACCAAGGCTTGTAATAGGCCCCAGCTATACCATGACTACCTCACTCAGAAAGCTCAACACTTCAAAGGTGGATGATTATATTGGTCTCCTTTATACCAAAGGATACAGATAATGCAGAGAATACACACATAGTGATGTCACAGTACAGGGATAATACACACAGTGATGTCACAGTACAGGATAATACACACAGTGATGTCACAGTACAGGGATAATACACACAGTGATGTCACAGTACAGGGATAATATACACAGTGATGTCACAGTACAGAGATAATACACACAGTGATGTCACAGTACAGGGATAATATACACAGTGATGTCACAGTACAGAGATAATAAACACAGTGATGTCACAGTACAGGGATAATATACACAGTGATGTCACAGTACAGAGATAATACACACAGTGATGTCACAGTACAGAGATAATACACACAGTGATGTCACAATACAGAGATAATACCCACAGTGATGTCACAGTACAGAGATAATAAACACAGTGATGTCACAGTACAGAGATAATACACACAGTGATGTCACAGTACAGACATAATAAACACAGTGATGTCACAGTACAGACATAATAAACACAGTGATGTCACAGTACAGGAATAATACACACAGTGATGTCACAGTAGAGAGATAATACACAGTGATGTCACAGTACAGAGATAATACACACAGTGACGTCACAATACAGAGATAATACACACAGTGACGTCACAATACAGAGATAATACACACAGTGATGTCACAGTACAGGCATAATACACACAGTGATGTCACAGTACAGGGATAATACACACAGTGATGTCACAGTACAGGGATAATACACACAGTGATGTCACAGTATAGGGATAATACAGTGATGTCACAGTATAGGGATAATACACACAGTGATGTCACAGTACAGAGATAATACACACAGTGATGTCACAGTACAGAGATAATACACACAGTGATGTCACAGTACAGGGATAATACACACAGTGATGTCACAGTACAGGAATAATACACACCGTGATGTCACAGTGCAAGCATAATGTACACCATGACATCATAGCACAGGGATAAGTCACACACAAAAACAAAAATCACTGTGTACTCTGTGAAATCAGAACATATAATGAAGTTAATTATAATGGTGTCACTTGCAGTCAGTTTTTCACACTCCCTTCCATCATCCGTAGTTACCTCTAATTACCCTCTAGGGTCTCAGTAGTTGTTGGGCCCCGTAGCAGCTGATATGTCTGCTACTGTGATAGTTACACCCATGGCTTTCATGGTTTGGGCTGTACTCCTTACACACACACACACACACACTCATTATATATACAGTGCCTTGCGAAAGTACTCGGCCCCCTTGAACTTTTCAACCTTTTGCCACATTTCAGGCTTCAAACATAAGGATATAAAAATTTTATTTTTTAGTGAAGCATCAACAAGTGGGACACAATCGTGAAGTGGAACGAAATTTATTGGATATTTTAAACTTTTGTAAAAAATAAAAAACTGAAAAGTGGGGCGTGCAATATTATTCGGCCCCCTTAAGTTAATACTTTGTAGCGCCACCTTTTGCTGCGATTACAGCTGCAAGTCGCTTGGGGTATGTCTCTCTCAGTTTTGCACATCGAGAGACTGAAATTCTTGCCCATTCTTCCTTGGAAAACAGCTGGAGCTCAGTGAGGTTGGATGGAGAGCGTTTGTGAACAGCAGTTTTCAGCTCTTTCCACAGATTCTCGATTGGATTCAGGTCTGGACTTTGACTTGGCCATTCTAACACCTGGATACGTTTATTTGTGAACCATTCCATTGTAGATTTGGCTTTATGTTTGGGATCATTGTCTTGTTGGAAGATAAATCTCCGTCCCAGTCTCAGGTCTTTTGCAGACTCCAACAGGTTTTCTTCCAGAATGGTCCTGTATTTGGCTCCATCCATCTTCCCATCAATTTTAACCATTTTCCCTGTCCCTGCTGAAGAAAAGCAGGCCCAAACCATGATGCTACCACCACCATGTATGACAGTGGGGATGGTGTGTTCAGGGTGATGAGCTGTGCTGCTTTTACGCCAAACATATCGTTTTGTATTGTGGCCAAAAAGTTGGATTTTGGTTTCATCTGACCAGAGCACCTTCTTCCACATGTTTGGTGTCTCCCAGATGGCTTGTGGCAAACAATAAACGAGACTTTTTATGGATATCTTTGAGAAATGGCTTTCTTCTTGCCACTCTTCCATAAAGGCCAGATTTGTGCAGTGTACGACTGATTGTTGTCCTATGGACAGACTCTCCCACCTCAGCTGTAGATCTCTGCAGTTCATCCAGAGTGATCATGGGCCTCTTGGCTGCATCTCTGATCAGTCTTCTCCTTGTTTGAGATGAAAGTTTAGAGGGACGGCCGGGTCTTGGTAGATTTGCAGTGGTCTGATACTCCTTCCATTTCAATATGATCGCTTGCACAGTGCTCCTTGGGACGTTTAAAGTTTGGGAAATCTTTTTGTATCCAAATCCGGCTTTAAACTTCTCCACAACAGTATCACAGACCTGCCTGGAGTGTTCCTTGGTCTTCATGATGCTCTCTGCGCTTTAAACAGAACCCTGAGACTATTACAGAGCAGGAGCATTTATACGGAGACTTGATCACACACAGGTGGATTATATTTATCACCATCAGTCATTTAGGACAACATTGGATCATTCAGAGATCCTCACTGAACTTCTGGACTGAGTTTGCTGCACTGAAAGTAAAGGGGCCGAATAATATTGCACGCCCCACTTTTCAGTTTTTTATTTTTTACAAAAGTTTAAAATAACCAATAAATTTCGTTCCACTTCACGATTGTGTCCCACTTGTTGTTGATTCTTCACCAAAAAATTAAAATTTTATATCCTTATGTTTGAAGCCTGAAATGTGGCAAAAGGTTGAAAAGTTCAAGGGGGCCGAATACTTTCGCAAGGCACTGTACATATACACACACATATACACCATACACTGACACACAGAATTCTAATCATAAATGTATTTTTAGTAAACTTTATGTATGTGATATTTCAGCACATTCCTGTATGAACCTGACCCTAAACTACTTTACTGCACTCACCTACAGGTAGCCAGGCCTGGACTGATCAGAGCCCGGCATAAGTGGCAGCACCAACCTCCACTACATCCCTGCCATGAGAGGAGTCTGTAATAACCCGTGGCCGCTCCGCTCCAGTTGATTTCCTGCTGGGCTGCTGCTATTTTTGCACTGAAGCTGCAGTTAGGAGGTGAGCAGAGACAGAGCGGAGTTATTACTGTATATAGAGGAATCTGCTCAGCACTGACAACTCTCATCACACAGGTTTCAAGTCCTTTTACCTACAGCAAACCCTTTTACGAGAGATGAATTTCCTGGTATATATAGATCATGTACAGTCAGGTATCATTGTCGTAGGTTTCATTGCAGAATTGTCGTAGTGGAAACCATTAGTAAGGTGCAGATAATGGATCTAATATTTATTATAAATCCCTAACCTGTTACTAGTGATTTCCAGTACTAACTGGATCCATGAGCAAGTTGTTGTTGATGGACCTTTCGCACTGGCTCACCACATTACCAGAGGATTCTGCGATGGACCCAGACTCTTTCAGCAGAAGATACCCAAATTTGAGGGATACTATGGTGTATTTACTAGGGACTACTGGAGGGTTAGCCCCCAGATTCATCTGGTGTGTCCATGGAACCTCAGTCCGACAATGTGTTTATGGATCTTATTAGTACTCGAAATCACTAGTGAGCTGCTTTTTATGGATCTTACTAATACTGGAAATCACTAGTAAGCTGCAGTTTATGGATCTTATTAGTTCAGGAAATCACTAGTGAGTTGCCACTGATGGATCTTAGTTCTGGAAATCGCTAGTAAGCTGACATTGATGGATCTTATTAATACTGTATATCACTAGGAAGCTGCCATTGATGGATCTTATTAGTCCTGGAAATTACTGGAAGTGATCCCATAGTAAAAATTAAAATATGGTCCCCTCCCAGCGATGTAACCGAAAGTCTCGTTTACCCCAACACCCTAGTTAGCAAGCTTTGTACGTCCTGTGGAGAGGGATCCCGAAAGTGGTTTTCATAAAGGTAAGGGATAGAGAAAACCTCAGGTGGTATATCAGACTCATGGATAACCTCTATATGTGTTCAATCTAGTGTTGAAAATATCCTCTTGTTTAGTCAGTTTTTGTTTCCTTGTAATTGTTTTAGCACATTTACATTATGTCGCCCTGGAATCTGCCACCAGGACTGTTGATTTTCCTTTGTCATTTGAACAATGGCCCCTGCATATAGATCAATTCCTGCTGGTTATACTATGGGTGCACAACATTGTTCTTCTGTCTCTGCTAATGTACTTTTTCTCGATTTATCAAAGTGGTGCAGCTAATGTGAGCCTTGTGTTGTCTTAATGATATTCACCCGGAGGACAACTGGCCATAAGTCACCCGAGAAAGCATAATTAGATGTCTATGGTAAGGACTAGGTCTCCAACGAGGAATCAATGACTATGTACAATCTACATTTAGACCTTCAGCTTCTCCATACTGTTCTACTATGATAGGACATCAAAATCAACAAAAAACTAAGCAGTATGACTGGAAAAATATTCTTCTGGTAAAAAAACACTACTTATTATGAATCGTTCTCATGATACAGTATGATCTAGATTTATGGATACTTGGATTTTAAAGTTGTTAGAAGCTTCTGGTGGGGGGTACAATATTTAGTAGGTTATCGGATCACTGGTGGTCACCAAGTGCCTCCTGCATCTAGAGATACTTTCACCAAACCCATCAGCCACCACCCATCTGTGTGGTCTTCAAATGTCCAGAAGACCATAACTGTATAGTTGAAGTGGCCATATACTGTATGTCTGGAGAATACAACTATTCATCTTCCACATCCTACTTGATCCAAAAACAATATCTCTTTGGGACTGTCGACATTAACTGTAGTTCTTCTAATTTTCTAGTCAATCCATTAACCCATGGCTACTTTAAGAAGTTATCCCCTATCTACAGATTTACAAGTTCAACACTCAACGCTCTTCAAGCATGTAAATCCTGGTTTCCTTAGGATTGTATCATGTATGGACTAACCCACCTTACCCAAGGAAGTACCATTCATGGTCCAGATTTCCAACTTTAGTTAGAAGCAGGTGTTGACATACCACATGGGCATCCTGTTCTGCCATCCCTAGCTAACCCAGTACCCATGGGGAACCACTGTCAACCTAAAATAAGAAGAATGGCACTCCCTAATATTAGAATACATGTGACATAGTGCACCAATGCCCTCTATACCTCACATTTACACTTCGGTAAGGTATTTTCTTCACCGAGATTTCTTAGAATGATATTCCTGTGACATCTTATCTTTCCCTACATTTGTCTGTCTTGCACGTGCCTGAAGATAAACGTCTGAATCAATATTCCTACAACACTTTGAACTAATTTCCAACCTTCCATAAGAGCTGATGAAAAAGTAAAATATTGCCTGTTAATTCTGAGGATTTCTGTCTAAAATGTCAGATTTTGTAAAGATGAAAAGAAGATTCTTTATGTTTCTGATGGCTCGGAGCTGCCATGACAGGTTGGCTCGCAAGATGGGCAAGTTACGGCACACAAAAAAACCCCCATCTGATTCTAGAACTTTTTAATCGCAGGAGATTCTTCATTGATTTCCTCTGCTCAGTCTTCTGCTTTGGACCAAGTGCCAGATTATCAATCATACCAAATTATTGGATGATGTATAAAAATGAATTACACTGTAGAATGGTGGACACAAGACTAGGTGATCCAGGTGTGAGAAACTGTATGTGATCAGGTTGCCCTGTACTCAGTACATAAAACCTCCTCAAGGTGGTAGATGAGGCATGAGCCTATAGTGGATGGACACCAAGGAATACTAAGCCGCAGGAAATATGTAGTCCTGGTTGTCTAGAGATCTATGTTCTCCTGGTGGTATAGATATCTAATTGCCTCTGGTTGTCTAGAGCTCTACATGCCTCTTTTGGTATAGAGAGCTATGTGCTCTAGATGTGCAGAGATTTATATACCTCTGGTTGTCTAGAAATTTACATGCTCCAGTGGTTTAGGTATTACGTATCCCTGGTTTACTAGAAATTTATCTAGCCCTAGTTGATTAGACATCTGCATGTCCCTGGTGGTATAGAGATCTACATGCCCATGGTGGTAAAGAGATCTATGTGCCCCTGGTGGTAGTGTAGAGATTTATGTACCTCTGGTGTACTAGAGATCTACATGTCTCTGGTGGTATAGCCATCCACATGCCTCAGAGGTCTAGAGATTTATATACCCCTGGTGGTCTAGAAATGTACGTGCTCCAGTCGTTTAGGTATTTATGTATCCCTGGTTGACTAGAGATTTACGTGCCGCTGGTAGTTTAGAGATTTATGTTCTCTGGGTTGAGTAGACATCTACATGCCCCTGGTAGTATAGAGATCTACATGCCCCTGGTGGTAAAGAGATCTATGTGCCCTAGTGGTCTAGAGAGTTATGTATCTCTGGTTGTCTAGAGATCTACTTGCCCCTGGTGGTATAAAGCTCCACATGCCCCCGATAGGCCTAAGATACTTCAAACTAAAAATCACAATAAATTATAGTACTTTTCCATCAGCCAGATGTAAAGAAATAGACTTTTCTGGAAAGAAAATTCTGCTCAAATCCTTGGACGCCTTTGATGTTGTAATGTAAAAAAGACCCTCAAAATCTCATTGTATTTTTGTTGGGAGAGGTTAATAAGAAATCCACCCTGTGAATGCATTTTTGGATGGTGCGAAGAACTGCAGCGCCGGATTTTAGGAAAAAGGATAACACGGATTTTTATGAAACTCAAGATCAATAATACGTGACTGCTCTTCTGGAAGATTAAAGGTTGCCTGGAATTAAAATATATTCTATATCTTTGAGAGCAGCTTTAAAGGTCAGAACCTTGTCTTCAGCCTGAAATAGAAAGTACAGAATTTCCAAGAGAGATATTTGTTTTAAAGGTTCACTTTGGGACTTCCCTCCCTCTATAGTAACTGCCCCCCTGAGAAGTAATCCGGCAGGGGTCTGTGCTCGGAAACATCTCTATTACTCTTTTAAGTAGTCTTCCTGGACTTCACAGCTTCTCATAAAGTATAGAGAGCTGTCAATTATGAACAAGTAGTGGGAGATTTATATCTACAAAGATGGGAACCGCAACTGAAGGCCCAGGTGAGACATCAGTTTCTGTAAGGTGCACTCGAAAGTGAGTCTTGCAGCTTAAATATGAAACTTTTGTGTGATAGGGGGTGAACTTTCTCCACTTTCCAAAAGAATGCAATGAACATAAACTATATGACCAGAGGTAAAGCTCCCTGGCCCCAATGGGGTCCACCATGCACCATTTATAATACTGGAGTCATCTAATGTGGCAGAAGGATTTCTGGACTCCCTCAGACATGATATCCAGGCTGCGCCGCTATCTCAGCACTCTAACTTGCTGTGAGGACCATTTCAAAGAGGAGGTCAAGAAGAAATCTCAAATTCCCACCAGGCCGGTCATTCCCACCAGTCATGTCCACTTTGCTTTGGGTACAAGGCTGCATTCCCATGTTCAACAAAAACACTATTTGGCCGTCACTCGAGAATTATATTGACTACTATCGGCGTGAACCTGATGAAGGGGTCATATGATCTCGAAACAAGTTTCATGACAAAGATAAATAAAGTCAAGGACAAAATATTAGTCGATTTGGACTGGCAGTGCCAATGAAACTTGGATCTTTTCTGTGTTTAGTTTACTATATGGTGTCCTCCTGGACTAGAGAACTATTTGTCGTATCTAATGCAGCTGCGATCAACATTCTAGATGGACTATGCTTCCAATCTCAGATTGTAAGACCTTGTGGACAGGGCCCTTCTATCCCACCGTTCCAGTTGGTCACTGTTAGGTTTGCACTTGTTTTGTGTATTGTAGGCGAACCCTCAAATGTACAGCACCAGATATTTAGTAGACCTACACTAAAGCTAACCATAGACATCCAATAACTGTTGTCCAAACAGCTATTCCTAAGAAATTCCCCATATTAATGGAAGCCATGATCAGCCAAGTATGCATGTGTGTTGAATGGAAGGAGGGTTTTATGCAGACATCACCGATGGTGGCATGGCTGTTGACTGGAATCAGGACTCGTTTTTACCTTTCTTTAGAGTAATGGATAATTTCCAACAAGACCAATCCTTTCTTTTCCTGAAACCAAAACATATGCTGAACAAATATATTTGTAATACACATTAGATAGTCGTGGGGTAGGTTCATCCAAATTGGCAGATTTGGCAAGCCAAGTCGAATGTGTACAGCCACCTTAAAAAGTCCCATGTGGCTACGAACTTTACAGTTTTGGTCACGTCCACTGGCATGGTTAGCTTCACGGTCTACAAGGCACCCACTGCGTGCCTGTCCTAACATGAACGTCTCTGAAGATCCGACTTCCCATTAATTGTGCGTGAATCCTATGCCAATAAAAAGTAATCATTAAGACGCATCATGAAGATTAAGAAGCCTTCAATGTAGTGAATATCCAGGTTATTACTCACAAACTATGTGATTAATGTGTAGACAAATTATCGGCAAATCCCCTGGAGCTTTTCGGTGGCTCAATGAAACATCCCAGAAGCTCTTTAGGTGTATCGAGACCTTAACTAGATTCCGAAATCCCAGAACCCCAGGAGAATCCAACCCCCCACCCCCACCTACTCTATAACACAGAAGGCTAGGCTTCAAATTTACTCCACGTCCAGGCTAAAAATCCCATCTTATTTTTAATTTTCAGGCAATAATTTCAAATTAACTTCCTGCATCGAGACGTAAAATTATTATTCTACTTGAGCAATGTTTTGGAAAACAACAACTGTCTGGCCCGGCACAATTTAATCAGCGGCACAATTAATGACCTTAACCCTTGGATGCTTCCCGCACAGGCTTCAATTACCCGGCAAAGCTATCCCTGCAGTTTCCATAGACCAGCAAAGCCACTTTTTGATTTAATTTCTACGCAGCAAAATAAAAACTAAACACAATTCAGACTTGTTTTGGTCTCGTGGATACTGCATTAAAGGCAGATTCATCTGTTTGGCCTAATCTCTCGGGCCCAATTAGCAAAGGCAAATTATGTTTGCCACGATCGGTGAAGGTCTATGTACTGTACGATTTGGAGTATATTTGCTGAACATGTTTGCACATCCGTACACTGGCACTTTTCATATTCACTTTAAGAGAGGATGAACATATCCAATAATGCGAGGCTGCAGTCACAGACGGGATCTATAGCTTCATTATGTGCACATGGTATCAATTCTCAAAAATGATCACCCAATGGTCCTTAAAAGGGGTTGTCCAGCCCCAAATTGATTTTTAATACTGATGATAACCAAACCACCAGCCTGGTCATCAGTATGATCTGTGGGGTTCTGACAACCATACCCCACACAGATCATCTGTTCCAGCACCATTCCTATTACTGCACATGCTCCCTGTCAACTAGCAGGTTCTGGCACCTGGAGGCTGCGGGAACGGCTGATCTGTGTGGAGTCCGGATGTGGATAGGTCATCGGCATTGGCAAATCAATATGGGGCCAAACAACCACTTTTAGGTCCCAAAGTTTACCTATTGTTTCTTTTCAGCCAATTCATTCCTCACTGATGTTTTTGGAAAAGTTTTTTCTTACACATTCATTTCTACAGAAACAAAAACTTGCCAAAGGCACAGCAGGAGAATGTTGGAAATATTTTTGGGTCATAGCTGAACCACCTACAGTCATGCTCCAACCGATGGGCATATGGCTACTCCTCTTTAGGACATGGATACAATCCTTTATTATGTGACGTGGGCACGAAATGTGCTGGCAACGTCCAGTTTTTATTCATGACCAGCACATAAAGTGCCCCAGTCACATATAAAGAGACTCCTAGCTCAACAGATGTGGGAACATTCGGCCAGACCCAGGAGATTTGCAAGCTCTTCTGGGAGGTCACCCCTTTTATCTAGAGTTTTCCCAGGGCGTCTGGGCAAGTATGCAAAATCCTGGTTACCCCTCATTCCATCCAATCACCCTTGGGCTCCTCTCCTCTACTTTCTAAAATGGGAACCATATCCAAATCAAAACTGGACAATGATGATGCCCAATAAAATATGACTTTTTTTATGAAGATATGACCACCAGGTGGCACTCTTATATCACTATCTTATAAAAAAAAAACACTGAAAAACCTATATAAAGTTTATCCCTCACTAAAATACAGCTATTTTGTACTTTTTCCACCGGGCATCTCAGTTTTCTAAATCTACAGGGTTCTTGTATTATATGAACGACAAGCCGAAAATCCACTTAAATGACAAAGTGTTTGATGGTTGTAAGATTGCCGCGGTAATGATTATATTATCTATCAAACTTGGCAAGTTACACAATCTAAATTCTATTTGAAACACTTTACTTTACCGAAAACATTTTCTGCGGAGTGTGATCCTTTGCTGAAAGATATGACCTTGTCCTGCCCTGCCCATCAGTACACGTCCCCGGCGAGGCTTCACAACTGAGTTTGCACAAATTGTTTAAGACAGGAAAATGAGTATTTGGAATTGGGGCTGTTAAATTTCCACTCAGATACCGCCTGCCATTGTTCCACATCCTGACAGATCCTAAAGAGTTCCCTTGGGATTATAGATTAACTTCCAACATAGTGACGGATAAAAAAGGAAAAACTTCTATGGGAGAAAATGTGTGTTTTATAACATAGGATAGATCAACGTCTGCACAAAACTTTACTGTCACCTTGAAAAAGTCACATCCAACTCGGCACATTTTTGTGGGTCATTTGGGGTCTGTCACGCTGTTGCTATGATAAGCAGTTCTTACAAAATTGGCACTGAAACGTGGTTCTTTTACCCGGTAATGGCGAGAGGAGGGGTCAGCTGTGCAGATCTTTCCCCGTGACATAGAATTTCGGAAGTAATGATATGTGACAGTTTGACAACTACCATCATCCGCAGTGTCACAGCCATAGGAAGCAAAGGCAGCACAAAAGGATCCATTTACTCAGGTTTCTCAAAGTGAATTTCTTGCAAGGAACAGGAATAATAGCTTATCAACGGGGCGCGAGGTCCTTGAAGGATGTAAAGTTCTATATAATGGTTCCTTGCTCCCAGAGACTCCTAAACGTATAGTTATTACAAAAAAACATAATTTAATATTTTATTAGGACCTGTCCCTTAAAAACATCTCCAGAATCCACCACAAAAGCATCAAAACCCCCTATTGTCGGCCCGAGTCATTCTGGTCTTTATCACTGTAACTCCCTACTAATTGGTATTCCATTTACTAAACTCTACCCTGAATGTCGCCGCCAGACTTATCCATCTATCCAGCCGCTATACCGATGCCGCCAGTCACGCGGTCGAAATTTATGGCGTACGGATCGGCCATAAATTTCTAATATCTAGAAACACCTTTTTTAACTAGAAAATTCCCTCTAATGGTGGCAACCACTCTTAGGACCAGTTCACATCTGCGTTCGGTTTCCACTTGGGGACCCCCGAACGAAAACCTATACGCATAGAAAAGCGGTTTACCTAAGGAAACCTGCGGACCCCATAGACTATAGGTCCGCTTTTCTATGCGTATAGGTTTCCGTTCAGGAGTCCCCAAGTGGACTCCCCAAACGGAAACCGAACGCAGATGTGAACCGATCCTTACGCATTTCGAGACTATGAAGTAGTCACAGCCCCGCCCCCTTTTTAAAGGTTAAGTCCACTTGCACTTTTATAAGTCTCTAGACAAGGATCGTGTCCTAAGCTCCACATATGATAATTTCCTTGCTCTCTCTTTTGACATACATAGAGATTAACACAAATAAAATCCAATTTTGACAACTTTCTGGAGAGATATCAGATAATTGGTAGCTTTCAAAAGCAATTGCATAATTACATAGATTACCAATGAACAGCACAAAGGGAAATTTCTTACCTTTTTTTTTTTTTTGCTTGTGCCAAAGACAGATTGAGAAGACTTGGGAACACTTAGCGGCACATATAAGCTGTGCTAATGCTTATCATCATGTAAAGCAATTACCCATTCCACAGATCCTTTATGCCATAATAATGGGATTCGCGAGACATCGCACTGTTATAGTTTTATTCCATATTTATATTTGCAGAAATGTATTTTTTTTTTTTTCATACAAAGCCAGTTTCTGAATGATATTATCCATCATAGCACAGTTGGTCCAGAGAAAGATAAAAATGGCAAGTGAATCTCCGCGCTCATGTAAGACTATTATACAACAAGCCGCACAAGATGGATTATTAGAAGCGTCTCAGCGCGATACTGAAGTTCATGATATAATACATGCGCGCTTGATGGATTGTTTGTCATTTCCCACTTTTTCAGCTTCTTAGTAGTTAGGACGACTTAGGAGTCACTCAAGTCTTTGTTGGTTTACTGGCAGACATGTCGAAACACAAGGACGGCGCCAGTCTACACAAGGCAGATTATGGAGAGGAGAAAGGGGTTTAATAAGACTTTTATATTGACTGCCTGTCCTTAGGACAAGTGGGGACTCCAGCACCCCTGCCAATAAGCTACAGCATTTGGGAGAGGGCTGCAGACAGGGCCATTTTAACACATTGGTGGGCCCAGTGCAAAGGTTTCATAGCTAGGTCCAACTCATCATCACCACTCAATAGCCCCCACATACTATAATGCCCCCTCAATAGCCCCCACATCGTATAATGCCTCCCTAGTGGCCCCATACAATATAATGCCTCCCTAGTGGCCCCATACAATATAATGCCTCTCAGTGACCTCCCAACTTTCAAAGGACAGAAAGAGGGATAGAATGTGCCATGCGCGCTGCTACAAATTTAGCCCCACCCACTTCCACTATGACTCAGCCCATTAATTTATTTTTGTGCCACCACACAAAGTCACCCTAACATGGTATGCCCCCACATTATAATTTCCCCTGAAGCATAATGCCCCGTCCATCTGCCCCCACTGCTATGTGGCTCCTTCAAGCGCACCCACAGTATAATGTCCCCCCGCCGCTCCCCCCCATTTAATGTCCCCCTTCCAGCTGCCCCCCAGCTGAGGATGCCAATGAGTTGAAGTTGGGGCAGCCCAGACCAGCAAATGCAGGACTGTCCCAATGTCCCAAAGGGGCCTCTGCTCGCATAGGACCTAGTGCAGGAGAACCATTGGCCCTATGGTTAAAGCGGCCCTGGCTGCAGACTTTTCTTTAGGAGTGTGATGTCATATGTTAAGTCCTATGGCTGCTGTAAAGCAAACCTTCCAATTGCTGTACAGGCAAGATGGCCGCCCCCATAATCATGTACAGAAAATAAAATGTATCGATATCAAGTTCTAATGAAAAATCTAGGCAACATATTCCCTTGAAGATGTCCATACAGATCACATAGCTGACAGTCAAAGGGTTATTACAGCTTCATTACACAACCGTCTCATAAATATGCATGTTATCTATGTGTATGTTCACATGTCGGATTTGCATACTGCAGAAATGACACACATTTACTATAACATCCACGGCTGGAATCCACGGCTAACACTTGGACTTGTGTCACAGATGTTGAGTTTGATGTGCCTGAAGATTAGCCCCACTTAACAGGACTAATCTGCATGCGACTAATCTGTCGGCTTTCACAGAATCCGCTGGCAAAAGCAGCAGCTACTTCTATATATCCATGTATTTGTTTCTGCAGAGGAGAAAATCCACATGAAAAATGTTCATAGCATGGGCAAGGCTGCAGAAAACCCATTCACATGAACGGAATGCGGAATGTTCACCAATACAGAAATCTATGTAAAAACCTGAGTGTGTGAACAGACCTGAAGTCTATATGTCATTCAGTAATAGAAAGGACTAAGCCCCCAGTCAAAATTTTGACTGGAGACCCTCCCCCACACAGTATAACGCCCTCCTTTCTGGCCCCCACAATGTACAACGGTCCCTTTACTGCCTCCACACAGAATAAAGCCCCCTAACGTGACGTCCTTGTTGTTCAGCATCCAAGATGATTCAGATTCCAACAAGAGAAAACTGACCTTAATACTTGCAGATTCCAACATGAGCTTAACGGTTACGGATTCTAACAAGAGGCAACTGGCTTAATGGTTACAAAATCCAATTAAAAAAAAACAGGCTAATAGTTACAGATTCCAACAAAAGGCAACTGGCACGAGGGTTACAGATTCCAACAAGAGAAACTTACTTATTGGTTACAGATTCCAACAAGACCCTGGAACCCACAGTTGCCAACTGACTTACCCTGGTTCAAAAGGGCTTACAAAAATCTGACCCCAGAGTGGGTGGTCACACCAAGTTTCTAGGCAATCACGGATGAATTGGGGCCGGCACTTAAACATCCCTATCTTTAGCTTGAACATCAGGAAGAGTCACCACATTTTGCACGGAATCAACAAAATCAGGGGACTTTATCATTTGAGGTCACATCCGATTTTATAATATGCGTCTTTTTTACATTCTGTAGAAAGTTGTGTTAAATTTATCAAGAAGCAGCATGTGAGCATTGTGCAGACTATTCCCCTGTAGACGGTGCCCTGGTACTTGTAACGTCTATTTTATAAGCAACCAATTGAGGGACGTCAGTTTCCACAAGTTACGCACGCCATATATTACACTTGCACATATACCCCATTTACACTACGCTTCTTTTCACTGACAAAAAATTCAAACTGATGAACTCTGCAAAAAAGTCATGTTTTTTAGGTGCAAACAGTGCAAAAATAAGGCGTTTACACTAAAGCACCTGGAAAAGGTCCAAAATAAGGCAGAATTGTTGGACAAAACTTGACAAATTCCCCATCATGAATATATTCTTTCATAACTGGATTTTCAGTATCTCTGTGGTCAGGATCACTGGTATAAGGAATTAACTTAGTAGAAATATCCAGAACACCAGCTGAGGCACCGAAGATCTCTGCCCGCTCTGTCCCTATATCTGCAGTAATATGCACCTGTCAGGACTGCATACGACCAGATAAATAATGCAGTGAACCTCTCTCATATGCTATAAATCAGGCTGAGTTACTATCTATTTTACCCATGACTGAAATGTGGAACATTTTTAAAGGGTAGTTCATAATTAACCCTTAAAAGGAGATGTTCAGATTCAGCAGATAAAGTGTTAGGGGTTTTGTTCAGGATTTTTGATCAGTTTTTGTTCACACATGGATCATAAAAAGAGAGGAACTGTAGAGAACAGATACGGCTTCCCTTTTTGAATCCACTCTTGGTTTAGACTTTCTAATCTGTGCCTGTACAAAACCTGAAGGTGTGAATAAAGCCCAACTTCAACTTGACCACAAAAGAATCTCACACTCAGACAAGCAAAAAAAAAATAAAAAAATATGTTATGGATCAGGACCGAGTGAAACACCCCAGGCAAAACTGATAAACTATGCAATTTTGGTTCACATTGACCATACCCCCTTTCTGACAAACCACGCTCTTTTTCTATTAAACCGCGAGTCCTTATCAGAAGAGGCAAAGAGTGTCTAACACACGTAAATAAGGTGCATGGATGTATGCCAGTTTTTGGAGCAAATTAGGCTGAAATTCTTTTGCATATCACTTAGCAAATATCTCTCACTGCCCAGTACATGGCTTGAGGGGGTGGAGCTTGACACAGATTGCTCCACCCCTCGGGTGCTGTGCCTTGCTCACCACAGTCTACAAATATGGGCATAGTGGGGTATTCCGAGGATGCCTTGGCCCGACATACTTACAAAAGTCTATGCCAGTTATTGACTGAAGTGGAAGAGTGAAGAAATCAGGCGATACCTTTTAGAGGCTAACTGAGTATATTTATAAGTAAGCTTTCAGTTATTGACTGATTTATTAAGAGGCCAGAACGCCTCCTGAATGTTGGGGACTTTATTAAGACTGGCGTAGAAGACGCCATTCTTAAAGGAGTGTTCCAGTTCATAGTAAAGGAGTTGTGCATGATTAGATAAGATGGATGACTTCTTCTTCTCAGGAAGTGAACCGATGTTCATTAGATACATGGCACACAAGACGTGCCCAAGGTGTCCTGACCTTTGGCCCTCATAGCAGTGCGTCAACCAAATGACTAGTTGACTTCCTCATGGGAAAATAAAAGACTGCAGACCTGAATGGAGACTCTTTGCTAGATCCACGGCAGAAAAGACAGGTAAGAATAAAGTATTTGTGGTTTTAAGCCTAGCTATGCTGTAAAAACATGAGTTGGGACATCCCTTTAAAATATTTCCCCATTGTATCAGTTTCTCTAGAGAGTTCCTTTAAGCAGGCCAAAGACGAACTGATCTTTCAGTCAATCCAGCAAGAATAAACACAGTGCGATCGACTGATGAAAATCTATTTTATTGATCAATGTATTTATTCGATTGACTTGACTTTTATCGTGGGCCTCAGTCTTTATAGTCTTTATAGTTTTAGTACATGCTAAAAAATGGCAAAAACTTTCTAATACAGAAGAAACATAGTAGAAAGAACAGAGCTGGAGCAGGCACAGCCGCCCTAACAAGTGGAGTACTATAATAGCTTACTGAGACAAGAAATCTTCTGCACTTGGAAGTCTTATTTTGTGGGTTGAGTATTTTAAAGGTATACATATACCTTTTGTTAGTGTTCAAATGCATTTAGAATAAAAAATAAAGTAACTTTGCAAATAGTCTTTGTTAAAAATCATCCTATATTTTTCATATACAGCTCCTAGACAAACCTATGGGTCTCCATGGTTACAGACTACAAACTAGCCCTGTGTGTAGTCTGATTCTGCAGTCACGCTACTTCCTTCTAATCTGTCTTTTGCACCATCTGTAGGTTAGGTTTGGGCTACACTATGAGTCTGGTGGTATCTAATGCCATACTTGTCAACATTTGTTGGCTTCAGAGAGTTAACCACGCCAGAAGACATTTTTGTCCTTTTTCTGTGCTATGGGCAAGCAAATGTGCCCCTTTTCCTGGATGTTACAGTGTCATGTTTAAAATGGCAGGGAGCCTGGCAGTTGTGTGAGATTTGCCCCCCTCTTCCAGTAGTCTGGGAAGTCGCCCCTCTTTTTAGGAGACTCCTGAAAGTTCTGTGTAATGATTGTCAACAAGGTCTTGATACAACATGACCATGACTCGATTAATCACCAAATCTGGATTTTTGGTCACAAGCCACACACATCTTTGTCATCATAGATAGCAATATAAGTTTCTTGTGATGTGTCTGTGATTTGGTTGGTCTTCAATATTAGCAAATTGTGCACAAATAGCAAAATTTTTGGCTGCACGACTTGTCGCTGTGTAGCTCTAGTTTTATCAAGAATAAGAGGACTAAGACATGATCACAGGATCACTCTATACAAGATTAGTCTGTAACCATAGGGACATATAGGTATGTAATGGGAGCTGTATACACAAAACGGTTGAATTTTTTATCACTACTTTTTACTAAAGTTTCCTAATTATTATTATTTTAGATAAATTATTAACAAATAAAACCTGATAGTAAAAGGAGACATAACCTTAAAGTGCCGGTACCTACATAAATGAACCTACTATAGAGATTCAGCCTATAAGCATAAAACTGCGAAACACAGAGTCAAAGCAAAGGGAAGTAAAATGTCAATATCAATGGAAATGAGCAGAATGAGCATCGGTCTGATGACAATATTTTAGCGCCTTTGCAGCGGCAATTACTGCGATAGTAAGTGACTAGTGCTACGTCTGAGCACCGCGCCGGAATTTTAATTACTGCTAGTTCTGCGTTGTGGGTTACGATCCCTCATCTCGCTGTTGGTAAACTGTCTCCAAATGCACATCTTAATTTAATGGAGCTGAAATTTTCAACATTTTCCGTCTGTTTCATTTACAACATTAGACGGGATAAAATATAAAAGTAAGAAAGGCGCGTTTCATCACCAAATCTCCCTAGGATAAAGTCCAAACAATCTGGCACAAACGGAATGTAAATGTTACGAGAAATCAATCAAATGATGGCTTGTTAGAAACGTCCCAAGTGACCCGCAGTACCAGAAATGGCCACACTTGGACGCTGATGTAACTGGATAAACAATGAGGGGGCGGTGGATTTCCCAGGGAATGAAACCACCCGGTGAGACGTGGCTAAGGTTAGGTCATTGGTCTCCAACCTGAGGTCCTCTATCGGGATGTTGAGCGTTGTAGCGTCACAGCAGTTGGAGACCAGGTGGAGACCATTGTCAATGTTCCGAGCTGGAATCTGGAAAAATAGCAGGCAAAGCACCATGTGAAAATTTTTGCATAAGGCCACACCCCCACACATAAGAGGAGGGATTACTATTCCCTCTACGCAAGACAGCTGGCACAGCGTGAGGCATCTTTGGCATGAAGGGCTTTTTTGCACCAAAGATGTTCCCACCACTTTCTACTCGCCACTTTTTACAAGGCATAGTTGACCGCCATTAAGGGAGTTCAGTAAGACTGAAGTACAGAACGCCAATCTTAAAAAATTTCACCCAATGCCCCAACGTCACATATAATATATAAACTCCGTTCGGTGTTTCCGTCCCCGAATCTGCTTAAAAAATGCGACGAGAAAAGTCCTTTAAGCATTTACTGGGCGGGAACCCACAGACCCCATAGACTATAATGGAATCTTTTGGGTTTCCACCGATTATAGTCTATGGGGGTCCGTGGGTTTCCGCAGGTAATTGCTTTTTAAGCAGATTAAATTCCATTCTTCGGGTCCCCAAGCGGACTCAAAGAATGGAAAGCCGATCACAGGTGTGAACCTAGCGTCAGAGAGACTGTCAGATACAGGAGCATTCTGCCAGGCCCACGAGATTTGCCCTACAGGACTAGAGGAGGTCATCCCTTTTTTCAGAAGCCTCCTGGACGTTCCAAGAGAATTGGCGAGTATGATGAAAAGCCTTTGTTATCCAATGTGCAATAATCCAGAAAGTCTGAAATTGAAGGGTGCAATGTCAATTTCAAGGGGGTTGTTGGAGGGTGGGCCCCCAGAATAATGTTATCTGTTGGGCTTAAGGCCTTAAACAGACACTGTATTGTGGCACCATTCCCTCAACTTTGAAGAAAATGCGGCCCCTTTATTTTCAGTCGGACCCCTCATGGTATCCCATTATCACTTTCTACAGGGTAAATATCCCTTTAAGTTTCCATCTTACCAACAGATGATTATCACACAGTTTTGTGTCCCTGACCACACCATTGACAGCAGTTTATTGCATATGGTAACCTTGGTGCACACGGAGCCCATTACCCAGAAAGCAGCCTGTTAATGGTAGGTTAATGCAGCGTTTCAATGTTACTTCCACCATGTGCCGGAACATTTCTATCTGATCCAGGATGTCGGATGCATTAACCTGGTTTTGTGTAGCAGAGAAATGACAAACCAGATACAGATACTCTACCACACTATGGGGGAACAATATATTCAAGGCATTGTTCACACTGCTGTCAGAATCTCCATTAGCAGTCCCAGAAGATTCAGCAGGGTCAAAAGCATTGCAAGCAGCAATATTTTTCCTGTCTAAATGATAGAAACCAAGAAAGAGCAGACACACCTCACTGTAAGTCAATGGGTTTGGTGAGATATCTATAGTGAGACGTTCTCTATCTCAAGTTGCGGTGCTTTTGTTGTGTGAACAAACCCTTACGCATCAAACCTTTTTTTAATTGCTCCAAGGCCTCTACAATTAAAAGTGAGACAACTTGGAAAATAGTCTTAAAGGGGTTGTCCGGGATGAAATAAAAATTAACCCCTAAATTAAACACCCTCCCCCCGCCTAACTTCTAATTTACTTATATTAAAAAAAAAAAAAAATGTATAATTGCCCATATGCCTGGATAATCCGGTGACGTTCCGTTACTCCCCCCCCCCAATCCCATCATACTTACATATCTTCCTCTCCGGGAACGGCTCTTCCCCTATTCAACTCTGCCAGCGCTTGCGCAGTCTGGAGGTGCCTACGACACATGCGCAGTAAATATGGCACTCCATCTCTACTGCGCAGGCATCAGAGGAACTTTCAGTCTCTGTACGCACTGGCAGAGAGGAAGAGAAGCGTCTCCAGCCTGCTGTGCACAGTGAAAGAAAAGGAGGAGCCGTCTCCCAGAGAGGAAGACAGGTAAGTATGATGTAGTGGGGGGAGGGGCTAAGTTAGTTAGTTGGGAAGGGCTAGTAGTGGGCGGGATAGCTAGGGAGACAGGGAGGGGGTGTTCCGGAGTGAGAGAAGAGGGGGCAGTGAGAGTGTGGAGGCTACACAGGAAGCTACACCATGTAAACAAATGCAGACGATGCCAGGAGATCGCAGAGAAACCCAGAAATCACTAAAAACACTGCTAAAGGTATATGGGTGTACTTATTAACCCATTAATAGCACTAACAGACCTTTAAAAAAAAAAAAAAAAAAAAATTTTTTTTTGCATGGAAAACCCCTTTAAAAATATCCTATTATTGGGTGTACATATCTCTATGTTGACCTTAGTGTCTCCATAGTAACAGACTACAAACTATGTAGTCTGATTCTCTAGTCACATTCCATTCTATATGTCCTATACTGTTATCATATATTTACTAGGTAAGCAAGTAGGGGACAGACACAGGCACACTTGGATGTCGTTGTCCTGGATAAACAATGAAGGGGCTGAGAATCTGTCAGGGATTGAAATCCCTTCAATGTAATGTAGCTGGTCTATTCTACAGATAGACCAAAGGTCTCCAAACTGTGCTTGTGAAACAGTCAGGCAGAACTAGAGTGTAACTGCAGGATCAGACTACAGAGTTTGTTTGTAGTCTGTTACCATGGAGACACATAGGCCCGCATTGGAGCTATAGACACAAAACGGTAAGATTTTATTTATTTAAATTTATATATTCTGCAGTGGGGCCCAGGTGCCCAAGATATCCCTCTGTATCTGGTTAGTCTGATTCTTTAGTTATATTGTATTTTGTCCATCCTATAACTTCTGCTAACAAAGCATTGGCTAGGTAAGCAAGTGGGGGAAACACAGAAAGAGTAGAGCTGCAGGATCAGACTACAGAGTTTGTTTGTAGTCTGTTACCATGGAGACGCACAGGCCTGCACTGAAGCTATAGACACAAAACGGTAGGGGTTTGTTTTTTTTTTTGATCAAGATAATTTTTCAGTTTATAGATGGACATTATAACTTCTCTAGATGATATAAACTAGACTTAAAACACAAATCAATTCGCTTTCAAGATACATTAAAAAGTTAATCCGCCTAATACGCGGAATCTTAAAATGTCATGACGCGGTATCGCTCAGTCCTTCCACCAATCTCCCAACCACTTCACCTGTAAAAATGAGACTTGACACCGTAGTTGGAATGAATTGGCCACAGCAGCCATTTTATTAACAAACATACATATAAACATTGTAAACCATATATAAACCAATCGCCAGTTTCCCACTCTAACTCTTTTGACAAGGAGGTCCTCGGAGCCCACATTCTGGCCTAACCTTTATATCCCGTTAAATTGTTTACCTCCAGCCGTAAGCCCAGCTCAGAGGCACCAAATCACCCCACCAGGGTGAAGGATCTTCAACTTACAAGATCCCCGCTCTCAGGCCAGCTAAAACCGCACATAGCCAAGCTATTCCTTTTGGGGAGTCCAGAGCCTTATGAGCTCCCCCCCCACCAGCCATCCACATCCTTTGTCTCCAACTCCGAGGACCCCCCGCCACGCTGCCGTGACTTTCCCTGCCCCCTGCTCTGACCGTAAAACCCCCAGAGCCGTACTAAAAGGGGAGGGAGGGCGGGAGATCTACTGTCCCACTCTTCTCCCCACGCGACTGCTTCATTTTCGCGGGCTTCTCCTTTTAAACCCCCGCGGATCACCGCCCCTAGTACCCCCCTACCCTACTTCTCCTCTGCTCTGCCAATGGCTGCAGTCCGCTCGGGCCCACGTCATGTGAGGCCTTCCCCTAGCCTGCGTCCTCAGTCCGGCCTCTTCTTGACGCGGTATCGCTCAGTCCTTCCACCAATCTCCCAACCACTTCACCTGTAAAAATGAGACTTGACACCGTAGTTGGAATGAATTGGCCACAGCAGCCATTTTATTAACAAACATACATATAAACATTGTAAACCATATATAAACCAATCGCCAGTTCCCCACTCTAACTCTTTTGACAAGGAGGTCCTCGGAGCCCACATTCTGGCCTAACCTTTATATCCCGTTAAATTGTTTACCTCCAGCCGTAAGCCCAGCTCGGAGGCACCAAATCACCCCACCAGGGTGAAGGATCTTCAACTTACAAGATCCCCGCTCTCAGGCCAGCTAAAACCGCACATAGCCAAGCTATTCCTTTTGGGGAGTCCAGAGCCTTATGAGCTCCCCCCCCCAACCAGCCATCCACATCCTTTGTCTCCAACTCCGAGGACCCCCCGCCAACAACGTCAAGTCTTGACACCTTAAGACTTGGCGTCCCTCCACACCCCTAGAGCTGTTTCGATCCCTTCCTGAATGGCTAGGCACCATAAATCTGTACCAACGGCATTAAGATGCACCCCATCTCTCCTCCAAAAACCCCCTTCACCAGCCTCCAGCTCCCTGTGCCTAACTGCCACACACCAACATGTAATACCAAGACATCCGGTGACCTATCCAGTCTCGAAAACCTGTGGAACTCGGGCAAAACCCTGGACCAAGACATCCCTCGGAATCCCAGCCACCTAACCACTACACGCTCCCTCGGAAACCCCAGTTGCCGACCTTCCGGGCGGACGGCGGCCCGCAGCGCCCCCAGAACACGTAGGAGTGACCCATGATCCACACCAGTTCCCGCACTCCTTCACCTAAAAGAAAACCGACACAAATAACAATGAGAACCATGCCCCCCTCCCACGTGGGTAACCTCCCCTCTTCCTTCCCCCTAACCAGCCTGCCTTACAACCATGCCGGCCTAACATATGACCTGAACCGAACGGATTCCCACCGCCCAATGCGTTGCACCACCTCATCGCCCAGACCCCTGCGTGCCGCCTCTGTCGCCGCTCCGATCCGGAAGGAGTGCCCTCCGAAATCCCCCCGGCTGACGGCCGCACTCCCTTAAACACTTCTTAAACACTGCCAGGAATTGAAACCGAGACAGGAACGTCCCATCCCCGTGCCGCAACAACGGCTCCCCTGCCACTCGCATTTCAGGTAAAAACGCCCCCAAACACCTGACCGGGCACATCTCTACTCCCGGGACCGCAAACAACACTACCTTTGCCCCCTTACCCGTCTGGTCCGTCTTCGACCGCCGAATTCTGAACTCCACCCTATCCTCGTAAAGGTCTACATCCTCCGCTAACAACCCTCCCACCCTCCGAACCGACGGGCTCACCAACTCTCCCAGTCTGAGCGCCCCAAAGAATGCCAACGAGAATGCCAATTGAAGCAAACGAACCTCGCCCGGTGAGCGACACACCTGCTCCACCGAACGCCCCAATTCCTGTAACAACTGGAATGACACCGGCCTCCTTTGATCTCTAGCCGACCATCCTCGCCGCCACCCCTTGAGCGCCTGCCTCACTATGAAGGCCTTTGTCACATCCAACAGTCCCCGAGCCCGGAAACCAAAAGCCAATCCCACCATCAGTCTATTTACCCGAGATACCGACCAACCTTCCTCCTTACACTGACCCACCAATAGAAATAGCAACACATCCTGACCCCTCACCTGAGATTCAAACCAGCCTTTCCATTCCTCCCACCGCTCCCAAGCCGCCCCATAGGCCACCCATGTGCCCTCAGCCAGAGAAGAGTGAATCAAACCACATGCCGCCCGAACGGCAGCTCCCAAAGATCCGCAGGCCACGCGTCCCCCTCCATCTCCGCCTCTGGCGCCAGCTGACGAAAACGCTCCCACTGCAGACGAGACAACGCGTCAGCAATACCGTTATCAATGCCCGGGACGTGCTCCGCCACAACCCAGGCATTCAATGATAAACATAATAACACTAAACGCTGCAATAAACAAACTACCGGCGGTGAGGATGCTGTCAGTCTGTTAATAGCCTGCACCACCCCCATATTATCACAAAACAGGCGCACCTTCTTATTTTCAAACCGGTGCCCCCACGTGGCCAAAGCCACCACTATAGGGAATAACTCCAATAATGCTAAGTTCCTACCCCATCCCTCGGCTCTCCACGAATCCGGCCAGGAACCCACACACCAGCGTCCCTGAGAATACGCCCCAAAACCTACCCTCCCCGATGCATCGGTAAACAACTCCATCCCCCTGGAATCCACCACTTCTTCTATTACCAGCGACCGGCCATTGTATTTGGCCAAGAACGCATCCCATACTGCCAGATCGTCCCGAAGCTCCCTCCCCAGGCGCACGTAATGATGGGGTACCGTAACCCCAGCAGTCGCCGCCGCCAATTTCCTACAAAAAACCCTCCCCATGGGTAAAATCCGGCATGCGAAATTCAGTTTTCCCAACAGGGATTGCAACTCCCTCAAGGTCAACTTCTTCCGCCGCTTAGCCCCTTGCACCTCCAAACGAAGCTGCCCTAACTTGTCCGGAGGCAAACGGCATTCCATTGTCTCGGTGTCGATCAATATCCCTAAAAATGTCAAGGCCGTGGCCGGCCCCTCCGTCTTTTCCGCCGCCAAAGGGATCCCATACCGCCTCGCTACGCCCTCTAATGTGCGGAGCAAGACCGAACACGCCCTCGACCCCGCCGGCCCTATACATAAAAAATCATCCAAGTAGTGAATGACTGATGACCATCCCGCCTCCCTACGGACCACCCATTCCACAAACGTACTAAATGTTTCAAAATAGGCGCAAGAAATAGAACAACCCATGGGCAAACACCGGTCCACAAAATAATTTCCTTCCCAGTAACAACCTAATAAATGTAAACTATCTGGGTGGACCGGTAACAGGCGAAAGGCGGATTCCACATCCGCCTTCGCCAATAACGCCCCCCGTCCGCATTCCCTGACCCACTTAACCGCAGCATCGAATGAAGTGTAGACCACTGCACATAGGCTAGGGTCAATACCATCATTCACCGACGTTCCCTTGGGGAACGACAAGTGGTGAATGAGCCTAAATTTTCCAGGATCCTTTTTTGGGACTACCCCCAGTGGTGATACCCGCAAATTGGGAATAGGAACCTCCCTAAACGGACCCGCCATACGCCCTAATGAGACCTCTTTCCCCAACTTATCCGATACCACCCGAGGATGCTGGTACGCTGACCTCAAATTCCTTCTGGACACACCCAACCCCCCTTCAACAAACGGAATCCTAAACCCAACCGAAAAACCTTCTAACAACAATCGTGCCGCCGCAGCCTCTGGGTACTCACTTAGCTGAGGACGCATCGCGTCCAGCACTACCGGCGTCTGCCCCTTTTCCAGCACCGTCCCCCCCCCTTGGATTTTCCCCCTTTAAAACAGCGCGACGCCCCGTGACTCCCTCCACAGGAGGAGCATTCGTGCTTAAATTTGCACTTTGCCCCAAACTTGCACGAACCCTCATTAAAGGCAAAACAGAGTCCCTTCTGCGATGCAGCCGAGCGCCCCAACGCATCAAGACTCCCGGCTCCCGCCTGAAAGGACTGCCCTGACCGAACTGGAGCTGTCACCCGTAACCACAGTCCTATATCTTTGTGGTCCCAGCGTATGCTGGGCCGCACCGCTTTACGTTGACGAAATTGCTCGTCATACCGTAACCACGCCTGACCCCCATAAACTCTATATGCCTCCCCTATGGCGTCCATGTAGCAAAAAAGCGCGGAACAATTCTCCGGCGCCTTTTCACCAATAACGCTCGCTAAAATTGCAAACGCTTGCAACCAATTCGCGAATGTACGGGGGATCAACCTGTACCGCCTCTTCTCCTCCTCCTCCTTCTTAGACTCATCCTTTTTGGCCCTGTCCAGATTAAACCTTTCTAGCGGGAGTAAGGAAAAAATTTCCACATACTCCCCTTTCCAGATCCTATCCCTCACTTCCTGCTTCAAATGGGCCCCCAGCGGCCCCTCAAAACAGACATATACCTCGCCTTTGGCTGAATCATCCAACCTCGGCGCTTCCTCCCCTTTTTCCTTCCCAGGCGCCTCAGCCGCCTTCTCCGCCCCCTGACCTACACTAGTCGCGGCCCCCCCGGCCTCAACTACCGTGGACACCGCTGACAACCCAACCCCGCTACCCAACGACCCCCCCGATACCACCCCCGGCCCCCACACTACCCCCCACCTGCGAAACCCATGCCGACACCGGGGACGGTGTCAGCGGAGCTTGCCAACCCCTAACCACCTGCCCTAATAAACTTAATACCTCCATAAACCCCCTGCCCACCTCCCCCGGGTGACTCACCACACCCAGGGGCGGTAGCAAGGGAGACAAGATGGACGTACACTCACCTGACTGCCTGGGTGCTGTGGGCCCCGCAGTCGCCAGGCCTGTATCCGGACGAATCGAAATCCCGCCGCCGTCTGCGTGGTCCAAATCCGGGAACACTAATGCTGAAGACACACGTGGTGCAGGCCCTCCCCCCCCCCCTGGAGGAGGAGGCCGACGAAGCAGGTGACTGTGCCGCCTCCCACACGCTGCCGACAAGGCCCGAGGAACCCGGCCCGGCGTCCGCCAACCGCTGAGGACCTGCCGACAGCAGCCCCGTCTCCCGAGGTAGCGCTTCCTGCCGAGCAGCCTCCAAGGTATCGATACCCCCTTGAGAGGCCGCCGATCCCGCTCCTGCCACCCGGTCGCCGTCCTGGAAAGGCGGGGGGCGCGGCCTGCCGCCCCCGCTGCGAGCCCCGCCGCCCACCTGGATTCCTCCCTCCCCGGGACAGCCTGGCGGCAGCGGACCTACCGGCATCCCGGGTCGGAGGGTCCCTGGAGGGGCTCCTTCTGCGGCGCTGGGCTCGCGGGGCCTCATCGGGACTAAGGCGCGCCGGAGGCCTGGTCCTCCGCGGCCGTCTTCGGTCTTCAGGAGGAGACACCGCGGGCGACTCCTCCGGCCCCCGCAACGTGCGCTGCAGCTGTGCCTGCAGCCACTCCGCTCCCTGGACCTCCGCAGAAGCCCGCAGCTGATCGATCAGACCCTCAATTGACGACATCGCGCTGGAGATCCCACAAAGGTAACGTGCGGAGATCTACTGTCCCACTCTTCTCCCCACGCGACTGCTTCATTTTCGCAGGCTTCTCCTTTTAAACCCCCGCGGATCACCGCCCCTAGTACCCCCCTACCCTACTTCTCCTCTGCTCTGCCAATGGCTGCAGTCCGCTCGGGCCCACGTCATGTGAGGCCTTCCCCTAGCCTGCGTCCTCAGTCCGGCCTCTTCTTGATGTTAAAAGGTGGACTGAAGTGTTGCAGCAGGATAATGAGCAGATTTGTTAACTTTCACAACTTTTGGGAAAATAAGTGAAAATTCCAAAAGGGTTCTTAAACTTTCCAGCACCTAGAAAACTCGATGTGCGATACACAGGCAGGTCGATAGACTTAATTAATCATTACTTCAGAAATCCGGCTCGAGTCATTACTATAAATGAGCTCAAGCAGAATTCTTTACGCCGTTCCAGGTATTTTTGGCAGTGATGTACTGAACAAAGACTTGAGCACGGTCGCCTGGAATATAAAGGTCTAAAAATAAGCGTTACCATAATGCACACTGCTTCCTTCCCACATCGTGCTCGCGGCGTCGCCTTAGACAGAGATTCTTTTGGCCCTAAGTGTTACCTTCATTCAATAAATACAAGTTAGCCGGGTAAACAGATCACCTGACTCGCTCCTCTTTGGATAATACACTTAGAATTGATGTTCATTGTCAACCTAATTACTATTATTCTGTTTGCTGCTGACCTTTGTGTCGCCAAGGGCAGAATACGGCACATTCTCATTCAGCGTCGCGGCCAAGGCTCGCAGAATACTTTCTATTACATTTAGATGGAGACGGAGGTAATAACAAGTTCTAAATAGAAAAACACAAAGGAGCCAATAAACCCATTGAGACATAATGTCCATGTAATTCAGTTGTATAGAATGGCCTATGACCGTATCATTTATAGGGAGGTCAGTAGAAATATGCAGATCATTACGCCCTAATAGACCCATCAAGCTGATCATATGTGATAATAGAAATGTAATAAGTTCTAGTACACCCCCTACTACAAATGGGCAGTATACTTATGTGCGGGTAACACTGGCACATTTCTAGCAGCAAAATGATAGGTTCCTAGATTGGATGTGCTCAGGAAAAAAACAGCTGAGTCTGTAAATTGGACATACAGTCATGGCCAAAAGTTTTGAGAATGATACAAATATTAATTTTTACAAAGTCTACTGCTTCAGTTTTCCTAATGGCAATTTGCATATACTCCAGAATGTTATAAAGAGTGATCAGCTTAACAGCAATTACTTGCAAAGTCAATATTTGCCTAGAAAATGAACTTTATCCCCCAAAACACATTTCAACCTCATTGCAGCCCTGCCTTAAAAGGACCACCTAACATCGTTTCAGTGATTGCTCCATTAACACAGGTGTGGGTGTTGATGAGGACAGGGCTGGAGATCAATCTGTCATGATTAAGTAAGAATGACACCACTGGACACTTTAAAAGGAGGCTGGTGCTTGCCATCATTGTTTCTCTTCTGTTAACCATGGTTATCTCTAAAGAAACACGTGCAGTCATCATTGCACTGCACAAAAATGGCCTAACTGGGAAGAGTATTGCAGCTAGAAAGATTGCACCTCAGTCAACAATCTATCGCATCATCAAGAACTTCAAGGAGAGAGGTTCCATTGGTGCCAAAAAGGCTCCAGGGCGCCCAAGAAAGACCAGCAAGCGGCAGGACCGTCTCTTAAAAGTGTTTCAGCTGCGGGATCGGGCTACCAGCAGTGCAGAGCTTGCTGAGGAATGGCAGCAGGCAGGTGTGAGTGCATCTGCACGCACTGTGAGGCGGAGACTCTAGGAGCAAGGCCTGGTCTCAAGGAGGGCAGCAAAGAAGCCACTTCTCTCCAGAAAAAACATCAGGGACAGACTGATATTCTGCAAAAGGTACAGGGAGTGGACTGCTGAGGACTGGGGGAAAGTCATTTTCTCTGATGAATCCCCTTTTTGATTGTTTGGAACATCTGGAAAACAGCTTATTCGGAGAAGAAGAGGTGAGCGCTACCACCAGTCTTGTCTCATGCCAACTGTAAAGCATCCTGAAACCATTCATGTGTGGGGTTGCTTCTCAGCCAAGGGAATCGGCTTTCTCACAGTCTTGCCTAAAAACACAGCCATGAATAAAGAATGGTACCAGAATGTCCTCCAAGAGCAACTTCTCCCAACCGTCCAAGAGCAGTTTGGCGCTCAACAATGCCTTTTCCAGCATGATGGAGCACCTTGCCATAAAGCAAAGGTGATAACTAAATGGCTCAGGGAACAAATCATAGAAATTTTGGGTCCATGGCCTGGAAACTCCCCAGATCTTAATCCCATTGAGAACTTGTGGTCAATCATCAAGAGACGGGTGGACAAACAAAAACCAACAAATTCAGACAAAATGAAAGCATTGATTCTGCAAGAATGGACTGCTATCAGTCAGGATTTGGTCCAGAAGTTGATTGAGAGCATGCCAGGGAGAATTGCAGAGGTCCTGAAGAAGAAGGGTCAACACTGCAAATATTGACTTGCTGCATTAACTCATTCTAACTGTCAATATAAGCTTCTGTTACTCATAATATGAATGCAATTCTATTTCTGTATGTGATAAACACATCTGACAAACACACATAAAAACCAGAGGGCAGCAGATCATGTGAAAATAGAATATTTGTGTCATTCTCAAAACTTTTGGCCATGACTGTACATGTGTGAATAAGTACTGAAAGGGGCAGTCAAGTTTAGGTAACCCATTATCAAATACCTATTAAAATACCAAAAGTCAAAATGGGGGATTATTAACCCTCATCCAGCAAACTTAACCTAGGAGGACCCACAACAGTGATAGCTGTGTAATGCATCATTCCTCCAGTGGTGGCACTGTAGGGAAATTAAACACTTGCTGCTGGTACATCCTGCTCATTACAGCTGATTGCTGGGATTTACAACTATCGTCAGTTTATTATCTGGGAACTATAGTCCAAATGGAAGAACATCTTTAAGGAGTGGCTCCCATCAGGCCTTGGGAAAGAGAATAGTCTTGAAATTGCTTCTAATCTGGGCAGTATCACTTGAGCTCAATGTTGCCCCCTGCTGACTAGAACACTCTTTTGAGCGGTCAATTTCTGCTTCAGTAAGATCAATCAATATAAACAATAAAATATATAAATGTATCTCCAGAATGGTTTGTATCTGTTTGGGTGTCCGGTCCATCTAAATCTTGTGGCCATGATCTACATGACAGCATTAAACTATTTTTTGGCTGGTTAAACTTTATTTTATTACATTTTCAAGCCATCTGATCAAAATTGTTCATTCCAAGGAGCATGTCTTATGTTCAAATGAAGAAATCTTTAAGGGGTTGTCCAGAATTACAAAGAAATGGCTGCTATCTTCCAAAAAGAGTGCCACTCTCATTTGTGGGTTGTGTCTGGTCTGGTATTGCAGCTCAGCCTCTTAAACTTTAATACCAGACACAACCCATGGACAGGTGTGGGGCTGTCCTTAGAAAAAAAAATCAGCCATATATTTCTAACCCTGAACAATTCCCTTAAATATCCTTAAGTCTTGGTTTTGTCAACTATTCGCTTATCCATAAAGAACCACAGACAGCAACCTAGACTGCCCAATTCTCTTCTTACAAATTGTTAAGCCCCTCAGTCTCTCTGGAGGACCCATCACATCCATGCGTTACATTGGAGGTCCACTGATTTCAATGGACATTATGCAGTTCTTAAATTTCCCTGTGGGGGCAGCGCAGGTAAACTGAACACTAGCTGCCAAATTCACCCGCAAATTAGAGATAATCACAGGGGGTCCCAGTATGGATTTTTAGTAGAACCTGCTTACAAAAAGAACTGTAAAAGTAGACAATCCCTTGTAAGAATTTCTATAATATATTCTATTCCCTAAAGTAATCTGAACAATGTATTTCTACCAATTAATTGTACTGGAATTCTACCGAAGCAAACTCTATTATGACTCTACGGCACACAATTTACTAAGTATTTTCCAGTCTTTGACTTGCGGGGGCACAGACGGAGCAGGTTCATGGACCTAAAAAGATATTTTGCGCTGGAATTACTGATTAAATTGTACTAATGGTTGTGCTCGGCCCGATCTTTATGATACATTTTATCACTATGTGTGGGAATACCTTTGCTACCATGGCAATTTATATCATCCGTAAAAAACAGAAGACTCAGTTAAGACTCGGCATAAAGCTGACTTGTGTTTCAATCTTTTGTGGTCTGTACCGGGTTACGTGAGATGGAATAGCAAGATAATACTTAGCTGAGCCAAGAGGTAAAAAAATACAGAAAAAGTTTTCTACAATCTCAGCCCGTGCGTCACTGCGTCACTGGTCACCACTGAATCATCCTTTCATTTTACTTTGATATCTGTGTTATTTATACAGATACTGAGATAATACAATATTCCACTGTTATATTTCACTGCCTTAAAGGGGTCCTAAGAGGCCCCTGCAATTGAGATATGATGCAACTTTCTAACACACATGCCATTCCAATACTACCTTCTCAGAACTGTTGGGCTTGGCCTTATGACATAAATGTTGACCTCAGTATCAGATCAGTGGGGGTCTGACACCCGGCCACTTCCACCAATGACACCAGCAGCCATGGTGTCGGCAAAAAAACAGTGTTAGGAGTTACGAGTAGACAGTGCCGTACTGGGGGTAGTGGCAGAGCCAGGTTACTGCAGCCAGTATCCATTCAAATGAGTTGCAGTAACCTGGATTGGCCACTACACAGAGAATGGCGCTGTGTAACTCAGGTTCAGTATACTGTGCTTTTGCCAGCACCAAGGTTTCTGCCGATGGGTGAGGGTGACGGGCATTGAAACCCCACTGATCTGACATCAGACACCACAACTGATCAGTTGATAGCAAATGTTGCGAGTGCAAGTAGTATTACAGAGTATAGGGCAGTGCCTGCATGGATACACAACTCTGTATACTGTATAGTAGCTATACAGGTAACAGCAGCTCGCTCCCTGTTCACTTTAATGGGAAACAAGTTGGAGTAACCAGGTCCACCAGGTCTGAAAAGCCCAATGACATCATCATCTGATCGGCACGATCACCCTGAACATTTTGATGTCCGTTCAGCTATTCCACAGATATAAGCCCTGTTAGTGTTGATGCAAATTAGGGTCTACTAGCAAAGTGGGCAGTAACACTGCATGATATACAGCACATAGGGACCCCACCCCCGGAGAAACCACGGTGCTACCGCCCACTTGGCTAGTAGACCCTAATCTGGATCAACACTAGAAGGGCTTATATCTTTGGAATAGCTGAACGGATTTGGAAAAACCATACTCCAAAATGCTCAGGGTGACAGAGCCGATCATACAGGGTATGTCATTGGGCTTTTTAGACTTGGTGAAAGATCCTCTTTAAATTTACTCATAAATAGATATGATTATATAATTAATATATAGATAGATATGAGATAGATAGATAGATAGATAGATAGATAGATAGACAGAGTCAGTAGAAGTTGTACATCCTGTATTTAGTGATACGCACATTGTAATGATAAGGCAGTACGTTGATCCCACTGTAATACAGATAACATACTCAGCACTGCTACATTTAGGACATAGTGTAAACTTAAGTAGTGGTTTTAATAGCAATTTAACAAGCTTCCCGGAAAGTCATAAAATTCCCCTAAAATCCTAATTAAATGAAGATTTTATGACCCATTATTTTTTCCCGCTGAGTACGTTGTAAAGAAATGACAGCTCTGGACACGATGTAGCTGGAGAACTTACAATCTAACGTCTGGAGCCCGACAATGGGTAATGAAATGACATCTTGTGTTACTGTATCCTGACACCGGGCCCCGCAGGACTTTGTACAAACATGAAGCAAATTGATCTTCCTAACATTTAAATTGATATCGATTTCCTAGCGCAACTATCAGAATAATCAGAGGCGTCACAATACGCACATTGTCTGATACAAAGTAACGACAGATGCAGCTGCCAATCTGAAAGTCTGCAGTTATGGAAACGCAAACTCACCGAGGATCATCTGAATATTTTTCTAGATCATCACTGTCTTTCATCGCTCACAGAAATAGAAACTGAATCAGTATTTTCGACAAGACAAATTTTGGTGTAGCGTAAAAGCATCTTAATATAAAGAGGACCTTTTGCCACCTCCACTAATTCCAAATCTTTGCATATTTTTTAATAGGCTCCACTGGACAGATTCTGGCACAGTTGGAATTTTTTCTCTAGCCCTCACTGTTCCCGAGATATCAGTCCTAATATTTTCACCACTCAATATGTTAGTTACATTCTCTACTGTCAGGTGGGCGGTCCCAGACTACAGCGGACAGACTGAGACTGCCCAACAGACAGTAGAGAGCCAAAGTGGTATACGCGGAGCTGAAACTACAGCTCAGGAATGGTGAGGGCTAGAGAAAAAATTCCAACTGTGCTGAAATCAGTAGAGCAGCATCTATTAAGGGATACAGAGAACTGGAGTTGGTGGATGTGGTGAAAGGTTCTCTTTAAAGGGGATTTCCATCCAAAATATAGAATTATCCAGCTATTAGTAATTCAGTATTTGGAGCAATAGAAACATTTTGGTACCGATTACTTGTTTCAGAGAGATTGGCATTTTTAAGCGTTGTGGAGGCGGACACTTTTAAAAGTAGCAGCAGGAAGTGTCGCCATATTGGTTTTGCAGATGCTACTTAAAAATTGATGGAAAAATTGTCCTTTTGTTGTTGCATGAAGAGTGAAAAACACAAGAGAATTCAAGTGACAACCAATATGGCTGTGCCTTTTGCCCCTGAGACGTCCTCAGATTGACCCAAGTTTTCTATAACAATCCTGTCAAATGCAGCTTGTCCCTGACATAACGCACCCTTAAGGCTGAGGCCCCACTTTGCAGAAAAGCCGCTTTTTTTGTTGAAGATTTTGGTGCGGTTTTTGAGCCAAAGCCAAGAGTGGATTGAGCAGAAGGTAGGAGCAGAAGAGCTTCCTTTATATTGCCCATTCCTTTTGAAGCCATTGTTGACTTTGGCTCAAAAAAACGCAACCAAAAAAGCTACGTTTCCGCAACGTGGGGCCTTAGCCTAAAGTGGGCTTTCCAAGTGGGTCAAGAGGGACTCAAAGGGGTTGTCCATGAATTGTTCCCGAAGGGACTATACAAGGGAGCCCCAGGGATAGGTGAGAATGCACAGTTTATTTATTTTTTTACACTTACCCTGCCAGTCCCCGAGTTTCCTATAATTCCTGGACAGCCCCTTTAAATGCTCCAATTTTTACACACCTAAAGCAGGTATGTAAGGAGGAGAAAGAAAAGGAAAAAAAGAGAGCAGGAAATTTACGGAGTGACCAGGACACTCACCAAAATGGCTGACTATAGTTTCCACTTCCTGTCCCCCGTTAAAGCAGCAAGTGCAGCTCTGGAGGACAAACTGCTGCTCTAACAAAGGAAACACTGTACAAAATAAGAGACAAGGAAGGTTCACGTCACGTATGTACTAAGATTTATTATACAGATATGTAACTGACAACCCATTTTGCAATTTTAAGAGCAATTGTCATTTTGCTTTTCGAGAGGACTGCCAGCTCTTATATATTAGGGACATTTACATGAATGTTCTGTGATGTGTGAATACTGCCTTACGTGTGCTGCAGATGACTGCGCCATCCAAATATCTGTTTACAGGAAAGAAAGGAGGAAAAACGACTTTTATTTACTAAATCTAATTACGTCCTGCGGAGCGGTTTTATGTGTAGCAAATCATGGAGTCTCCGCTCCCTCTTCAGGTGGCCGAGGAAGAGAACAACGGCTCCGTGTGTCACAAAGCAGAGCTACATCTAAGTGCAAACAGAAGAGATAACAGTATGACTTCTCGCCCACTGGCCGACGCCAGATATTTCATGCGCCATTCCGACGCTTCTATTTTATTGCAGAAATGAAATGCTTATATATTCTCGGTCCAGCTTTGAAAATGTTATTAAATCTTTTGGTTGCAGAATAGAAAGGTGTTCACACAAAGCATAGAAAAGCTCTGAAAGGGTCAAACCCCAAAGAACTCCACCAACTGTAGTACGCTGTTATTAAAGGGGACCTTTCTCTACCTCCACCAACTTCAAATCTTTGCATAGTCGCTGCTCCACAGATTCAGGCGCAGTTGGAATTTTTTCGCTAGTCCCCACCAATCCTGAGCAATCCTTGCTTTTAATTTCAGCACCCTAATTAGGATCCCTACTGTTAAGTGGGCGGTGCTGAATGGAGCACAGAGACAGGGACCACCCTCCAGACAGTAGGGAGTGGAATCAGCATATTAATAGCTGAAACTAATGGAAAGGATTGCTCGGGAATGGTGAGGGCTAGAGACAAAATTCCAACTGCGCTGGAAACAGTGCAGCGATGCCTATTAAAGGATGCAAAGTGTTGGAGTCAGGGAAAGGGGTGAAGGGTCCTCTTTAAAGTCAAAAAGTTGTTGAGCTTAAACAATGTATATTCATACACCCTTACAGAAATCCAAGGTAATAGTAAAAGATTCTTGACCAAAGAGGAGATTGGTTACAAAGAGTGTCTCCTGCTCTGGAGGACTGTCCTGAACTGCATTACACAGGCATACCACTCACGTGAATGGACATTGTGTAATTCTATAATTCTATATTTCACCTGTGGTGGCGCTGCAGGGAAACAGAACACTGAACTGCCAGGTTTTCCCACAGCCTACAGCTGATCATTGTGGGGATCAGCACAGAATTTTTTTTTTCTGTCTTGATAAGGCTACATTCACATCTGCACCAGATTCCGCCTGAAATGGCAAGCAGAACTTTTTAGACTTTGATACCCAACAGACCACATTATAGCCAATGAGGTCCCTCGGGACCCATCCTTGTCTATCTTTAGACAGTCCAGCTTTACTGTTTCATGCATTATTCTGCTCTTACGATGGACCAGAACGAAACAAAGCACGTAGATGTGAACATACCCTAAATAATATACTTCTAGTTACATGCCACCACTAGAGGGAGCTAGTACTAAACTACAGCATAAATCTGTATGTTAGGAGCTCCAGCTAGTGGTGGCTATAGGGAATGTCAGGCAGATGGAGCTCCTTCCACCACAGAATAGAAGTCACATGACCTGGCTCTACAGTAGTTTCACTACTAGAAGGTCCTATACAGAGACCGAGCGGTTACAAAATGAGTGCTAAAATGCACCCATCTTTGACCACCCCTATAATTGCTGACTTCACAGTCAATGTTAGTCCAAGGTGGAGCTCCCCTTTAATTACAATATCGATGAAAATTTTCCCTATACATGAAATATTCGTCAAGCTCTTTTGCTCCAATGGCGATGAATAATTAACGCAGTGCTATTTGTGTGCGTCACTCGGAAAGTCACATAAATTGACAACTTCCTTGGACGGCGCGTCTTATCACAGCGGGGCCCTGTTCTTAGCTGGAAATGTGTCTGCAACAATTAATCGTTTAAGAAAACCAAAAAAAAATCTGACGACAATTAAAACCTAAAGATGCGAGAGGCCGAGGCTACTTCATGCGCGACTTCCAAGGAGACTCTGACAATTGACAGTTGACTGTATTGTTCATGAATACACAATGGGCTCCAGGATTTTTAGACAGACCTTCCTGGGCCGAATCTTCTAATCGATCGGCTCCTGCTGTGTGTAAGTGCCCAATTATACCCGGCCAGATCTCCTATTTACCTAGAGCCATCATCCTCCAGCTGCTTGCCTTTATATTTTGGATTTGACAGGGCACACCACAAACCTGCTCGAGCTTGGGACACATGTAGCGCTACTGTAGCTGTAGGTCTACGTTTGGGACTAGGATGTATTTTTGGAATAAGATCGATATACAGCGCTCAAAAATTATTCTGAATTATATTCACAGCTGAAAACACTTCTGACCTAAACACAGCTGAGAGTTTGTCACAATGTACCAGTCTACTTATATCGGCAGGCTCAGCCAACTTTTTGTTAGGCTAGGGCTACATGGCGATGGGTCTCATGACAAAATGCCAAAGGAATCGCACAACTGAAAGAGATCGGAGGTCCCTCTACATAGAAATATACTATAAATAAAGAGGACACAATCTCTTACAAGGTGAGTGCTTTCCTTCATTTATTCATCACATAGAATTTAATTTCGCAGAGAGGCGCGCACCCGTCCTGTGTCTCTCCATTTTTCTGCATTGATGCTGTGAGAGTGATCCGACATACTTATAGTATAGTAAATTCTGATGGGATCGCCGTCTCTTTTGCTCATTGCTGCCAACTGCTTAGTAATTCACTTTGCATGTGATGTGGGGGAAGGGAAACGACAATTGCTACATGCAAGTTATTAGGAAATTAGTTGTCATGTCTCCCCCCCCCCCCCACACACTCTTCTTCTTTTTTTTTTTTTTTTTTTTTTTTTTAAAAAAAAAAATATTTTTACCCCCCTTTTTTTTTTTTTTTTTTTTACAACCTTTTTTTTTTTTTTTTTCAAAAACATAATTACTTTTTTTCCCCCTCCTTTTTATAACAAACGAGCTACAATTTTTCTTCTCCTTTGTACAAGAATTTAACTACTATTATTCCCCTCCTTTGTACAAGAATATAACTACTATAATACTACTCCTATGTACAAGAATATACCTACTATAATACTGCTCCTATGTACAAGAATATAACTACTATAATACTACCTCCTATGTACAAGAATATAGCTACTATAATACTGCTCCTATGTACAAGAATATAACTACTATAATACTACTCCTATGTACAAGAATATACCTACTATAATACTGCCCCTATGTACAAGAATATAACTACTATAATACTACCTCCTATGTACAAGAATATAACTACTATAATACTGCTCCTATATACAAGAATATAACTACTATAATACTGCCCCTATGTACAAGAATATAACTACTATAATACTGCTCCTATGTACAAGAATATAACTACTATAATACTGCTCCTATGTACAAGAATATAACTACTATAATACTGCTCCTATGTACAGGAATATAACTACTATAATACTGCCCCTATGTACAAGAATATACCTACTATAATACTACCTCCTATGTACAAGAATATAACTACTATAATACTGCGTCCTATGTACAAGAATATAACTACTATAATACTGCTCCTATGTACAAGAATATAACTACTATAATACTGCTCCTATGTACAAGAATATAACTACTATAATACTGCCCCCTATGTACAAGAATATAACTACTATAATACTACTCCTATGTACAAGAATATAACTACTATAATACTGCCCCTATGTACAAGAATATAACTACTATAATACAGCCCCTATGTACAAGAATATACCTACTATAATACTGCTCCTATGTACAAGAATATAACTACTATAATACTGCCCCTATGTACAAGAATATACCTACTATAATACTACCTCCTATGTACAAGAATATAACTACTATAATACTGCTCCTATATACAAGAATATAACTACTATAATACTGCCCCTATGTACAAGAATATAACTACTATAATACTGCTCCTATGTACAAGAATATAACTACTATAATACTGCTCCTATGTACAAGAATATAACTACTATAATACTGCTCCTATATACAGGAATATAACTACTATAATACTGCCCCTATGTACAAGAATATACCTACTATAATACTACCTCCTATGTACAAGAATATAACTACTATAATACTGCGCCTATGTACAAGAATATAACTACTATAATACTGCTCCTATGTACAAGAATATAACTACTATAATACTGCTCCTATGTACAGGAATATAACTACTATAATACTGCCCCTATGTACAAGAATATAACTACTATAATACTGCCCCCTATGTACAAGAATATAACTACTATAATACTACTCCTATGTACAAGAATATAACTACTATAATACTGCCCCTATGTACAAGAATATAACTACTATAATACAGCCCCTATGTACAAGAATATACCTACTATAATACTGCTCCTATGTACAAGAATATAACTACTATAATACTGCCCCTATGTACAAGAATATACCTACTATAATACTACCTCCTATGTACAAGAATATAACTACTATAATACTGCTCCTATGTACAAGAATATAAGTACTATAATACTACCTCCTATGTACAAGAATATAACTACTATAATACTGCTCCTATGTACAAGAATATAACTACTATAATACTGCTCCCTATGTACAAGAATATAACTACTATAATACTACTCCTATGTACAAGAATATAACTACTATAATAATGCTCCTATGTACAAGAATATAACTACTATAATACTGCCCCATGTACAAGAATATAACTACTATAATACTGCTCCCTATGTACAAGAATATAACTACTATAATAATGCTCCTATGTACAAGAATATAACTACTATAATACTGCTCCTATGTACAAGAATATAACTACTATAATACTGCTCCCTATGTACAAGAATATAACTACTATAATACTACTCCTATGTACAAGAATATAACTACTATAATAATGCCTCCTATGTACAAGAATATAACTACTATAATACTGCTCCTATGTACAAGAATATAACTACTATAATACTGCTCCCTATGTACAAGAATATAACTACTATAATACTACTCCTATGTACAAGAATATAACTACTATAATAATGCTCCTATGTACAAGAATATAACTACTATAATACTGCTCCTATGTACAAGAATATAACTACTATAATAATGCCCCTATGTACAAGAATATAACTACTATAATACTGCTCCCATGTACAAGAATATAACTACTATAATACTACCTCCTATGTACAAGAATATAACTACTATAATACTACTCCTATGTACAAGAATATAACTACTATAATACTGCTCCTATGTACAAGAATATAACTACTATAATACTGCCCCTATGTACAAGAATATAACTACTATAATACTGCCTCCTATGTACAAGAATATAACTACTATAATACTACCTCCTATGTACAAGAATATAACTACTATAATACTGCCTCCTATGTACAAGAATATAACTACTATAATACTGCCTCCTATGTACAAGAATATAACTACTATAATACTGCTCCTATGTACAAGAATATAACTACTATAATACTACTCCTATGTACAAGAATATAACTACTATAATACTGCTCCTATGTACAAGAATATAACTACTATAGTACTACTCCTATGTACAAGAATATAACTACTATAATACTGCCTCCTATGTACAAGAATATAACTACTATAATACTGCCTCATATGTACAATAATATAACTACTATAATACTACCTCCTATGTACAAGAATATAACTACTATAATACTGCCCCTATGTACAAGAATATAACTACTATAATAATGCTCCTATGTACAAGAATATAACTACTATAATACTACCTCCTATGTACAAGAATATAACTACTATAATACTGCCCCCTATGTACAAGAATATAACTACTATAATACTGCTCCTATGTACAAGAATATAACTACTATAATACTGCTCCTATGTACAAGAATATAACTACTATAATACTACCTCCTATGTACAAGAATATAACTACTATAATACTGCCCCCTATGTACAAGAATATAACTACTATAATACTACTCCTATGTACAAGAATATAACTACTATAATACTGCTCCTATGTACAAGAATATAACTACTATAATACTGCCTCCTATGTACAAGAATATAACTACTATAATACTACCTCCTATGTACAAGAATATAACTACTATAATACTGCCTCCTATGTACAAGAATATAACTACTATAATACTGCCTCTATGTACAAGAATATAACTACTATAATACTGCTCCTATGTACAAGAATATAACTACTATAATACTACTCCTATGTACAAGAATATAACTACTATAATACTGCTCCTATGTACAAGAATATAACTACTATAGTACTACTCCTATGTACAAGAATATAACTACTATAATACTGCCTGCTATGTACAAGAATATAACTACTATAATACTGCCTCATATGTACAATAATATAACTACTATAATACTACCTCCTATGTACAAGAATATAACTACTATAATACTGCCCCTATGTACAAGAATATAACTACTATAATAATGCTCCTATGTACAAGAATATAACTACTATAATACTACCTCCTATGTACAAGAATATAACTACTATAATACTGCCCCCTATGTACAAGAATATAACTACTATAATACTGCTCCTATGTACAAGAATATAACTACTATAATACTGCTCCTATGTACAAGAATATAACTACTATAATACTGCTCCTATGTACAAGAATATAACTACTATAATACTGCCCCCTATGTACAAGAATATAACTACTATAATACTACTCCTATGTACAAGAATATAACTACTATAATACTGCTCCTATGTACAAGAATATAACTACTATAATACTGCTCCTATGTACAAGAATATAACTACTATAATACTGCCCCCTATGTACAAGAATATAACTACTATAATACTGTTCCTATGTACAAGAATATAACTACTATAATACTGCCCCCTATGTACAAGAATATAACTACTATAATACTGCTCCTATGTACAAGAATATAACTACTATAATACTGCTCCTATGTACAAGAATATAACTACTATAGTACTGTCCCCTATGTACAAGAATATAACTACTATAATACTGCTCCTCTGTACAAGAATGAAAAAACTAAACCATTACCAGTCCTTGAGCCATCCAACTCTTTGCTGTAATAGCAGCCATATTGGATGTCACCCAACTTTCTAGAAGCAACTTGTCATATGGAGAAATCTCAAGGATCTATATTTACAGGAGATTTTAGAAAACCCCGTTAAACATACCGTCATGTCATGCTCTTGGGTCACAGACAGATGGAAAATGATCTTTTTAGCAATAAACCCTGCATACAAATATAAGGAGAAGCCATAAATCTGTGTTAAAATCATAAATGTGTCTTGTATTTTTGTACTGAAGCAATGACCTGAGGAGCGGGGGACATTAGGAACGTCGTTCACATCATTATTAGTGTAAAATAATGAATTCTTTCATCCTCTTAACATATAGGTAGAAAGGGAGAATTCCATTCCATTAGCCATAAATCAGAGGCAGGGACGTCTCCTCCTGAACTGTGAGCGCGGCGCTGGATTCTGCGGCACCTTAGGTATAATCATCATTTCATAAAGAGAAATTAAAGCTACATAAAAATCCATATCTACTTAACCTAATGGCCGATCACTGCAAAAAGAAACAGGGAAATTATATTCCTGTTATATAACGGTAATTTACCCGCTTTCAGTAGCCTCTAATGGGAGTAGTAGTCCTAACAACAGGTATTAGTGAGTGATTGTCGAAGGCTCCATTTCTGTCATTGTTGAAAAAAATGACAAGATACTTTTTGCAGGGTTTTTCCCTCCAAGGTTATCCAAAGTTATTGGAGTCACATAGAATGACAAAATTAGCACTGCTACATTAGTGTTTTCTGCTGCCTGTACCCAATGAAAAAGGTCCATGTCCTATACAGAACCATATAACTTTCTCTTAAAGGTTATGTCTATCTTCTCCAACAAAATATTTCCAAATGTTCCAGTACATCTAAAATAAAAAAATTAATCAAATTTGCAAAAAAATTCTTGAGTAAATATCTCCTACAGTGTTGAGAATACAGTTCCTATGTGTCTCCATGGTAACAGACTACAAACAAATTCTGTGTAGTCTGATCCCACAGTCATACTCCCTTCCATCTACTTAGGTAACCAGATACAGGACAGACTGCAGCATCAGACTACACAGTTTGTAGTCTGTAACCAGGGAGACACCTAGGGCTGAATAGGAACTGTGTACACAAAACGATAGTAGATTTTTAATCAGTTCCTATATGTCTCTAAGATTACAGACTACATCAAACATTGTGTAGTCTGAAGTTCTATAAGTTGTGTTTGTCTTGTTACATGCTTAAAGAATGCTAGCAGTAAGTGGAAGGAGGTGACTGTGGAATCTGACTACACAAAGTTTCTTTGTAGTCTGTTACCATGGAGACAAATAGTTTTGCATAGGAAATGTATACACAGTAGGGGATTTTTAATGATGACTGATTGCAAACTTGCTTAATTTTTAAATTTTAGAAGCGTTGGAGAATTAAAAAGAAAACAGGTTTTAGCAGTGGACACGGACATTAAAGTTCCATCTTAGAATCAGGTCTGTTTGTGAAAATCAGAAAAGTGTGCATGTGTCCTTGGATAAGGTTGGCAAGCGTCCCAAAAAAATCTGACAATCTGGCACTTGTTTCAAGAACAGAACGACACCACCAAACAACACACTCGGCTCTGCTTCATCTGAATTTTTATCCTTCACCGGACTGTACGACAAACCCAGCAAAATCTATTAACTAAAAGAAATGTGTCAAGCCAGCCGAGCAAAATGTGTGAAAGCGGGAAAGCTGCTAGATGTGTTTTTGTTCTGCGAAACGAAAACGTGTCCTTCAGAGCTTCTTCTCTCCCGTCCATCTCAATTTTTTAGGCTCGGTCTCTGCGTGCTCCGGCTTCAGAAGTATGGGGCTCCGGTGTCATAATCTGCAGACTCTTCCGTTCTAATCAGAAAACTGCTGCTAGAAGCGTCTTTATCTAACATCAGCTTAATGTTCCAAATCACATCATTTATGTATACGGGAATCCATCCAGCAACCAAGTAAATAACAATTCTTAGCAACAATGCCGAAAATAAGAACATTAAAATGTCACGTAAACCCAACCATTAGTCGCTGACCAATAAACCTGAACCAACATCTTTGTTTTGTTCCTTATGCTGCTCCGTAAATTACCCTCATACTGACCGCAGCTCGTAATAATGAAATATCACAGCGACAGACAAATAGAAACATTCCAGTATATGGAAATCAATGAAAAACAACCCACCTACCCAATATAATGAACCGTTATTATATACACCGAAATCTAAAATGTATGATTTGAACATTAGGGGGCACTATTCCGCCTTAGCTATGATGGCTAATTTAAGAGAACCTGTTACAAGATAACACTTGATAACAGTGGACACAAATGTGCCTACTTAAAGGAACCCTTCATCACTTCCACCACTTTGCATCCTTTATTAGGTTTTGCTCCACTGATTCCGGCACAGTTGGAATTTTTTCTCTAGCCCTTACCATTCCCGAGCAATCAGTGCTGCTAACTAGGCTTTCTACTGTTAAGTGGGTGGTCTCAGGGAGGAGCAGGCAAGGAGGAGGGATTCTGAGATTTGTGCTATGATTGGAGAGCTCTGAAACACGCCCCTTGCCTTCTCCTGCCTGAGACTGCCCACTTAGCAGTAGACAACTTAATTTGCGTATCGGGCTCCAAACTTATTTTACTGATTTCTCGGGAACGGTGGGGGCTAGAGAAAAAAATTCGAACTGCGAAGGAGTCAGTGGAACGACACCTATTCAAGGATGCAAAGAACTGGAGCTGGTGAAGGTGGTGATAAATTCACTTTAATGACCCTCGCCAAATGGAAATGAATGGGCTGGAAAATAACTCTCAAAATATGTCCATCTAGGAGTGCCCTTAAACTGCCTGTGGACGTTTAACATTTTTAGGCCTACAAATTTCCTAATATATCTTTATAGCAGTCACAGCTCTGTTTTTGTGTTACAGAGATCCAAATATCTGATTTCCCTTCAAATACGTAAATGATAAAATTCTGGGTTCCTGCAGCCACCACTAGGGGTGCTTATTGAAAATTATTGAGGGGCTCCTCCTAGTGGTGACTGCAATATTAATATTTCATATAATTTCCAAACAACTCAATTCCTTAATGAAAACATGACCTCCGCAGGCTGGGGGCAAGTAGCTGCTTCTTATTCCCTGGCATTTTGGGCTACAGATTCTGCCCCCTGCTCTGGGTCCTGATGCCATCCATCAGAATATAGTGTGTAATGGGCAGTATCTGAAGAAAAGCTACTGTGATGGAGAAAAAGGGCACCCAGGCAGTGCAGTGATGTGAGCACCATGATGGAAAAGGGCATTGGGGCTCTGATGTGGGGCAGTGCGATTGGGAAGAATACAATGTTGGGTGTGCAAGGTACTCTGTGTGATTGGTAACCACTAGGGGGCTCAAGACACTCCAGCCCATCATTGGATGTACCATAGAGGCATCCCACGCAGCATTTATAGGCCCTCCTGGAGAGAGGGGCCCATTCTAGTTAAGTGGTGAGACTCTGCACAGCAATATGGTCTCCATAGATGAACGGGAAATAGAGAATTGTATGGAGTCACCAAGACTTTCTTATGTATAGTCATGTAGGGGCAGACATTGCCCAAAACCCCTTATATGATCAGGTATACCTCTTTTTATGGGATGGTTCCAGAATAATGTAGTCTGCAGTGCAAAAAAATAAGTATTCCAATGCAACAGACTCTTTTGTCCTCCATCTGGTGCACGGAGTCCTATGAATGTGTCAGGTGAATGTAGCAAACAGTGGTGTGAACAGAGCCTTAGGCGTGGCAGCCGCCGTAGGGCCCCTTATTTTTTTTATCGCTCCTTTCAGTTAATGACAATTTTGGACAATCAGATTTTAGGTGAAACTTTATTACAGATTTTCAGTATCACGTTCTCACTAACCATGTGCCGAATATAAAACTGGAGCGTTGTTATGTAGCACCGAGGCCTTTCCCCCTCAGGCACCCTCATCGGGGTGCACGTGCTTACTCTGCACCCCCTATGGCTACCCCCTGTCACTGACATGTTTGATACATGAGACCTTCTCTGGGCACAGGCTGGGTACAGTCAAGTCTTTTTCAGGTTGCAGTCTAACGCCCCCGGGCATCATGGAGCCGTATTATGACAACACATCAGCTATAATGGCGCTCTCCCCGTGACAGCAGATCATTAGTGACAAGCAGCATCCTTCTTCTTCCAATGCTAGTCATGTGATTTTTGGGACAGCCAAATTTCAGACCTCATCTACATTTCCTCTGTGTAGCTATTTGCAAACAACTGTGCGGCGAATGAATTGTTTCCGTGACTCCAGCGACTGCCGTTTACATGCACAATTTTAGACACTGCGGGATCTTCAATGACAGACCCTTTCCTGCGGGTTACAGCATATTCTGACCAATCACACAGGTTGTCATTACTGTTTATTCTTATTTGTTACGCATACACGCAAAGATTGTCTCCGAAAATGCCAGAATTGCCCTTGTATGAGCCAGGACTGTGCCTGAGCTGAAAGAAAACCTGTAATCTTGGATATTCCTTAAAGTGACTTGCACATCCCTGAAGCAGATTCAAACTGGTGGGAGAGTTCTGTGCATGCGCCGTACCATGACCGAGCGGCGCATGCGTAAGAATTGACTGCAGGAGGCAGTGGCGTCATTCACAAGACAGGGGGCAGGAATTATTAAAGGGAGACTGAGCGCATGCGGTGATGGAGACCACCCACTTGGCAGTTACACGTGGTCACTGGTGCCTAAAGTGGGCCCAAGAGTTCCTTTGTCATTTAAAGGGGTATTCCAGCCAAACTGGGAGACCAGGGGTGGGGTCAACTACCCCTTCGTCCATTGCAGCATCGGGTCACCTATTCCATCCTGTCCCTGCACTGGTCGAGCTGGGGCTCAGTTGATTGCTGCGGCCAATCACTGGTCTCATTGGTCACATGTTGGGTGCTGGTGATGTCACTGCCAATAAACATACATTCCTACATTCTGCTGCAGAATTCCTAGAGAATGTCACACGCAACGTAGTGCAAAAACTTTGAGGCTAAGCCAATCCCACGGTTGTATATTGCCATGCTCCTTTGGGCACTGCATGTGCTGGCCAAGCCCAATTTTCAGACGTGACTGACACAAAAAAGGCCCAAGTCACTTATAGAGGACGGTTACCCCGCTGAGCCCCGGAGATCTGCCTGCCCTTCTGAGAGTCCAGGATGTTATGCCGGAGTCACCAGAATTCTGGGAGAGTCGGCAAGTATGATAATAGGTCACCAATACCCTACACGTGACTGCTGACGCAAGATCTGGATCTGGACATTAGTCTTAGATATATTGATGCTATTTGGTGTCTTATTTCAGCTGAAGACAATGAGATTGTTGAAAAAAAATGGAATTTGGCAAGAGGGCCCTGGAACCCGAACCCGATCTGTACTCCGTCCAATTCTCGGTGAAGGTCGCTGCCCTTTATGAAATTCTCTAAATTATAAATGAGTCAACACAAGCAAAACCTGACAGCGTGGGTCACATGTACGAAACACACCACACCCGGGAGGACTCCATTTCCCAAAATGATAGCTATTACTGGTAAACTTATTATTTTAGAAATTCTCTTCCACATTAACCTCTTGCTGAGAAATGACATGGTATGGTTACACAGCGGGAAGGCTCGCATTACTCAGTCCAGGGGAGATATACACTGACTTACCTTTTGGTAGGTAAAAATTCAGGTAAATTACGCCCTGGGGCCTTTATGAGCTGAAACAGGTGAAATTTTCTAGACTACATTGGGACAATCCCACGAAATTCAGGGCTTTTGGGAATGATGTCATCCACAGGCGGATTAGTCTGGTTGACAGTCGCACTCCTGCACTAACCAATCTGCAGATGGCTACAAAAGGGTTAAATTAACCTGATCATGGCTTATAGGTTATTCATTACTGATCCCAATGATTCCTACCTAAAAATATCTGCAATGGCCTCAAACCTTAAAGGGGTTGTCAGGTACATATCAGGAGTCCAGTGGTCAGGAATAAAGAGTCAGGTGCATGTGTGTGCATGTATTTTATCACATCCACATAGACTAGCCAATAACTGCAGTGCTGAAAAAGGTAAGGACTAGACTCAATTCACCTGCAGCCATCCAAAGGCATACAAGAGGGTCCGCAGGAGATGGAGCTGCACCAGCCAAACCCCATACACTCATCGGCTGCTCCTGAACCCACCATTGAGGTTGTTGCAAAATACTGTAGATTGCTGCCATGTTACATGACATGTCAGGGCTACAGATGGCAAACAAAGTGATCACCAGTGCGACAAAGAATTTGCAAATGGTGCAAAGGCTTTCCAGCATTATACTGTGTAGGGGGGGCCATTGGATAGCATTATACCGTCTCAAGGGATACCGGGGACCATTATATTGTGTGTAGGGGGCCACTGGAGAGCATAATACTATGTCAGGGTTACTGGGGAGCATTATACTGTATGTGAGGTCACTGGAGAGTATTATACTGTGTAGGGGGGCAACTGCCGAACATTATACTGTGTGGGGACCATTATATTATATATCTATGTGGGGGCCACTGGGGAGCATTATACTATATGTGTGGGTGTGCCAGTGGATATTAGTATACTATACGTAGGGATAAAAAATTGTTTTGGCTCCTAAATTTTTTTTAGCTTGGGAGGAAATGGCTCTTTGGTATTTTGTGGGCTGCTATTATAATGGTATATAGACAATGTTGGCTCCATTGTAAGCCATGCTGCTTTTAAAATATATTATTTTTCTGTATCTTATTGCATTCTGTATGTCTGCCACCTACTTCATGCCCTGGGTTCCCAGGCTCTGCCCCAGGTCTCTAGGTTGCAGCAGTTTAGAGCAATTTTCTGCATTCAGGATTAATGGATGTGTGAATTGTCCAAAGTGCATCTCAATGTTACAGCATGAGCTCCATTTATAGATCAGAGGCTGCAATATAATGTCCACAGACGGTTCATAAAGGAAACATAGAGACCTGTTCAGACAGGAGGCTGCCATCAGGAGAACCTTAATGGCAATGTAATGGAGGGGGGATGTCTGCAAATATGTCAAACTGCTGCAAACAGTTAGGAAGGAAGGAAGGAAGGAAGGAAGGAAGGAAGGAAAGAAAGAAAGAAAGAAAGAAAGAAAGAAAGAAAGAAAGAAAGAAAGAAAGAAAAAGATGGAAGGAAGATGGATCCCTGATATTTTCTCTGTAATATCTTACAGACTCTTCACATGATAACACTGGTGGGGGCTTCTCGGACCACCAGTACCTACAACACATAGACAGAACCGCTGTAGAATCCTTCTGTCCCTTTGACACTCCCTTTAAAGCATCATGGGGCATTTCTCTCTCTGGCATATAATCTACATGGTAGAACCTTCTGAGCAATACCAAACAGGCTCCTGAGCATTAAGGGCCCCCTGTGGCCCCCGTGAACCTGTGACATCTTCTAACAAGTCTTTGAATTTTCTGATTTTGGTGGGCTACAAACTGGGCTGTGCAAACCTGATGCAAGCATGTTGTGTAAGACTGAGTACAGACAATTTAGTATAGATATGGTGACAAGGACAAATTCTGGATCTATGTAACTGATGTGAATGGAGAAATGTCTGGGGCACATTTTATTAAAATATCTCCAATACTACAAATTCACATAAAACGGGCACAAGCTCTGCACAAAAAAATCATAAATATGGTGCGCCAATTCCAATAGACCACACCCCCATTATGCCAAGCGGAGCCCTTTTTAAAAAACTAAATTCAGAATGATCAATATTACTCTTTTTGTTATTTTATGGAGCTGTCCCCATTAGGACAACCCATGTACCTATGCCACACACACAGGCGAGTCGCCATAAATCAGCCCTATAGAGTGGCTCCCAATGACCATGTCTGTGAATGGACGCCATGTAATACTACATTTTCCCTACAGTGGGCGCCACAGGAGAAATGTTCAGCTGCTCACCTAGGCAGATCACTGCTGAACCTACAGTAATCACCTAATTTCAGCCATCCCTTTAACTTTCATGTCTGCCCCAATGTCTTAGACTAGGATCACACTACTGCCGGCTGTCCATTGTTCTGGTCCTTTGTTTTTAAACCGAAAGTGTCAGATGAAAAAGTCAGTCATGTGAGCAGGACTTTTCAATTCACCGATTTCAGACAGGCACTGTGACGAAGTCTCCTAACAGAGACTTTGACTCAAAATGTGAACACAGCCTTAGACAAACATACATTTTAGTTAAAACAACACCAACCAATAGCATAACTCCCAACAATATCTGCGTTAAAAAAAAAAAAGTGTAATGTAGAAATAATTCCAGGTTGCTCGTGTCCGCCAGTTTTCCAATGAAAATGGCTGTTCTTTAAAGAGGGGCGTGGCTTAGAAGTTGCAACAAATGTATCAATGTTTAATTCAGGAGTTGCCCAATGTACTAATGTGAAAAGAATGGTGACAGGGCCGCGGAGTCGGAGTCAGTTTTGGGTGGAGTTAGAGGCAGAAAATAGTGATCGACTCCGACTCTGCTTCCAAAATAAAATGATTTATTATGTTTAAATTATATTATACAATTATTAATATTGTAAAATGACTCCGTTATATAATTTGTTACTTTCATAGGAATCTATCACGGTCGTTATTCTTCAAATTAGCGGCACTTTATGACATCTGACTGACCAAGACTATTGCCATTTATGAAGGAGTCGAAGTGAGACCAGAAGTCAGAGTCGGGCTGTGGAGAAATAGAGGTGTCAAAGACGGAATCAGCGATTTGGCCTACCAAATCCACAGCCCTGGATTATGGATGTGGAATTGGTGTCCACCATTTTTCCAATGCCAATGATCACACTTGAAAGAGGCGTGGCTTACAAGTTGCAACAAATGTATCAATATTTCAGTTAGGAGTTGCCATCTTTAAAACAAATGTATCAATATGGAAAGACTTGGAGGTTTTCACCCATTGTTAGTACATCTTACACCATCTAGTTTTCATGACCCACTACTCCGAGCAATGATGGCGCTCAGCGCTGTGATACGGTATACGTGATGGCCGCACACAACCTCCGCTCTCAAGTGATCATCAAACGTTACATTTGACGCCATTGCAAACCAAAGTACCAAAAAGTAGAGATTTGCATTCACTCCCAGAATTCCCTGTAGCTTCTGTACCGAAAGCTGTCAAAGTGAATAACAAGTGTGGGTGGTCCCTGGGGTCACCGAAGAGAGGGGAGGTGGGGGGAAATCAAATAATAGCAAGCAGTATAAGATGACATCGGCGGGAAGCTCCCTGTTGCTTTTTGCACCGCTCTGTCTGGGAGATTAAGCGGCTTCTGTAATGCTGAGATTTAATGCAGCATTTGCCTCCCAGTTAAAGGCCACTGGCTCCGGTAAACATGAGAGCCTAATGTGGCACACACACAGACGCCTGGGCTGGCACCGCCGTCTTGTGCTGCCAATGATAAGAATATGGTAATACCAGCTGTAAACCTGGAGCACAAGTTTCTCCGCATGTCAAATAGCAAATCAATGTTGTTATACAGCGCCCATGCAGGCAGCAGTGCCTCCCCCACCTCAAAAGTGCCAGCGAGGGTCATTAATCACATTGAGAGCGGCACATAAAGATGCTGCCTGGCAGACCGCCAGCCTGGGATAAGTATATCTCCTCCTTACCTTGTGGTCTGAGACGCTGATGTAGCCCTCCAGGACGGGGCTCGGGGTGTACTCCTTGCTGCTCATCCTGCCCTCTTTCCTGACGGCCGGTGATGAATGCGGTGGGTTCTGTTCTTTCACGCTGCCCATATTGCTGTACATGATCACCAGACTGGTACACATGGTGCTGAGCGCTAGCAATACTGCCAGCCCATGGCGCTGTATACAGAAGGAGCACGGTTAGCATCTATTATATACAGGTTGTTGCTTCATGCATTACCCCTGGCATCTATAGGGTACTGTATATACTGGCACATGGCTCTGGTATACAGGAAATTTAACCCTACACTGCCCTGTAGACCCCATTGGTGACTTAGTTTTTTATATTCAGTGCCCTATAATGGGGGCACCCATAAAGGTACCTCTCTCTATTTAGGGTTCACAAAGGTCCCATAGGTCTCTATTTGAATTGGGGGTGATCCCAAAGTATGAGCACCACAAATGTATAACTGTATCTATACCGCACCCCAAATTATAAAGTGCTCTATATTTGGGGACCCGCTTTGTAATTCTAATTATGGGTTACCCTACAACCCCAGGGCGCATTATTAAAAAGACAGAAAACTTTGTACCTCTTCTCTACCCCGTCCTTATCAGGATCAGAGACCCCAAGTTACCAACCCTGTAAATCTAAAAGTTATTGGTGCATGACCGGTCACCCGCACTACGACTCCCACAAGTCGCACAAGTTTGAAGTAGAGACTAAACTTGAACCCCAGCGGAGATTCTCCACCACCAGCCGTTCTGGAACCACAAGTACCAACATGTCTTGTGCAGTTTTACCTGGAAAGGTTTGCAGACACTTACGGCAGGGGCATGCTACTAACCTCTAGATACCCCCAGTAAATGGTACCCGCTGCTCCCTATTGTCTGCACTCATGCCAACCAAGGTGTCTTGGAAAGTTTTAACACTGAAGCTGCTGAGCTGAGACCACTGGCCGCCCCCACAGCTTACAGAGCAGCACCTTGCACCCCGGATGGGATCAGGATATTAATTGCAATAATTGACTTACCAGCAGTGTCTTCATCTTGTGCCTTGTACCAGGAGATGAGGCGTCCTCAGCTACTGGAGGTAGCCAGCTCTCTGCTCCTATCTGCTGCTTCCATTGTACAGATGCTGTGACATCTCCTTTAGGGAGAGGGGGAGGCAGGGAGAGGCAGTTTGGTGGGGGGGACAGGGCAGGGACGGGCAGGGCAGGGGGGGCACAGTGGGCACAGCAGCCTCTCTAAGCCTGAGCTGCTGGTGCAGAGATTACAGACAGATTTAAACTGGACCCTGCTCTGTCTGATCTACACAACTGCTGCCAGCCAGAGCCTGCAGGGTCCTAGTGCCGACTGATGGCTGCTCTTACAGAATGCAAGACTGTGATAGAAGCTTATTAAATAAAGGATAGACCTGAGGCTGGCAGTGTGTGCCGAATGCTGAGCCTTGTAGTTTCAAAAGAGCGCTATAAAGATAGGCTGCGCAGCCCTGCACAAGAAGAGACAGATTTCTAGATTTATTATGTAGTTTATTTATTTATAATGGTGTCTGTATAGATTTATTTTATTTAGGTCTATACATATTTAATTTTTACATTGATTTATGTCTAGCTTTATTTTTTATATGGGTGTCTATATATTTAGTATTTTTATTTATGCATGTGTCTATATATTTATTATCTTTATGTGTCTAAAAATGTATTTTATTATATAGATTATATTTATATATTACAAACACACGTCTATATATTTATCTTTTTTATGTGCGTGTATTTATTATCTTTATTTCTGTGTGTCTTCTTCATTTTTTATTTAATTATTTATATGTCTATCTATATATTTATAGGCCAGTCTTAATGCATTCCCCAACAGGTGCAAGATGTGCATCTTAGTAATCCTTGCACATGGGGGTGCGCCTGAACTCAAATTTATGCCAGTCAGGAATTGGCATAGACTTGTGGTATAATGCACACCAGTTTTCTGGCATGAGTTATAGTAAATCTGGCAGAACTGGATCCTCGCCGCAGCCCACCTGGATTCCCGATAGGTTTACACTATTAGTAAATCTGGTCCAGTACATTTATTATCATTATTTATTTATATAAGAGTCTATGTATGTGTATGTATGTGTGTGTGTGTGTGTGTGTGTATGATATATATATATATATATATATATATATACACACGCTTACATACACACGCTTACATACACACATGGACAAAATTGTTGGTACCCCTCGTTTAATGAAAGAAAAACCCACAATGGTCACAGATATAACTTGAATCTGCCGAAAGTAACAATATATAAAAATTCTATGACAAGCCACAAAGCTTCTGGGAGAATGTCCTATGGACAGATGAGACAAAAATCTAAATTTTTGGCAAGGCATATCAGCTCTATGTTCACAGACGGAAAAATGAAGCCTATCTTGAAAAGAACACTGTCCCTACTGTAACACATGGAGGAGGCTCTGTTATGTTCTGGGGCTGCTTTGCTGCATCTGGCACAGGGTGTCTTGAATCTGTGCAGGGTACAATGAAATCTCAAGACTATCAAGGGATTCTAGAGAGAAATGTGCTGCCCAGTGTCAGAAAGCTTGGTCTCAGTCGCAGGTCATGGGTCTTGCAACAGGATAATGACCCAAAACACACAGCTAAAAACACCCAAGAATGGCTAAGAGGAAAACATTGGACTATTCTGAAGTGGCCTTCTATGAGCCCTGACCTAAATCCTATTGAGCATCTTTGGAAGGAGCTGAAACATGCTGTCTGGAAAAGGCTCCCTTCACACCCGAGACAACTGGAGCAGTTTGCTCATGAGGAGCGGTCAAAATACCTGCTGAGAGGTGCAGAAGTCTCATTGACAGTTACAGGAATCGTCTGATTGCAGGGATTGCCTCAAAAGGTTGTGCAACTAAATATTAAGTTACGGGAACCATCATTTCTGTCCAGGCCTGTTTCATGAGTTTTCTTTTTTAAAAAATTCTGTTGAAGCCTGGTTGGAAAACAATGTCTGACTTTCATTTGTTCATTTTCATAGAATTTTTATATATTATTACTTTTGTCAGATTCAAGTTATTTCTGTGACCATTGTGGGTTTTTCTTTCATTAAACGAGGGGGACCAACAATTTTGTCCACGTGTGTGTGTATATATATATATATATATATATAAAAATATATATATATATATATATATATAAAAATATATATTTTATATTTGCTTTTATTTTTAATGTCTCCTTTTTTTTAATTCTATTTAATATATTTTTACTCCACTGTTTTGCCAGTATTTCCTCATGTCTACATCCTACCTACTCTGTAAACACAATCCCACAAGCCATGCAGGTCACAAAACCCAATTCACACCTTGAGATTTTTGTATGATTGGAGTTTGTACCCCCTTGTGTTGTAGTTTATCAGCATCTGCTATGGTCATAGCTCACTACTAGAGTGTGAAATTTAATGGCACTCCGAGTATTCCTATGGGGGGCGAATGAGCAAACATTGACTTTAAAGATCCCATGACAACATCTCGAACCATACAAGGAGGTCCACAGGGGTCACATTTGCCGCAGATTACTTCTGCAGAAAATCCACTGATGTCCACAGGGAAATCCTCGGAGGAAAATCTACACCAAATTGTGTGGATTTTGATGAAGATTTGGGGTGGATTTTCTAAAGAAGGGAAAATGCCATTTATTTATCATCTGCCGGTGAAAAATCTGCAACAATACAATATTTTGTCTTCCCATATTGAAGCCAATGCAGAAGATCAATGGATTTTTCATGGAACTTTTCAAAGCGTTTTTAGGTTAAAAAATGTTACAGAAAAAAAAAAGGTACAAAAAAAGTCAATAGTGAAATATGAAAAACTACATTACAAAGAATTTTTGGTGTAAGAAGTTGTTTCCCAAAATGCAGCATAACTTATTTCTAGAGTGAGATTTTTACTCTATAGGACTGCAAATATCCTAAAAAATGGCTTGCTCAAAATGTTAAAAAATTCACAAAAAATTCATAGTAATTTTATCTACAAGCATTTAAAAAGAAAATACCTAGCAAGCTGCACCATATTTAGAAATGATCCCCTTATGTACCAGAGAAACCTTTGGACCCCTTCAGGCACCACAGCATGGGTGCTATTACATTTAGAGGTACGCTTGGAGGGCAAAACTGCTACTTCTTCACCCCACTGCGACTTTGCTGTGTATGTACCTTTAAAAGGTACCTAAATTTTCATGAAAAGTAGAAATATGTGCAGGGTCTTGCTGGGCAGTTTGTTCTATTACTATATAGGTCTTCATACATGATGTCCTATCAGTATTTCTGCTGCTAATAGTCACATTATGGCTGCAGCATATTTTACATGTCTCTGTCAGGCGGAGCGTGTACTATAAGGAGCTGTCTGCCCCTCTCCTCTGTCCATTATAACTAGTTTGGTTTCTTTACATGTAATTCTGCCAGAAGTAACTGTACAAGAAAAAACAAATAGTTTGGAAAAGTCAAAGTGACCATAATATAGGAGATCCAGGAACAATGAACTGCAAATATAGGGCAGATACATGCAGGTACCCACTCCATTCTAGCATCTACCATGCAGGCATGATACAGATAAAGAGCAATCTATGAGTCAGTAAAGCAGCCAGAAGTAGATACAAGTACATAGAAGACTTTTCTTACATTGTTAACTGTGAGATGTGCAGAATCTTCAGTCTCTTGCGCAGAGCAGTTTGCAGACAAGCTGTGGAGAATCAGACCCTCCTATCTGCATTCACTGTGTGAACAGACCAGGTCCTCCCCTTCTACTCACTTTGATCCCATCTTGCATCTTTAGAGATGAATATAGCCTAGCAACATAGAGTGAACTGTAAATTAGCTAGAAGGGAGACACCTAGTGGCAGGAACTTTAGAAAGGTTTTTCAGGCAAAAAGTAGTAACATTTTTAATTAAAGTGCATTACATTTTGATCCAGAATCACAGAAAAGTCAGGGTCCGTTTAAAGGGTTTTTCTGATAACCTACCCAGACCCCACAGTGGACAGTGCCAGAAGCGGCTCTACTTGTATAGGACCAATAATTCACAGTATAGTAATGGTGCAGGAGTACTGCAGCTCTGCTACTACTACTTCCTTTGCTGCTTCCTTTTCTCCTTTCTGACAGTGGAAGGCTGTGTATCATAAATCTTCCTCCCTCTAGTGCACCAGAGGGCAGGGGGGATACATTTACGATGCACAGACTTCCGGCCATCAAAGGAAATCAGAAAGGAGAACATAGGAGTTTATCCAGCCCTAGTATGGTGAGGGGGACCTGTGGGCCCCCCTGGCTTCTGGGCTCAGCTGAGACCTCTATAGTTACGTCAGTGTTTCTTTCTACCAATGCGAATTCTGAAAAGAGTCTCCCTCTACTGACCATGTGCAGATATTTAAACAAGGGCAGGACCACTGGGTTGACATTTTGCAATGACGTAATTGGCTATAAAGTTGCACATAACCAGTAGAGGAAGATTCCTTTCTGTATGGGGATCCTGCAAACCAACAGGCATGCTGGGCGTTGTGGCTTTGCAACTTCTGGCAAGCACAGATTGAAGACCGCTAATGTGTAGAGGACATGTAGACTGCTCAGTATGTAATTCATAGCAGAAGAGCGATGACATGCTCTCTTTAAGAACAAAGATTTGGATAATGAATAGATATTAGAACATCCATCGCATCAAAGAATGCCGCTGTATACAGGGTCATTTATATGATAAGCAGCGCTTAATGGGTTAACCTGTCGCTCCCATTACAACTCTTTACAGCTGATTTATGACACTCCGGCCTGTTAGATCTGCAGCTATTATTAATAATAACATATTATATAGCTAAATGATGTGTGGCCGCCCATAAATTACTTCTGGAACAAATCTTGCCGATTTGCTATGAAACATCATTAGGTAATTGTGTTGCTTTGTCATTGCAGCAAAAATGTTGTGGCTTTAATATTTCTGGGTGACAGCTAACAGGGTCTGCCATTAACCCCCCCGACCTAGTGCAATATCCCAGGGGAGGCCATGCGAGAGTGGCGGCACAGAACAGGATGGCGGCACAGAACAGGATGGCGGCACAGAACAGGATGGAGGCACAGAACAGGATGGCGGCACAGAACAGGATGGCGGCACAGAACAGGATGGAGGCACAGAACAGGATGGAGGCACAGAACAGGATGGAGGCACAGAACAGGATGGCGGCACAGAACAGGATGGAGGCACAGAACAGGATGGAGGCACAGAACAGGATGGAGGCACAGAACAGGATGGCGGCACAGAACAGGATGGCGGCACAGAACAGGATGGAGGCACAGAACAGGATGGAGGCACAGAACAGGATGGAGGCACAGAACAGGATGGCGGCACAGAACAGGATGGCGGCACAGAACAGGATGGCGGCACAGAACAGGATGGCGGCACAGAACAGGATGGCGGCACATCACACGGGCCACAGTGACTTGTGAACCAAAACCACCGCAGGCCCTAGGGTGGCATAGTAAAGGGGGGATACACCGGTGTACAGGATGGTGGTAGTAGTTAACCCAGGGCACACTGAGTGACAAAAAAGTTTCTTGAGTGACATAAAAGGAACTGTCCATTTGCAATGTCTCCATACCTCCAAACTGTCCTGGATTCAGCGGGACAGTTCCATATTTCAGGTCCTGTCCCACTGTCCCAGTCAGCAGGAAGAATATCCTGACTTCAACTCATCTGCATCCTCCATGTAGGTGATGTCATGAATGATGTCATGTATAGTTGGCCGGCTCCGGTAATCCACCAATGGATCAGTCGCGGAATAGAAACCCGTCTTCTGTTCCATGTCTGCTCAGTGCCATGCTGCCGGTGCATACCTCCTAAGGGCCCGGATTCAGCAGGACAGTCCCAGATTTGGGTGCTGTCCTTCTGTCCCGAGCAGCAGGAGGCATATATCGGATTCAACACCATCGGTGTCCGGAGGATGCACATGGAGTGGAGTACGACGTTGGTGTCCTGCTTCACCATTTAGCTCCTGTCTCTCCTACATTACACCTGCTGCTCCCAAGTCACCAGAGCCCCAAGTGGTCTAGAGGCGAGGGGTGTGAGGTGAGTATTACATTTTTCTTTTTTATTTGTGCATTTTCTGTGGGGTCCACAATGAGGGGTTGTTAATTATAGTGTGGGAATCACTACGAAGGAGGCAATATACTGTGGGAGTCACATTATACTAGGGGAGCTAAAGGGGGACATTATATTGTATGGAGGCTGCTAAAGGGGCATTATACTGTGTGGGAGCACAAAGAGAGATTGTTAGGAATCAGTGGAAACAAAGGGGGCATGATGGGGTTGGAGGCGTGGCTTAATCCACCTAAATTTACCTGCATAGTACCATGAGAGGAGGAGTACTGAGAGACTACAGCGGGGGCTAGGAGCTATAGTGGGTGGCAAACTATATAGCGTACTTCACTAGGCCACCAGCTGCCAAGACAGCTCCTCTGTGTCACCAGTGCCGTGGTCACTACTGACTGCGGTATCCAAGGAGTAAAACATCAGGCATTTATCATAGCAGACAGATGTAGCTCCTCCTAGTGGTGTCTGACGGCAACTAGAATTTATCATCTTATGTGGGGAATTTGGTGCTCTGTATCATAAAATCTAAGCTACGACCACTATAAAGATGTATTAAGAAATGAATGGGCACAGAATATGTCCAGGATCCAAGAACTACATGATGTAAAAAGGTAGAAATTCACATTCCGGTTTCATGGTGTAAAATAAATAAGAATGTATTATGGATATATAGTATCAGCCATGTATATTCTTTATATCCCTGAGTCATGGCCTCCTCAGGGCCTCAGTTTTTCCTTGCGTGCTCCTTTAGTGATAGTCAGAATCACCCAGGTGAATGCAGCTCTTACATACAACATTTCATAGACGCGTTCCTCCTCTGGGGTGAGTCAGAGATTTAACCATTATAAGATGATAATTAACAACAGTCGGAAAATGGAAACATTAAGAATTATTTTCCTTCCACTTCTGATGTGTCGTTACAGTTGGTTATTGCGCCACCTACGTGCAGATGTAGCTAATGACGTTCTTCCCACCGAAGCGTCACCATTAGTAGCGGCAGGCTGACTGCAGATCGCCTCCGTGATTTACTGACGGCTAGTCATGCTGCTAAAAATATACTGGAAATCAGTTTTCCTTTCCCTTGCGGATATTGAGTATGGATTTGTTACGGAGACATATGCAATTTCACCTGGGTTGGGTATTGATTTTGTGATCCATATATGGCACCGACATATTCTACAGCACAATATAGAGATTTTTAGCCATCAATCTTATACTACTGTATTTTCCCTTAAAGGGGTTTTCCGGCCCCAAATTGAGTTTTCATACTGATGACCTATATACACAAATTTTGCAAAAATTTTATTTTCGGCTGAAGAAGAAACTTTTGACCATCCATGAATGGTTATTCTAGTCCGGGGACTCTTCTGAGTACAGAATAAGCGTATATAGTAATATATAGTGTGTGTGTATATATATATATATATATATATATATATATATATATATATATATACACACACACACACACACATCATACTAAGCAGTAGATCAAGGCAAGTGCAGACAAAATAAAAAAATACAGATACTCACCTTTTCGCACCTCTTCTGTGCGTCCGGCTTTCTTTAGTCTTCACTACCAGGCTCTTCCAGCCTCTCCTGAGACTCAGGAGATGACCTCAGTGGCAAGCCCAGGGTGTAGGACATCGGGGAAGAGGCTTTGAGAGGCAAGAGCCTGTGGGTGAAGATCAGATGCCGAAAGAGAGGACCAGACACCTAGCAGAGAAGAGGAAAGGTAAGTGTCCGTACCTCCCCTGAACCCCAAAAATCTCCTTTTCATCTAAACTTGAAATTTTTGGAAAATTCACAACAAACACAGCTCATAACTGGTTTGCTCATGTCTAGGATTGGTTGGCAGGGTGAAATACCATAGAAGTGGATCGGGAATTGGGAAGGGGTACTATGTCTTACAGGCCATGCATGCAACACGTTCAACCTGAACTGACCAAAAGGAGGTCTGCAAAGGCAATCTATATAATACTGCTTCTGCCCCACATATATGGCCCCTCACCTAGCCAGCCAGTCCCCTGCTTCACACTGAGGAGAGACAATAGCCCTGAAACAGCTTTCTGCAGAAGGGTCTCTTCCTTTTAGAAGAGATGTTCTGTTTTGGTCTTAATCCCAGGTCATGTCACCAGGCTTCTTGCAAGCAGGATACTGATCTATAGGGAGCTACCAAAAGGTGGCGCCAGGACAACAGTTTTCCTTTTTTCATCAAGGAAAACTTATTTGCATGTTCTATCCAAGAATTCCTAGCAAAACATGCATGGCCTGCGTCCGCCTGCCGATCCGTGTCCTACATCCGCCTGCTGACCCGTGTCCTACCTACTCTACCCAGTCCCTGCAGCCATGTGTCATAGCTAGTAGAGGCTACACCTATGTGCTATCATACACACTTAGGTTCCATTGTACCCTGTGCCATTAGCCCAGTCCATCACTATATTCCTCGCTTATGTATTGTCACCAGAGTACTATATCTCGGCCAAAACCTCCATAAGCACATTACCGCCTGTGCCCAGCAGCTTTCCTCCGTCCTGTTAAGTCTATTGTCTCTTTCTTGTCTGCTCAGCTAATCTGCTCATCATCCTCAGAAGCTGGATCTTAGCTCTGGCCGCCGTACAATCCTCTCTCAGAATGGAAGTCATGCCAGCACACGATGTGAGGCTTCTCCTCAAACACCCCATGGTGGATCCTCACTGTTAGACGTGTGCACATATATTACATTATATATTACATGTTCATTCACTATTTTATACATTTTATTTATCAGTTTATGTATGCGTCTATATAAATAGGATAAGGCTGGGATCCCAGGTGGAGGGGACGCGACACAGCTGAAACCTCCAATATGCAGATCTCAACTCCTCATTGCTGTCACTGTGTGAAAACCCCGGGAGTAACTATCAGGGGAGCAGCTGCTATGGGACCAAAAAACTAAGGGGACCCAGAACCATGACCTAGGGTGCAGGTAGTAGTAACTATGGATGATGAAAGGAGAAAAGGAAAACTTACTGCACCTCCATTACTGGACTGGGACACAATATCTGCATGTGAGGTCAATACAATTATTTTCTTCATATCATGCTGTGACATTCAGTGATTGTTTGTGTGTTTATTATCCCTGTACTGTGACATCGCTGTGTGTATTATCCCTGTACTGTGACATCACTGTGTGTATTATCTTTGTACTGTGACATCACTGTGTGTATTTTCCCTGTACTGTGACATCACTGTGTGTATTATCCCTGTACTGTGACATCATTGTGTGTATTATCCCTGTACTGTGACATCACTGTGTGTATTATCTCTGTACTGTGACATCACTGTGTGTATTATCCCTGTACTGTGACATCACTGTGTGTATTATCTCTGTACTGTGACATCACTGTGTGTATTATCTCTGTACTGTGACATCACTGTGTATTATCCCTGCACTGTGACATCACTGTGTGTATTATCTCTGTACTGTGACATCACTGTATGTATTATCTCTGTACTGTGACATCACTGTGTTATTATCTCTGCACTGTGACATCACTGTGTGTATTATCTCTGTACTGTGACATCACTGTGTGTATTATCTCTGTACTGTGACATCACTGTGTGTATTATCTTTGTACTGTGACATCACTGTGTGTATTATCTCTGTACTGTGACATCACTGTGTGTATTATCTCTGTACTGTGACATCACTGTGTGTATTATCTCTGTACTGTGACATCACTGTGTGTATTAACACTGTACTGTGACATCACTGTATGTATTATCTCTGTACTGTGACATCACTGTATGTATTATCTCTGTACTGTGACATCACTGTATGTATTATCTCTATACTGTGACATCACTGTGTACATTATCAGTACTGTAAAATCAATATCCACGTTATCCGTGTGTGTAAAGGAGACTAAAACATTTGTACATTTTTCAAGTTCTGAACCTGCTTCTTACAGTGGTCATGGTCAAGTGGGAGCAAATTACAAGTGTTTTTATGGGGCCTCATGGTTATTGACTTGATTACAACTTGCTTATCTAAGCCACACGTACAGATCTGTTCATCCTAAGCCTTCTGTTTTCTGAACAGAATGTTAGACTACTTAAAGATATACACTGAATGGCCACTTTATTAGAGACCCCTGCCCTTTCATGATTGGCGCTCCCCTGTATCCACAGCAAACCCGTGACCCCAGAGCGCAGCATAAAATCCAGTGACAAGTTTTCTGTGGTTCATAGTCCGTGTGAATCTACATAAGAACTGGAATCTGAGTGATCGGAATAACTTGGAGGGAGATCTGGTCATTGGTACAAGACTAGCCAGGGTCCGAATTTCATACAGCGCCATCTTGTGGGGTTTTCTAGTGCAGCAGGGTGGAGAGTATACTGAGAATGGAGTGATCAAGGTAAAACATCCAGCAAGAGGCGATCCTGTGGACGGAAATAATTCGTGAATGGAAGGATCAGAAGAGGAAGTCAGGAATCTTTCTCAGGAAGTGGCAAGAAAACTGCAGACAAATTCAACACTGGCGTCCAACTAACACATCCGAGCGTACAACTCACCATTTAGCATGGATGGACTATAACAGCAGACGACCAGTGCGAGGAGTTAGAAAGACAAGACTGCAGGGGGCAAAAGAGGCAAAATTTGGATCACTTTACTTGGCTATGTTTGGCCATTGGTTTGACACGTCTGCTCTACTTGGGTTCCACCTTGGTCCTTGTGGACGCTACTGGAGATGTCTCCTGGTGAAGCTCCTCACGGACATAAGAATCAGGATGCAGAACAAATATGTGGCACAAATATTGGACTCTATCATTTACTATCCCATGTGAAAAATGATTCTGAGATTTGCATGCAGGAGAAGGCGCCCTCCGTCCTCAACTCCATTTACAAAAACAATTATCAGATGAACAATTCATTGTGAGCGGAACGTCAGCACTAAAGAGCCTCGTAAAATGTTTGTTAAATCCTTGGCTTTGGCTGGAAACAAACACTCCAATTTGTCTGGAATGGGCTTAAAATTGTCTTTTAGGGGGAAGAAAACCTGCCAGACTCAGAAGGTGAGAGCGGCGGATTATCTACGATGGTAGCCGGATACGCACAACATTCCCAAGTCCTCGTAAAATGAAGTTAGAGTCAATGTCGCAAAGACATTTCAGGTTATTTCTTCTCCACTCGCAGATGTATAGTCTTACATTCTACCTGTTGAGCCTCCTAAGCTAGTGACATCACTCCTGCTGTGCGATGACATCACTAAGTGTATAGATTAGTAGGAACAATTTTGGAAATTGTTATCATGGCATCAGAGGATTACATAGGACTGAGGGGCCCCTAAAGATCTAGTTACTTGGTCCCAACCACAAAGATCCATTCACGGTCTCCATGTAGTCAGTCTCTTTCTTTCAGTTCTCGAACAGAAGCCGTCACAAGCCACCCAAAAACTTGTAAAGGGAAAACCTCTGACATCTGGGCATGCTTGCCGTCATTATATAGCTGTGTTTTTTTGCATTGTATAGCAATATTATTTATTTACAGCATTTTTGGCAGCATTATTTCTGTGTAGTATATGACGACATCAGTTGCAGTATGTGTACAGTGTAGCAGTATTATTTATGTGCATTACTTGGTGATGGTAGTTACAGTATCTGTACAGTATGCCAGCATTATTTACGGGTACTATATAGTGACATTAGTTTGAGTATTTGTACACTGTTGTAGTATTATTTATGGGTATTATATAGTGATATTAGTTTGAGTACTTGTACACTATTGCAGTATTATTTATGTGTACTGTAGTACATGATAATGGTAGTTGCAGTATGCTTAAACTATAGCCGCTTCATGTATGTATATTATATGGTGACATCAGTTGCAGTATGGCAGCATTTTTTTGTGTGTGGTGACATTACAGTATATATGGCAGCACTGTTTACTGTATATATGGTGACAGTTACGGTATTATATGGTGACAGTTGCAGTATATGTACATTATAGCGTTATTTATGTGCATTATATGGTGATATTAGTTACAGTATTATATGGTGACATATGGTGCATTATGACACTATTATTCATGTGTATTATATGGAGACAGTTGCAATATATGTACATTATGGTAGTGTTATTTGTGTGTATCATATGGTGACATTAGTTGCAGTATATGTACATTATATTTGTGTGTATTATATGGTGACATTATAGTATGTGTCCTTATGACACTATTAATCATGTGTATTATATATTGACATTAGTTGCAGTATATGAACATTATATCTGTGTGTATTATATGGAGACATTAGTTGCAATATATGTACATTATATTTGTGTGTATTATATGGAGACATTAGTTGCAGTATATGTACATTATGATACGTATAGTTATAGTATGTGTACAGTATGGCAGCATTGTCTACACACGAGATAATGAAATAATTCATTCATTTTAGGGAAGCTTCGGTTACTACGGATGAGAATTGTGCCTTCACTTGGAGAAACGCTTCTTTGAGCCCAGATTCAGGACAGGCAGGATGGGAGACAAGGATCATTTACTTCATGACTAGGGGGCAACAAAAAGCTGCACTTTACAATTCCTTGTGTGAAATATTGAATTAAATTTTTTTTTTTTTTGTAATTGAAAAAGTAAAAAGATTAGATAGGATTTCATTGGAGAATTTATCATTGGGCTTCCTACATAACTTTTTGGAACATTTAAGAATTCCCAGATTTAATTCGATCATCTCTCTGCATTAGGTGGAGAGAAAAAAAAGAAAAAAAAAAAAAAAGTAGTAAAATGAGGTCGGCACTAAAATTTCCTCATTTTGTTCTTCACACTGACTTGAATTTGTGGCCTAGATTCTGGAGATTTAATTTAGTAAAAAATAATAAGACTACTCTTTTCTTGCCAGAGAGTATCAAAGGAGAAGATAATTAAATACTCCCGGGGACCACTTAAATAGCCAACGCTCCAGATGTGACCATTGGATCGGAGTTGACTCTGGCAGGATAGTGCGCTTCAATTACATCAATTCAAGAAATTGGATTCTTTATGTCAATTACTTTGTAATGTCCATGGGCCAGGTTCTTGGTACTAAGTGATTCACCGCACATCGTATCCAGGGGTTAGGACGGTGACCGCAACGCTCAGATAAAAGAAAATGGCTCTAACTTGCTCCAGATATCATGGGACTATGTCGTCTGATACTGAAGGTCAATATAAAACGGTGCAATAAGATAAAATCTACATAATACGTGTAGATAAAAGACTATAACTGATATAGTATAGCATGACGTTTTGTGACAAAGTATCACAAAACTGTGTCTTTTAAAAGCTGCACCGCACTACTTGGGTTATGTTGAGCCAAGATGAAGGGTAAGGAAGGACACATCGGTAAGTGCACGCAGGAGGCAATATGGAGTGAGAGTATTATTGAGAGCAACTTTAGATGGGCAATGTGGATGGCACTAACTGGAGACAATGGAGGGATTTAACAAGACCATGTTTAGTACATAAATTTTAATAATCCCTGTGCCCCTGGAGAATGCGCCACATTTACAATGAGATGCACGCCCACCATAAACCGGGTGCACCCTTCACCTGGGCCCGCACTGAAATCTACACAAGCTTGTAGTATCTGGCGTAAATTATCACAAGTCTTTGAGGTCACTGTGGATGACATTGTTAAAGCACTATTATTGGTAATTTTTGAAGGCATTGTGGCGGACATAAACATGTAGGATGGTGCTGGTTGGAGGCAATGGGAATGGCACTATTTGAATGGGAACTATAAATGGTGCTGTTTGGGAGGACGGGGGCACAACGATGGATGGTTTCCCACACATGGTGTCCCACTATTCCAAATACTGGTTGCAGATGTTCCACAATATGCAATATTCTATAAAGTATCGCTCTACAGATAATGGTCCTCAGTCTACCATGGATCAGGCGAGAATACAGACCACTCCAGTAATCTCACATCTTCTAGCTAGCACTAGACATGTTATTCCTCGGCCGGGGAGATGAAGGACATGCCCCGATACACCTCAGAGGCTAGTGAAAGTAGAGCAGATGTTTCACTTAGAAGAAATTGCTGATCCTTCTTCCAGGAACTACCAAAAATGTCAACAAATCTGTAATCCCTGCCAGACCCTCCGATCTTCAGACAACTTCTGACTGTACAAGATAATATCTCCTTCTCTTGATACCGTATACCCCTTCTTCCTCCTCCCTTTTACCTTCCACCCCTCTTCATTCCTAGTGTTTCGCTCTTTATTTGAAGAGTTATACCGTCTTCCTATAGACTTACATGGTCGCAGTTATTTCATCAAACTTTATATAAATCAGTAGTACAAGGGCATATAAGAAGTTATGTAATAGCTTACCAGAGAACAATGCTTCTTTCTCCTCTCATCACTCTTATCAGGCAATTTTCCTCGACCCTTTTCTCTGCTACACTGACTTCCACTCTGAAATCTCTGCTCCAGACGGACTGCAGCTCACACTTATTAGGTTATGGCTGCCACAACCTGCCAAGTGTGAATCATCTTATGACGGGCTCTCCCAGGTTGACATCCTCATGCCCATGCCTCCGATGGCGGCTTACCTCCTGAGTTACAAAGGATCGGACATAATCATCAATTATTTCCTCACCTGGTGGGGCAGAGTTTGGAGGCCTCATACATATAAAATAGTTGGTCAGTCCTGCATAAATTGGAAGATTTGGCCAAGTTTTCCCTTATTTATATGGGGGCCTTAAAGGGTTTTTCCTGGCACACAAAATATGTATGCAACCACCGCACATGACTACCGAGGCCGATGACTGGTCCTTAACATGATTGTTGGACCTCGGAACAATAACTGAAGGAGATGTCAGAGCGTCGGGGAAGAAGGGAAGAGTAATGGAGTAATGTTCCAATTTTTTTAAGGCCTTCACTACATGGGTGAATTATAGGATATGGTATAGAATTCCAGTGCATTCTATACCATGGCAGGGAAAAAAATTTGCAGCGATGCTGACATTTGTCTAATGTTCCAGGCATGCACAAGCACATGGCAGAGGAAGAAAATTAAATCCAGAACACACATTGTGAAGCCGAGTCATTTTTCATGCTGTGGTTACACTTGACATTCAAATTAGAGAGACAATGAGAGGAAGGAGGACGCACTACGAGAAAATTATCTGCTGTCGTAGCCAAGGGCATACATGGAAATCACAGGGTAACATAGCAAATGTCACCCTCCTTCCAAAAAACACCAAGAAAAAAAAATGGCAGAGTCGCTTATTACCCTTTGGCGCTCTACAGACCATGCAGCTTAACATCTGGTTGACATTTAAAGGGGATGTATCACCCACTATTTTGTGCTAATTTAAAGGTTACAGACTAAAAGAGTGATAGTGATCATCATAATAGTAAAATGATGGTAAAATGTGCATTATATATCTTGTATATGTACTTTTATTGTGTTTGGCGTAAGGATACTTTGGCGTACATGGACGTAGCCATTGGTATTGGTCATATGAAGAGCTGCAGCCATGACCTATCTGCATAAAAATGTGCAACTTTTTCATGCCTTGTATGCCAGGAGAGAGACCCCAGAGTATAATAATTTACCGCAATGAAGGCACGGCGGCCATTTTAGTTTGTCCCAGACAAATCCCCAGCTCTTTGTTTTTTAAAAACTGAACAATTTGTGATATTTGGGTAGAACACGACTCATGACAAAGTAGTTCACCTATCTCTAGCCGCCAGCATGTACCTGCTGACAGTTTCCCATTAGGGTAGTATAAACCTGCTGACATAAAAGATCAGTGGGGGTCTGACAGCCAGGACCCCCCGCTGATCAGTTGCGTGAAGTGGCCGCAGCACTTGTGACCTCCACCGCCGCACATCGCACACCCTCTGATTCATAGTACAATGTTATTACAGCCTCGTCCCAGTCACTTCATCTCCCAGGCAGGGCAGACGATGGCGATTGCAAAGATTTATATTCATTAGTGATTTTTGGTTCACATTGTAGGTGGGAATGCTCAGCAATGTCTTAGTGTATTTCCTAAGGTTGCTGAGCTCGGGAAGGTGTCCAGGGACATCGTACAGAAGAGCCATTTTTATGATTCAGGAAAATGACTCCTTGCCCAACATCTGCTTCACAATATGGATGACCGTATAGACTGCATTTATAACCTTTAAGATCATGCTGCCCGCGTGTCTGCTGATCTCTGCCACATATGTCCTGCTGGCAAGGAGTGGACTCTGCAAGTCTGAGAGAATCTACTGGAAGCAAAAAGATTCTGCAAAGTGCAGACAAGAACAATACATAGATGTGAGATAGACATAATAGCTAGATAGATAGACAGATAGATAGATATGAGATAGATAGATAGATAGATAGATATGAGAGAGAGAGAGATAGATAGATAGATATGAGAGAGATAGATAGATAGATAGATATGAGATAGATAGATAGATATGAGAGAGATAGATAGATAGATAGATAGATAGATAGATAGATAGATAGATATGAGAGAGCTAGATAGATAGATAGCTAGATAGATAGATATGAGATAGATAGATAGATATGAGATAGATAGATAGATAGATAGATACAGTAGATAGATAGATAGATAGATAGATAGATATGAGATAGATGAGATAGATAGATAGATATGAGATAGATAGATGGATAGATAGATATGAGATAGATAGATACAGATAGAGATATGAGATAGATAGATAGATATGAGATAGATAGATAGATATGAGATAGATAGATAGATAGATAGATGGATAGATAGATATGAGATAGATAGATAGATATGAGATAGATAGATAGATAGATAGATATGAGATAGATAGATATGAGATAGACAGATAGATGATAGATGAGAGATAAATAGATATGAGATAGATAGATAGATATGGATATGAGATAGATAGATAAATAGATAGATAGATATGAGATAGATAGATAGATAGATAGATAGATAGATAGATAGATAGATTGATTTTCAGTACAGAATCGGTTCTTGAAATCTGCCCATATTCTGTAGTAAATCTTTTAAGGTGAACCTCCACCCTTGAACACCATTTTTCTTAACCTAACTAGCTTTTAAATACTGCGCTGAATATTTTATTTTCTGATCTCCAAATCCCCTGTGTAGACATAGTTCAATAAGCTCCAAAGCTCCCCCTAGAGACAGCCAAGAAAATGTGACAGAGCTGCAGTACCACTTGCTGCCACTGCACATGTAAGGCGCTGAGTACCACAGCCTCTTCAGGTAGCTGAGGATAGGTTATCAATATGAAAGACTTGGAAAAACCGTTTAATTCTACACCTGCCTGGTATAGATTTCACCTTTGGCACATGGACCTTGCAAGGTGCGCCGACATTACTAAGAGGTCAAAACCTCTTAAAAATTCAGGTGCCTCGTGCACTAGTGGGGGAATGAATTAAGACTGGTTTGTCTGATGTCAAGTCTGTTGACTGTTTCCAATAGCAACCAGCAGAATTGTGATGGGTGAACCTATGAAGATTTGTTTCAGATTCGGAAGGTTTGGCACAAAGATTCATTTTGGATCGAATAAGTGAAATTTCTATATTATGCGGTCTCTTCAGACCCCAGAGTATAATATCTGGATGCCCAGGGGAGGTGTAAAAAATAAACAGTTATGCTCCCCTTCCCTCTTCTAGGCATCCTTGCGGTGTCCGGCACTCCCTCTATGTCCTCTTCTTGCTCTCTTCCAGCCTCCTGGCTGATGTCATGCACTCCAGGGTCACCACTAAGGCCTGTGATTGGGTTTCAGTGGTCACATGGGGCACACCAACGACATAACACTATGCAATGGTCATGACGTTGGCACACATCTTCAGGCTTCAGCAGAGACCCCGGGAACACAATGACACCCAGGAGATCCAGAGGGAGCGCCTGACACCACAAGGAGGAGTATAACTGCTTGTTAATTCTTTTACACCTCCCCTGGACCTCTACTTATTAAACTTGGGGGTCTGAAGAGACCCCAGAGTATATTAATTTTACTTCCAATTCGCGGGTAACAAACCCCCAAAGTTTTGGATTTGGGTCTAACCTGAAACTTATGGAAGTTCGGGTTGAATCTGGTTCCATCTGAACCGCTTTGCTCATCTCTACCCACTCGTGATGTGACAGTCTGTAATAGCCTCGTGCACTCTAAATTCTCCATCTCAGCCTGAGGAAGCCGCCAATTACCCGGAAAACTCTGCCCCGATGACCTTTACCTTACACATCGAGGACAAGGCCAAGGATCGAGACTCCGACTGCTCATTCCTCTACTACTTCCCCTTGATGAATGACTTTCTCGGTGTTCTGGGAGATTTCTTACGAGGAGTCTGTACGGTAACCGAGTCTAATCAAGGGATTTCTCTTCTCTAGGAAAAACATACAAGCGCTACGTGATTACCTCATTACCCACAGAAATATGGAAATTTCTCCCAAATTGAGCGCATTCCAATTAATGTTTGTTTAGCAGATTTTTTTTTTTGTTGCATATTTAAACGAATCCTCAAGAATTTACCTTTCACTTTTTTTTTCCCTCGGAGAGGATTTTCTGTTCTTGGGTAAATAGCTGATATACTGCGCTTTTGTTAACTGTACCGAGTAGCAGTGCGCCTCGTCTTTAATGAAGGCGAGAAATAAAACCGGGGCGCTAAGGATATGTTCACACGGCACAAAGTGAACAGGGATTTGAGGAGGGCTTCTGCCTCAAGTTCCTTTCCACTTTCCAGTTCTCCAGCCTTTCCACCGCGACTTTTACTTGATTATTAACGTCACCGCTGAACGGCCATTGCTGGGGGTTCTGCAGCTGAATCCGAGGCAAGATCAAGCACGACGCTTATTTATTCATTCTCTGCTTCCCATTGAATACAATCAGAATCAAGACAGAATTTGGCGCTGATTTTGAGTTGGAATTTGCCTCAAAGTCCGCACCAAATTCCGCCATGTGGACATATGATGGACCAGCTGTGATTCTGCTAGTTTTGTCTCGCACAAAACTGGTGGTGTGGTGTAGTCGCGTCAGACAGAAAACCCACCACATGTTGCTATATTGGGCCTAATTGTAGAAATATACCATAGGTAAGGATCAGCAGAACGTTGCGCACTCCTCACACATGACTTCAGGCGCCAGTCCTATTCTCACAGGTGCCAATACCTTCCGCACTCACAGACCGGTCCTTCAATTACTTGTGACGTGAAGGCTACTATTGCAGACTGAGTGACCAAGCAAGACGACTCGGCCCACATTGGCCCCCTGAAAAGGCACAATGGCCGCTCTTATACAGCGCACCTTTGCATTTTGTGATGTCCCATGCGCCAAAACTGACATCTGTGTCAGTCAACGACTGGCGTAGATTTTAGGAACAGTATGACTCATGCCAGTTTTTAAGCCTGGTGCTCTGGTGGGCCAGCCTGACCCTACAACGGGCTGTCTGTATCACGTACAGATGTGCGGAATCCTCCAGAACACCTCCTGAGTAAATGCTCAAAATTTACAATATAACATAAAAGTGAATATAAATGGAGGCGCGGGTGATGGATGACTCCTAGCGCTCTGTAGGCGATCAATAAGTAAACTTACTGGCACGTGGTGGAAGCAGCATGCTCGCGTCTCACAGGGATAATCATGCAGAGGAAAAATTACAAGACATCGACTGCAACAACGTTTAAATTGATCTATTGTTCTGCACGCACTGAGACAAAGGACATGCTGTATACAGGCGAGGCTCTCCGCGACTGGGATTAGGCTATTTATCTACAACTATTCTACTCTGTAATTCTAAGGGGGAAGTAAAGCCATGATAGGGTTCAGGGGGAGGGGGGAGAGGAAGCTGGAGGCAGCAATGAGGGTGGTCTCCTAACCAACCATGATAACACACCAGCCTGGAGCATCATACATCTCTTACATGCTTATTGGCAGGTCCTACATTGAACTGAAAGACTGTGGGCCCCTTGGGACTCTGGGCTTGAATGCTAGGGCCATTACTTTATCTACCCACTTTGGCAGAATCGTCACTATATTGATGACCTATCCCTAGGATATGTGATTGGTTGAGGCTAGCACCCAGGGACCTTGCTGAGCAGTCATTTGAAGAGCCATGGCACTCACACCTCTTCCCCACGATGAATGACATCACATTCATTAGTCACATGGTACAGTGGCAGATCAGTCCTTTTAAAGTGAATGGGGCTGAGCTGAAATACCAAGTACAGTGCCTACAATATGTACAACGCTGTGTGTCAGTGAAGGGGCTGCAGCGCTCACTTGAATACTGAAGCTTCTTCAACCAGCTGATCAGTGGGGGACCTACCAATCATATTGATAAATCAATGTACAAGACCCTTTACCACCTATCCACTGCATAGATAATAAGTAGAGATGAGCAAATCGAAGCTGATGAAGTGAATTCGATCTGAATTTCAGGAAATATTCGATTCGCATCGAATCCGAATTTCCTCACGCTTCGTGGTAACGAATCACATTTAGTTCAAAATGGCGGCTGCACATGTTAGGATGTGGGGCAAGGAACTCTGGGAATGCGGGATCACCCACAATGCCATGCGTGCAGCCAATCAGCATCCAGCCCTGTGATGTCACATCCCTTTAACCTCTTCGCGAGCGCACACGGCATGTTTGATCGCTGCATCCAAGGTGTTAAAACCCCAGATTGGATATGGAGCAGGGTGTGAGCTGTAACTGACACCTAACACCCTGCTCCATAACCGATCTGGGGTTTTAACACCTTGGATGCAGCGATCAAACATGACCGCGGCATCCAAGGGGTTCTGCCATTTTGCCGTCCACCCCGGCTCGCTGCGGCTTGTTTCGCGATTCGCTGCGATTTAATTCGGATCGTATAGAATCATATTGCGAAATTTGGCAAAGTTGCCGAATCAAATTTTTGAATACTTCGCTCATCTGTAATAATAAGTGCCTGATCCCTGGGGGTCCCACTGTTGCTAGCCCTTGTGATCACAAGAACTGGGTCCTATATCCCCTGCACCATTGAAAGTCCATGGAACTGAGTGAGTCTGACTATCTTCTCTCAGTCCTGTAGACCGGGGGTAGCTATAGTGACGCAGCAGTTGCAGTCGCTGCCGGGCCCTGGACGAGTTCTCTCTGCCATATAAGACCTACCACTAATGTAAATGGCACAAGTTAGGCAGGGGCCCCCTTACATCCTATGCATTAGGGCCCAGGAGCTTCAAGTGAGCCCCTGCCATAGACATCAAGTGTTGTAGTAACATGCATGACCACCATTCCACAGGACCCCCATTCTCGTGATCAGCCTCCTCAGTCATTTGCCTCTAGTTCATAATTATCAGAATTTCTGGATTACTGGACGTTGGAGTAAATCCCTTTAACCTGTGTTCTGTATACACACCTGCACCACTATACAGGGATTTGCGCAGGGTTTTATATTTTTGGCACAGAGGCGACAATGTTACGAGACCTCACACAGATTTGATTACACTTTATGTATTGATAAAATCGTAATGATCGCTTCCATTTGGCAAATGCCATAAAGCGAGGACGGCTGCGGCTGCTCTCATCGCCATTCATGGCTGATCGCTGACCTGCTGGCTCTTAAATACAGTCAAACGGCGGCGTGTGTGCGGACTCAGGTGAGCGCTGCATTAATGATGTCCTCTGGTACTTAGCATTCTGGCCACATAGCGTTGTGTGAATACAGATGGAGGGACAGCCGAGGAGCCGGCGGATTACCACCCAGCGAAATGTGGACTTAAACAAAGATTTTCCGTGCCAGGAAAACAAACCTGAACACTGCCAAATGAGACAGAGAGACTTGTTTTCTTTTATCGTCAGAATCCTGTAAATTCGCAGGCAGTGTGGGAGGTAGTATTATGTTCTGTATTAGTCATATCGCCTTGTGAAGGGATGAGAACTACAAATCCCAGCAAATGTCTACCGCTTCAATGTTTTAATAACGTTACATGCAGTTCTCCTGACATGTCTGGTACAGGAAATACCATGAAATGACAATTCGGGAACATCTTTTCTTATAACTCTGCCTTGTGCCGCTCCTCTGTTAGTTCTACTAGAAAATTATGAATAAACTGACAAGTGGGTGTTACCATTTCACTTGAGGGTGAGTTTACACTGTCTGCAAGGTCAGATCTGATTGGAAGGTGCCAGATTGTGCAGGGATGTATGTGTACCCCTAGTAGTAACATCAAGTTGTCAATTTACTCATACATTGCCAGGGAGAATAACAGAGGAACAACACAGAGTTATAAGGAAACAATGCTCCAAAATTGTTATCAGGAAGAATACAAGTATTTACTAATACAGGCATGTTAGGAGAGGGGGAGCGGCCCCCTATATGGACAAATAGGGAACATGTACGTTGTTGCGTATGTTGTTTGGGCACTCGACCCACCAACTTTGAAATGTTATAACATATCGGATATATTTAGCAGGGCCCTGGTGGACAGAGAGCAGAATACTAATCGGGGCAGCTGCATTTCCCCACATTGGGAACCTTTGTCCATTAAATAGCACCACGGGTGTATGTAGGCCCCCGCAGAGACTGAGAAGTCGGGGGTGAGTTGTAGCCCTGTGTGTTTGGACCCTTTATTGACTCCTTATTTGCCAGACATACAGCTACTATACAGCCCATTGAAAACAGGAGGCAGATTCCAGTCGATTTTTAGAAGGAGAAATCTGCCTCAAAATCAGCTCCTCGTTGTGAACCTGGTCTTGGAGGCAGGCCGCATGGTCACTATGGGTCCTTTCGAGTGAGGCCTAGCGTGTTATACCCATAACATTTACTACAATGTAGGACTCGCTATGTAACTGCAATGTTAGGGTACGGGGTGAGGCCTACCTCTGGGGCCACATAGCACTATTATGTGTACAGATATGTAATATGGCTCCCATAGCCTGCTGGGTTAATCCTGTCCCTCTAGGCCGCTTCACTTTTATATGGATTTGTTTTTCCCATTGATCCCATATTAAATTCCTTCATAAGGTGTTTTCCTGATCCTAAAGCCAGCCAATGAAATGGTTAAATGATCCATTCCCGGGATTCCCATTCCTTCTGACCAATTTCCATCTTCTCCACTAAAGCTGCGGCGTCGCCTCTCTTGTGGCCTCTTAACGCAGCTGACAGAGGTTATCGCGCTATCACGTTCCCTCAAACCCCAAAGGTGATCCTATGAATTTTTATAGGATCTTTATCTGGTGTCAGATTTCTGAGGAATATGGGAAGAATAATACTAAGCTTCAACATGGCAGGAAAATACATATTATACACCGTATATATATCCTATAATCTGCCATACAATAGTCAAAGCAGAGACGAAGTGATAGTAACGTCAACCCAATAATCTTTGTAATGTCAGAGATAACATCATAATAATATATTACGGGTTTATTTATCACTATCTTCTAATATACAGCCCCCGGGGGGAAGCGGCGGATAGGAAGAAATCTCCAGAGTAATAAAAGAAAAATTACTATCATCAGTAGATATCTAATAACTGCAGGTTCTTAAGGGGTTAATTAACAGCAAAGGTGGAAAATTATATCATAAAAATTGTGCCATTAACCCGTAGCACAGACCAGGCCAATTCGGCGCCGCAGTAAACTACACAGGGTCCGGATCTGGTTGCTAGGTAACAGTCTTCAGTGCGGGTGCCAGTGCCATAGAGATCTTATGAGCTGAAGACAGTAACCCCAAAAAACACACATAGGGCAGGACTCCGTCTAGTTTATTGCAGCCTGCAGCTCAGACTTGGCCTGGTCTGTGCTGCAAGTTAATGGCAGAATTGCCTAATACAGAGATTTAGAAAAATGTGCTATAATCTTTTAGGGTGCCAAACACACACTCAGAGGCCCAGCACATGTGCCCAGTAAATTTCGGCTGGTCAATAACCTCCACTTTTGGACTATTAAAGGCACCCCAACCCCATTGGGAGGTGCCTGAACAAAAAAGATTCCAAGGTTTCTAGAATCCATGCTATGGTGTTTGTACACAGTTAGCTTTTCTGCTTGTGTCTTGACCCCTACCGTGTACCCCTTATCCACATTCTCTGACCCCTGTCGTGTACCTCCTATCCAAATTCTCTTATCCCTACTGTGTACCCCCTATCCACATTCTCTGACCCCTGCTGTGTACCCTCTAACCACATTCTCTGACCCCTACCATGTACCCCCTACCCACATACTCCGACCCTTGCCTGGTACCCTCTATGCACATTCTCCGACCCCTGCCGCGTACCCCCTATCCGAATTCTTCAACCTCTGCCGTGTACCCAATACCCACATTCTCTGACCTCTGCCTGTGTATTTGTATCAGGACAGGACGTCTTCTGATTCCTGGATCCAAGTATAGGGGATACATGGCCACTGCAAGAAGATCCCTTCAAAAGATAAAGAACACATTTTTACTGTATATAGAGTGGTTTAAAAAAAAAAAAGAAATACTAAAAATTACCCTCACAAATATTTTTTGTTAATTGGACTCTCGTTTTCTCGCTCAAGCATAAATTGTTCTAATTTTATCACGCAATCATTTTCCAGAATTTTATCAGTCTGTTGGGTTGTTGCAGGTTATTTGCCCATATCTTGTTAGCAGCATGTTTGCAATTATTTTTTTTATTTTTTTTGCAATCATTTTTTTTTTTATCATCAAAAAAGAAAGGTGTTTTTTTTTTTTTTTTTTTTATAGATTTTGTTACAGGGAAGAAGAGACAAGGCTGCGGCTTGATAAGGAAACAAAGGCTTCGGATAAATTTGGAACGTTGTAGATACTTGAGTCTATTGTTTGGGATTACAAGATGGATGCAAAGAAATAAAAAAAAAAAAAATTGAGTGAAGAAAGGAACGAAGACAAAAAGGAAGAACTTAAGTAGAGTAGATTTTGTCTTTGGAGAACTTTATTCTTAAAGGGTTTTTTTTGTAACAAAAATATTGATGACCTATCTTTAGGATAGGCTACAATACCAAATTAGTGGGGTCTCAAGTAATAGGTGCTGAGCCACAGCCCTGTCCTTTGTATAGCGGTGGTGTTGGAGTGCGGCCGCTCTGCCTATTACTTGAATCACAGTAGAGCTGCTTCTGGCAATTGCTTTCAGCACCCAAGTCAGCAGGATCAGCAGATCGGTGGGAAATCCGAGCGCCTGACCCCCCCCCCACAGATTGGACACTGATGGCCTCTCCCTTGAATAGGTCTTCAATATAAAAAATTCCCTTTAAAATGAGATCGCTATGGCATGTAGTTTTACAACGCTACATTTTTGCAGACATAAGAATCAGTGACTGCGATGTCGGTTTTGAGCTTTCATCTCTCCATCCCATGACACCTTGAAAAGCTGCGACTTGGCTTCTAAGCTCCAGAAATAATCTTCTGTCATTATTATCACAAATCTGTCATAGGAGTGAATCAAACAGCGATGGATTTCTTCCTCTACGTGTACAGACAGGAAATAGCCAAAAATAAACGACTGATAAATGGCCCAAACCCTCATCCGGCAGAAGATGAATTCTCTTATAATTCAGCCGATATAATTTATTATGGGGGGGATTAACATTTTTAACAATGGGCTCCCTACATTGTATTTGGGATGTTAAGCTGCTCCTCTAACTCTGCCCTTTTCCCTGTATGCCCCATAGAGTAGCAGTGCCCTTCTTTCTATAACATACAGTATAGGCACCCCATTAGTGCCCCCACACACTTTCATAGTGACCACTTTGGGTGACACACAGTAACTCCACACAATGCTGCTTAGTGTCCCCCTCACAGTAATGATCCCCCATACTGCCATCCACACACATAATGAGCCTCCTGCTACGTGCCCACACATCAGTATGATGTATGTGCCCATGGTGGCCCTCACATAGTACTATAATGCCCACTTAGTACTCCCACATAATATAATGCCCTCTTCATGAGCCCACATATTTTAATGTCACCTTAGTACTCCCTACACAGTATAAAGTCTCCTTAGTATCTACTACACAGTATGAAGTCCAGAGGCGTAGCTAGGGGTTCGGCACAGGGGGGGCAAACATATCCAAGTGGGCCCCTACATGGGTATACCGATGATATCACAATATCTCAAAAGACCCCAGAGTATAATGATAGCAGTGATTGTGGGGTTCGTGGTAGCAGCTGCCACAGGGCTCCGGGTCCCGGGCCCTGTGGCAGCCGCTACCGCTGCTACCCCGATATTTACGCCCCTGCCTGTATGCCCCCTTAAAGGGGTATCCCCATGAACATAACCATATCTATATTTGTAGATTAATAAAAGTTAAACATTTTTGCAAATATAAGTAGTTAAAAATTCTGCAGAGTTTTAAAGATTTCCTTTAAATATCTTAGTGGTGACATCTGTTGTCTTGATCAGTTGCCAATGGATACGATCACAAATGCAGAATCTTTATATGGTCTGGGAGTTGTCAAAAACCCAGCTATGATTTTCCTATTGTAGCCAGGTTATCAGGCAGGTACACTACATGTATGAGAAGATATCCCGGCCACAATAAGGAAACCATTGCTGATTTTCTGACCTTAGAAAGTTCCTGCATTCATGGTCGTATCCACTGGAAACCGATCAAGACAACAAAACTATGACCACAAGATATTTAGAGAAAATCTTTAAAACTCTGCAAAATGTTTAATGACTTAATTTATATTTGCAAAAATGTTTAACTTTTAATGATCTAAAAATTTAAAAAAATAGTTATGTTCGTGGGAATGCCCCTTTAAATCAATAGCGCCTCCTGTGTCCCACCAAAAAAATACTCCTGTTTGTCTGCTTAAATCAATAATACCTCAGCTAATAATGCCCCCTAATTAATAATTCTCTTGTATATTCCCTTGAAGGGGTTGTCCAGGAAATGCAGAACTGGGGCAGGAGGCAGGGGAAGGTGAAACCTAAAAAAAAAAAAAAAATAAAAAACACACACTCTCCAGTCCCTGGCGCTTTGGTGTCCCCCGTTGCTGTCAGGTCCAGTGTTGCTCGGGGGCTTGTTCTGGCGGAAGTCCTTGCTGCAGGCGGCCTCAGTGGTCACAGGAAAGGACCCGGGATTTCACTCACATGTGTCACTGGTGACGTTCCGGGTCCTTTTCTGTGACCACTGATTTGCCTGAGCAGTCACGTGTGGCGAGGACTTCTGCCAGAACAAGCCCCTGGGCGGCGGTGGGGGGACATCGGAACGCTGGAGACAGGTGAGTATGTTTTTTTTTAATGTTTCACCTTCCCTGGCCTACCTACCCAATTACTGCTGGTTGGGGGTGGGATTTGGGTTGCAGAGCCACCCCACATGTAATAGTGCCCCCCTCCATGGGTAATAGCCTCCTCACATAAGTAATGCTATTACCTGTGGGGGGCAATATTACTGTAATAGTGATCTAATAGCACCCCCCACAGGTAATAGTCCCCCCTCCCCCACATACCATGCCATATACTGTTGCTCTGTATAGTTTTAATATACTTACAAAGCAGTGATGGGGTGCGCGGGGCCTCCTCTTGCACAGCCTGTGTGCATTTACTATTTTCTTCCCACTGGAAACATAGAATAGCGGTCAAGGTTCCGGGCGGGGCCTCCTCTTGCACACAGCCTGTGCAGCATCTTCTACTTTCCTCCAGGAACCTTGACCCCTATTCTATGGTACCACTGGGAAGAACATAGAAGATGCGCACAGGCAGTGTGCAGGAGGAGGCCCGGCCACCCCATCACTGCTCTGTATGTACAGGTTATAAAATCACAAGGCATTATGGGAAAGGAGCTGGGAGCTCATGCGCCCTCTGTTGGATGTAACAGATCCTCACCGCGTCTTGAGACAGCAAATGGGATTTTAGCCAAGCCAAATTCATTTATCTGCATACAGCGCCGTTTCGGGATTTTTGTCCCTCATCAGTACAGAGCAAAATGAATTGGCTGGCTTTGTGGGAGGCAATGAGTGGGTTATGGACAGGGACATCTCTCCTTGAGGAGAGCACCAGTGAAGGTGTGTAGAGTTTTAAATTGCCTTTCGCCCTCTACTAAGCATCCCGAAACGGCGCTGTATGCAGATAAATGAATTTGGCTTGGCTAAAATCCCATTTGCTGTCTCAAGACTCGTGAGTCAAAAGCAAATTGAGAATCTGTTACATCCAACAGAGGGCGCATGAGCTCCCAGCTCCTTTCCCATAATGCCTTGTGATATGTAGATGCTTAGTAGAGGGCGAAAGGCAATTTAAAACTCTACACACCTTCACAGGTTATAAAATGGCAGAACAGGAATCTAATAGCTTTCTGCTCTACCATGCATTTAAACTGCTTCAGTGTCCTGGGCCGATACAGTTGAAATTTTTGTGGGTACTTGCGGCGGCCCCACAAAGTCAGAGGGCCCAGAGCCGCTGCCCCCCCCCCCCCAGCTACGCCTCTGATGAAGTCTCTTGGAGCGCTCCCAAACACAGTACATTGCTTCCTAAGCGCTCATACAGTATTATGTCCCCATGGTGTCCGTCATACAGTACTATAATGCCCCCTTAGTACTCCCACATGATAGTATGCCATCTTTATGCCCCTTAATGTCCCCTTAGTGCTCCCTACACAGTCTGATGCCACCTTAGTGCCATACAACATGATTGCCCTTAGTGCCCCTCATTCAGTATGATGCCCCATTTTTTGCCTCTCATACTGTATGACGCTCCCTTCATGCCCTGCCCATAGTATAATGCTCCCTTAGTATTCCACAATCTATGCTGCCCCCTATGGTTGCAGATACAGTTGAAATCAGCACATGCCGCCATCCATTTTGGGAGCACTGTGGCGATCACTGTTGAGGCACACTGGCACTTTTATGATGGCATGGTAACGGCTACTGTTATGAGGGCATTGTGGCTGTCTCTTACAGTCACTATGGGAGATCTCTGACCACTACGGTTTTGGGACTCTGTAGCTGTTACTTTTTGGGCGACTATCAATATTGTCATTGATAGTCGGGATCACTGACTTTGGAGCATTGTACTCTGTAGTTATGGTCATGGGCACTGTGGATACCAATATTATGGGGGCACTGTGGCCGTCATTGTTATGGGATACTGTCTCGCTCTGTTATAGGGCAGTAGAAATTGTTGGAAGATGAATTGTTGGAATGTTTTTGCATTAAAACTGTGTTAATATTGTTATTAATACTAATAAAATAAGGAAAATCTCCTGTTTTCCACCCGAGACGTATTTAATGACTTGCAAAGCCTTATAATAAATTATATCAGATGCATCGCTTAGTTTTTGGTTCCAAAAATAGCCAAAAAATAATTAGTCTTCATTCTGATGATGATTTGGGTCATTTATCAGTTTTATATTTTTTGGCTATTTTCTGTCTGTACACGTAGAGGAAGAAATGCATCGCTGTTTGATTCACTGCTATGACAGATATGTGATAATAATGATAGAAGAGTATTTCTGGAGCTTAGACACCAAGTCGCAGCTTTTCAAAGTGTCACTGGATGGACACGAAAAAGCTAAAAACCGACATCGCTGTCATTGATTCTTATGTCTGCCAAAATGTAGCAGTGTAAAATAACATGGCAGAACAAAAGGATCTAAATATGGATGAATTCACACTGTGCTGCCTCTGCTAACACTTGCAGATCAAAGTCATATTCACACAACATATTAGATGTATGGCTTCCATAGAGGTCCTGGTTTGCCCCCGATGTCATACAATCTTTTTCCAGGACTCTGATAAAACAAGTGCCCTGCTTGATATTCCCTTGGATTCCGCGGCTGGTTCAGTTGCAGAATCTGATAAGCCCTGCGGTGAAGTTCTCCTTCGGTTTTCCTCAATGAAATCCATAGGGCTGGAATTTGGAGGTGGGCAACCAACCATCTCAAATTCCTCTGCCCCATGTTGTCAAGCCCAAAATTATTCCCCACCCTCAAGGTCAGGTAACCATACCTCATCTGTCTGCCAAACCCAGCCAAAAGAGACAATATGGCTGAATGAAGGTTGGCATCTTTGCCAATGGTCTAGATTGCATACAGCTCCTCTGTAGACCTGTGTGTCTCTATGGTTACAGACTACAAACAAACCCTGAGTAGTCAGATCGTGCAGCCTTATTCCACTTCCTTTGCCTCTACGTCTTTGTAACGTACAGTAGAGGAAGGAGCACACGGAGATAGATAGGGTTTGCATGTGGTATATAACCCTGGTGACACTTAATTCTGCATAGGAGCGGTTTACCTAAGGTCACATGCACACTTTGCAATTGCGGACCCATACATTTTTATGGGCCCATATACACGGCCACAACTTTTGAAGAAGAGGTCCGCATTTGCTGCACAGTGTAGGGAATCATACAGGATCTGCGATTACGGATACAACGTGGACATGATGTGCGGATTGCGGATCAGTATTGTGTGCATGATCCCTTAAACAGTTTGTGTAAAAGTAAAAAAATACTCAAACTATTAGCAAAGTTGCTTTACTGCCGCAGTAAAAATTGGTTAAAAAAGGAGGACGAATTCTTTCATATCGACGTGTTACACCACAATGTGTCTCTGTTATATGGTATGTGAGTCAATATTTGATCTGCACAATATATACAATAGAAGCCACATTTTTTACTATGACAAATATATCCAGCTTCCTCCCACTGACTTTATGAGCTACATTCTCGGGATGTATTGTCAGGGCCCGCTATATCGCTACTACATTGGTGATTTGCACAGTCTCCCAGGATTTGCAGGAGATTATCTGGATTTTTAAAACCCAATGGATACCTACAAAGTAACAGGAAAATCCTTTCCTAGTAGTCAGAAGTCTCTCATTGGAATTTTATGATACCTCGTCGGCCGCTCGGCTGTATGGGTACGAGCACCAAGCTGTGATCACAGATCAATAAACACGGCACTGCTTACTGGGAGGCCCAATCTTTACTTTTCATCATCCAGGGCTTGTGCCATCAAACCTGGTTTTTCTGGGATTATCCAATGTAGCGAGGAGATATTAATAAACCTGGTCAAGCAGCGTTCTTCTCCAGGCATGATTAGAACCACGGTAATTCTCCATGGGAATAGGACTTTTCATGTCTATCTATATTTTATATCATCTGAAAGGCAATGTAACACCTTATTCCTTTTGCTTATTAAAAATATATATATAATTTTTTTATTTTATATTCTGTTTGTATATTTTTCATTCTATGGTTGTGGGGTCTGACATCTTGAGCAGAGAAGTTTGCTTTATGGCAGGTATTTGTGCATCAGAAAACTTAGTCAGAAAACAAACTATTGACTTCTGGGAGAGTATGTAGTGGGCATGCTCTATGATATGTGCAGATGTTACTTTTCAGGGGAGGAAAGAGGAGTAGATGGATAGTCCCTTTCAACTAGTGTCACACATTTGTCTACCTCTGGTATGAGAGGGTAGTGGGCATGCTGTGCAGGGAGGAGGAGGAGCTGAATTGCAAACTTCACCTAGTATTTCTCTGGTGTTATTCCCCTTTTATGGGAGATGGTCGTGGGCATGCTGTGTGCTATATGAGGGGAGAAAATAGGAGGGGCTGGGTAGTGTCAATAGGATGACCCAGTGTTATTTGCTTTTTATGGGAGAGGGTAGTGGACATGCCCTCAATGTCATGTATGGATGCAACTGTGCAGGGAGGGAGGAAAAAGGAGGAGCTGCCCCTTAATTTATTATCATTATCCAATGATCCAGTGTTTGGCTTTTATGGCAGAATATAGTGGGCATGCTTTATGTCATGTATTGTTGTTACTGTGTAGGGAGGAGGAAGAGTAAAGAGGTGGAGCTGCATTGTCTCTTCCATTAAAGTCAATGGTATGCTTCAATGATCCGGTGTTGTTATTTGACTTTTACAGCAGGGGGTAGTGGGCATGCTCTCTATCTTGTACAGTATTAACTATGCAGAGATGAGGAGGTATTAACTTCTATTTTAACCCCACACTTTTATGACAATCAGATGAGTACTGACCTATTCTCTTATGTACACAGCATAAGCTGAAAAGTAACAGGAAGTGTTAGCCTATGGTGTATGCTATTTTTTTCAGGATTTATTGTTAATATAGATAGCGACATGAAAATAAAAAGAAAAAAACAACAAATGCACGGTGTTATTTCCTTGTATAAGTGAATGTTCACCGTTTATTAGATTAGAAAGACTGTATATTAAATTTATTACATATCTGGACACATGAACTACACTTTGACAACTTGATAAATTGTATAATTCTGTCTGCAAGCTGCCACCACTAGGGGGAGCTCCATACATATGGATTTATATAGTGTCAAATTAAAAGGGAGTTACAGTATATAAATCTGCCCCTAGTGGCTGGTAGTGAATATATCAATGTCAAAGCAAGCAGTGGAAGCAATTTACCAACTCCATAGGTCCCATAGCCAGGGGTGTAACTTGAAGAGGAGCAGAAGCACCTGGGCCCAAGAGCCTTAGGAGGGCCATGTAGCGTCTCCTCCCAATATGAGAAGACCAGATTATAGTTGGGAGGCCTGGTACAGATTTTGTATTGATTCCCAGGAGCTTTATGTTACGTCTCTGCCCCTAGCGGTCACAATCCCTGACTATATGGTGGATACTCTACTGCTTACAGGACTTGGAAACAAGCTGGATGTACCTGCCCCCTCCCCAAATTAAAAAATAAAAGTTTTCTGTGCTGTGACATATTTAGAAATCTCTTGCATTGACATTACCTAGAATAATCTCAGGTAAAGTGTCTCAGACAATCTGTGTTATCCGCCTATGAAAGCATTGTATATTTAATTAAATGCTCTCACTTTTAGTCCTGCAGGGATTCGGCCGCCCAGCAGACATCTCTGGGTGATCTGTGCGCACCGCCAACGCTTATGCTTATTTACATTTCATTGGCGGAGCGGCTCTGAGGCCGCGGCTGACACAGAGGTGAGTGACTTGAAGTCTTATTGTAAATGACATCGAGAACTCTCCAGCTGTCTACATTCACTCAGGCCAGGCTGCCGGACCTTCTCAGACAAATGAGCTATGTATTGGCCTTTGTTTCCATCACTGCAGCTGTCAGGTAGGAGCGTCACATCGCTGCCCGGGGCCATAGCATTATGCTGCTGTCTGGAGGCAAGCGCCAATTATAGAATCAAATTGGGAAATAAGTAAATGGGGTGTTCATGTGTGAAATATTTGCATGCTTCCTATATATAGTATAGGCTGAAAGCGTAGCGATAATAACTACATGCCATGCAAGAACTACAACAACAAGTGTATTGCTAACGTCTAAAAAGAGCCAAGCCCTACTGCTTACATACCTAATTCTCATGACTACCACCATATCTATCTAATGACTCGCAGGTGACATCTCCCCTCATTGGAAATGTTCGCTTTCCTTATCCTCTCCATTCAACCCAGACCGCCATGATCACTTCTCCCTGTAACAACTTATCTATGGAGAGTTTGTCACACAGTCATTTTATGGTCTTCAAGATGTTCTCCATCCTCCCCTCTGTCCTGGTGCCCCAACAGCTGCTGCTACCCCCAATAATGCCCAGTGCCCCCCAAATACTGTAATGCATAAATAATACTGCCATGCCAATAGTCCCCCTGACAATCGGGCAGGGATGGCTCCACCCTTGCCACTTGCCATACTCCTTTTCAGGAAAATGATGATGGCAGCTTAAAAGTGAAAAAAAAAAAAAAAAAAAAAAAAGTCACCAATTTTTGTACAAAAACCTGACAAATAAAATTTCTGACTTTCAGGCCTTGACATACAAATGGTGTAAAAGGTATGATAAATCTCCTTCATATTGTCCATGAAAACATCTGCTGGGCACAGATAATAATAATGCTCCCCTAGTGTGTTCCATTAGTAATAATGGTCCGCCAGCTTAGCCCCATTGATAATAGTGTCCCATAGTAATAATGCTCCCCACCATCCCACTGGTAATAGTGCCCTGATACTTCCCCCAATAATAATAATAATAATGCTGCCCCAGTGTGTCCCATTAGTAATAGCGCACTCCATTGTGCTCCCAATACTAATCATACTATTCCTAAATGAAATGCTCCACCAAAAGATATAGCAAAATAAAAGCAAAAAGAAATGTGCACCTAACTCCCATTTTAGCCAACATATGTGAGAGGGTGCAGGCTACGAGCTTCTTCTAGCCTGGGGTCTAATCTGCTGTAGCTTGGACTTAGGTAGTGAATGCCACAACAACTCAACAGATCAATATAAAAATGAGATATTTGGAGCAATGGGTCTTTGGTTGCTTCAAAGAACTCTTCCATATTGATAAAATCTTCTATATCTCAGCAAAGGAGACAGAGATACACAAGGAGAAAACACTGATTCAGGTGACCCTAACCTATCTGCAGGGCTGGGGTGATATGCTGGGTCTGGTGACACTAACCTATCTATCTGCAGGGCTGGGGTGATATACTGAGGTCTGGTGACACTAACCTATCTATCTGCAGGGCTGGGGTGATATGCTGGATCTGGTGACACTAACCTATCTATCTGCAGGGCTGGGGTGATATGCTGGATCTGGTGACCCTAACCTATCTATCTGCAGGGCTGGGGTGATATGCTGGGGTCTGGTGACACTAACCTATCTATCTGCAGGGCTGGGGTGATATGCTGGGGTCTGGTGACACTAACCTATCTATCTGCAGGGCTGGGGTGATATGCTGGGGTCTGGTGACACTAACCTATCTATCTGCAGGGCTGGGGTGATATGCTGGGGTCTGGTGACACTAACCTATCTATCTGCAGGGCTGGGGTGATATGCTGACACTCCCTTTAAAACCTTAAGTGTTTAAAATGTTAATGACCAAGCAATGTTTAATTTATTCCATTATGACATTTCAAGAGTCATACATTTTATATTTTTCCATTAATGTAGAAAAATGAGGTCTTCTTTTTGTAGGACAAGTTATATTTCTCAATGACACTATTTTTGGATACTTATACTTCTATATGCCTTGCAATTTTTTTTTTTCATAGGAAGATTAAAAAAAACCCTCAATTTCAACATCCATTGAGTGCAACTGGATCAGTCAGTAAAATTTAGCATGCCAGACCCCTCTTTCCTCTATCAGAGGAGAGTCGGGAATCCCTTATACATGGTATAGTTGGCTTGTCTTGTGTGGTCAACATTGCTCTAAAATGTGTCTCGTCCTGCTGTGAGCGTCATAGCCCCCCTTCCACCCAGGCTGGCCCAACCTTGCTCTATCACATTTAATGGCTTTAGTAAAATTAGCTGGAATTTCCTTGATATCTTCCATTCTCATTAATTAATCAAACTCCATTTAGGCCGGTAACATTTTATTCAGCAATATTGTCAATTAAAATGGCTGCGCACAGCGGCGGCTCAGGACAATGGGGAAGAAAAAGAGCAAGTGATTTAGAATTACACTGTATTTCCTATGCGATAATTGGAGGGAACGAGTCATAATGTGAAAGGACTCGGCAGAAGGTCTGACACTCGCATTGTATTGTAATAGGAATAAGCAGCTATTTAATGCCGGAATAAAGGCCTTGTCATATTGGCGACATTATTCTTAGCTGTGGTCGGGGAAACCTAATTCTGCCAGCACCACATCCTAATAATAAAACCATTGCTTCTATTATTTGTATTAGCTAACCTCAGTTACCGGGGGAACAATCTCATTACTGATGATATAATTACTGGTCTACGGCCCGCTGTGACCTCAGGTCAGTCCTGAAAGGTGACGCGTATGTGCTCCGGTGTCTGGGCATGGAGGACAGCACAAAGCTCGTAGAAGCAAATGGCCATATACAACCCTCAACATGGACAATGCAACACCAGGAAAGACAAGTCGTAAGGTTCTGCAAATTGAGAAAGCATCCGGTGTCACCAAGATCTGCAAATGATCACAATTCCAAGGCTCTATATGGGCGTGTGGGAAGGGCATAAAATCTAGATAGAAAGTTTTTTAGCCACATGAAAGCCCCACAAATGAGATCAAGTGGTGCAGGAGGATTGTGCGAAGTCTCCTGCTCTTCAATATGCCAATAAGCACCACATGTCACAAACTGAGAGGGCCAAAATCCTTCAACTGAGACACCTTGGTTTATTGCTCTATACGCCTAGGCTGAGAGGTCACCACTGTTCAATGTTACGTGTCCCGGTGGTTGGGAGAACAATGATGAGTAGGAGATGCGCAGAGGAGACCTCTGCATGGACGGGTCATCTGATAGGAAATTGGACATCACATGCCAAGCCTAGGGCGGCAAAGAGTGTGGGCACAAAACATCAGAAGGCACCACCATTGGGCTACGAGCCAGACACCCAGCTACAGATGATCCCTTGACCTCACGTCACCCCCTCTAAAGGTTATCATGGTGCACAGCAAGACACCAATGGAGCCTGGAAGGTCTATCCTAAGCAGCGATGAGATGAGTCCCACTTTGGTCTTGGACACACTGAAAGCCAGAGATTGGTCTGGAGACCACATGGGCAACACCATGAAGAGGGAAGAGTGTATGAAAATCACCCAAGAGGTCTAATACTTGTACCAGGACTGGTCTCTGTCAGTGGAGCTGTGACGGGCAAGCATCTGTTGTGTCTGAATAAGTGCTCAGATACTTGCAGGACACGGTATCACCAGGTGCTTTACTTGAGGGAGTTTTTGGTACAAATCAAGTTCACAGCAGGTTCACCAAATGCAAACAGCAGGGGTAATATTGCAAGGCCCATGGACAGGAGATGCATGCCAAGCTCACATAGTTCCCGACGCACAAGGCTGTCACTACTGTTACTGTTGAATGGATTTCGGCAAGGGTTCAGGCCAACCATTGGTCTGACTCCCAAGTTACCATGGACACTCTACAAAATCCCAGAGCTGGAATCCCAAAATGCGCAAGAAAACTTATATTATAGTGAGTTTTTCCTGCCCTGGTGTGACAGAAAACGTCAAGCCGCAGTGTGTGGGAAAGAGACCACTCGTGGCACAGCCTACAGGTGCAACGGAGTTCTGCCACCTGTGGTGGAGTTATCAATCTTCCTATTCCCTAGAAAAGCCACGACGTTGATGGACCCCATATGACTGCTGAGACCCAACCACAGACTTCAACAGTCCTCCGAGCCCGTGACATCACCCAAGAGGCCGGAAGATGACCAAAGAAGACCCCAAGGGAGCCCAGGAGAGATGACAGAAGGCGAGTATGACTGTTTATAATGTTTCCGCACCTCCCCTGGTGCACTTATTACACGTTCTGGGGTCTCTTAATACTAATAGCACCTTCGGACGCAAAACAGGTGGACGAACCTCGCGAATATTTCTGAAATTGATCTTGAATCCGCCCATTGAGTAATAGCTATTTATGCAAACCCATATCATTTTCTCGGAAGTATCTTGGGCAATAGGCTTATCACGTGAAGAGATCTGGCTGACATTTCCGACATTGTACAGTACGTTAGGCTCCGATCATCTCGCACCCAGGAAGGTAATGTCAGATTTCTGTCTGCTATTTTCTGTTCAGTGACAAAGCTACAAGACGGAAACATATTATTTGACAAAAGAAAATAACACCTGGGTCGGCTCATCCTGAAGCTTTTTCACCACGGCGATTTTATAGAGATACCATTTTTTTATTGTATATTTTTAAAAATATTTTTTTGAATTTTAAATCATTTTTATGTATTTTTTTTTAATTTGTAGCACAAAAAAAAAAATATCAAAAATGAGCTGACAGCCGGAATGAATGCACTTGTCGTTCCCATATCACCCGGTGTTGCTTGTCTGATGAGCGACGGTGTTTTTTTTTCTCCCCCTGTAAGAAGATTGATTGAAGCATTAATGTCTTCTATATTGCTCTACTTTGTGAAAATGTGATAGATTCCTCAATTGTTTGGAAATGAAATCTTTCAAAACATTTCATGGCGGTGACATTCATTTTTCACCTGTAAATCTATCCGCGAGTGGGATCCTAATCAGTTTAGATTTTCCACTAGCAAAAAAAAAAATATAAAATTGCAATAATGTAAGAAATCCCTGAGATGGCGCCGTATAAATATAGCAATACGACCGTGTCGGCGAGGCACGTTTAATAAAGAGGGAAGTCAAAGCTTAAAGAGAAAATGTATTTCTTGGGTTTATTATTTGTAATAAGAGACATTTGGATTTTTTTGGGAAACTGAGCTTTAAGGATCACACAAGATACAGAGCTGTAAAACAGCAGCCGTCTATGGGAACGCTGAGTAGTTCGTCCCTATAGAGCTATACTATGGGGACTGTGTGTGGTGCCGTATAGGCTTCGCCTGCCTCACTGCCTTGCCAGGGTGATTTATATTCTACACACTGTATAATAAACCAGATTTACTAAAGGAATATCTATAGTGTCCCCCTGCACTATAAGAGCTCAGCTGAACTGTTCTGTGACCACAAGTTTTTAAATAACAGCCAGCAGAATAGTGAGCGCAGCTCTGGAGTATAATACAGGATGTAACTCAGGATCAGTACAGGATAAGTAATGTAATGTATTTACACAGTGACTGTACCAGCAGAATAGTGAGCGCAGCTCTGGAGTATAATACAGGATGTAACTCAGGATCAGTACAGGATAAGTAATGTAATGTATGTACACAGTGACTGCACCAGCAGAATAGTGAGCACAGCTCTGGAGTATAATACAGGATGTAACTCAGGATCAGTACAGGATAAGTAATGTAATGTATGTACACAGTGACTGTACCAGCAGAATAGTGAGTGCAGCTCTGGAGTATAATACAGGATGTAACTCAGGATCAGTACAGGATAAGTAATGTAATGTATGTACACAGTGACTGTACCAGCAGAATAGTGAGTGCAGCTCTGGAGTATAATACAGGATGTAACTCAGGATCAGTACAGGATAAGTAATGTAATGTATGTACACAGTGACTGCACCAGCAGAATAGTGAGCGCAGCTCTGCAGTATAATACAGGATGTAACTCAGGATCAGTACAGGATAAGTAATGTAATGTATGTACACAGTGACTGCACCAGCAGAATAGTGAGCGCAGCTCTGGAGTATAATACAGGATGTAACTCAGGATCAGTACAGGATAAGTAATGTAATGTATGTACACAGTGACTGTACCAGCAGAATAGTGAGTGCAGCTCTGGAGTATAATACAGGATGTAACTCAGGATCAGTACAGGATAAGTAATGTAATGTATGTACACAGTGACTGCACCAGCAGAATAGTGAGCGCAGCTCTGGAGTATAATACAGGATGTAACTCAGGATCAGTACAAGATGAATAATGTAATTTATTATGCCAGCTTTCCAATTTTTTTATGCAAGTTATGTTTTTTATGCTCCTGAAAGGGGGTGTGGTGAGGGCGGGGTCACAGTGACTGGGCATTGCTGATAACGGGGTCCCCCTAAGAACCCCCCACCACCTTTGATACCCAAACTGCTGGGCCTAAATGCCTTCCCCCTCTTTCCAGCCTCGACCCCTGCCCCCCAGCTCTCAAACCCCCCACCCCCTTAGAAATAAACCAAGACCAAAGGGTTGGATTAAATCGGCCACAGCAGCCGTATTTATTAACAAACCACAAATAAATAACAACAAGTATAACTTATTATAATTTGCATAACTTAAAATAATTTAACAATAAACGCTTAACCTGGGTAAGAGTCCTTGGAGCTACAAAAAACTATCAATCCCCCGGCCTGGCGCTAACATAACCACACCATAAATTTACCACCAGCCGCGACCACCGGCTCGGCGGCACCATGAATAAAGACGAACTCCTTCTTCCATGTACCAGCTCCCAGGGCCAATTTACCCTGTAACCGTTCACCGTGCGCCAGGCCATCCACCAAAATGTGCAATTACCACCAAATGTATAGGTGGAGCCTACCTTTGACTCCACCCTTTTAGCCAATTGACCACCAACTCCAAGGACCCCACCCGCCAAGGCCACCGTGACACCACCTGCAAAAAGATAAACAAGTTAAAATAGCCCAAGAAAGAGAAAAACGGGAGGGAGGGAGGGACCGCTCGTTAGCATGCCGCGCAGCTCCGGAATGGCCGCTTCCCGGGCTGCGCGGCATAGTCAATTCGAACGGGGTTAAGCCCCGCCCCCAATTCTTCGCGCCCTAGCGCGTTATTGGTCCCCCTACAGCCCGCCCCCAGTCAAGATCCCTGCGCTTTACTGCGCAGCGCTCCGGTCTCCCCTGACTGGGCATTGCTGATAACGGGGTCCCCCTAAGAACCCCCCACCACCTTTGATACCCAAACTGCTGGGCCTAAATGCCTTCCCCCTCTTTTCCAGCCTCGACCCCTGCCCCCCAGCTCTCAAACCCCCCACCCCCTTAGAAATAAACCAAGACCAAAGGGTTGGATTAAATCGGCCACAGCAGCCGTATTTATTAACAAACCACAAATAAATAACAACAAGTATAACTTATTATAATTTGCATAACTTAAAATAATTTAACAATAAACGCTTAACCTGGGTAAGAGTCCTTGGAGCTACAAAAAACTATCAATCCCCCGGCCTGGCGCTAACATAACCACACCATAAATTTACCACCAGCCGCGACCACCGGCTCGGCGGCACCATGAATAAAGACGAACTCCTTCTTCCATGTACCAGCTCCCAGGGCCAATTTACCCTGTAACCGTTCACCGTGCGCCAGGCCATCCACCAAAATGTGCAATTACCACCAAATGTATAGGTGGAGCCTACCTTTGACTCCACCCTTTTAGCCAATTGACCACCAACTCCAAGGACCCCACCCGCCACTGCGAGCACGCCTTAATCCCTTAAGCGTGAGAGACCCGCCACACTTCCAGGGCCCTCTCAACACCCTCCTGGATACCTAGTGTCCACAAATCTATACCCACCGCATTCAGATGGACCCCGTCCCGCAACCAAAACTCCCCCTCCCCAGACTCCAACTCCTTGTGCCGCACGCACACACCGCCGTTCCTGGACAAAAACCCCGCAACAGCCCGGTTAACCTTAATCCTGGCCTTGTTGAGCCTTTCAACAGACCTAGCCTCCCGCCATGTTTTTCTCGGTACAATATCGGACCACACGGTAACAATCCCCGGAAACATGGACCACAACCTCAACAGGTCATACTTTATGTCCCTCACTAAATCGCGAAAGGGACGAACCCCCAGGTCATTGCCACCAGCATGTATCACGATAATGTCCGGAGACCGATCCAACCTCGTGCACCTGTGGATTTCGGGCATGACCCGACTCCACACCATACCTCGGACTCCAATCCAACGTACAACGACCGCAGCCCTGTCGAACCCCAGCTGCCGACCATTCCGCCGCACGCCGGCCCTCTCCGCGCCCCAGAACACAAAAGAATGGCCGAAGATCCAGACTAACCGAGCAGAAGGGCCTACGAAAGAAGAAATAAAGTAGGGGGAGGGCGGAGAAAATACCCAACAACACAATGATTCACATTTGGGCAAGGTGTGGACGTATGTATGATCTATACCTCTGCGATTCCCACCTACCGATACGTCGGACCACCTCCGAGCTCAACCCCCAACTAGCTGCTTCTGTCGCTGCGCCAATGCGAAAAGAGTGTGGAGCATATCGAGAGGCGTCAAGGCCCAGCGAGTCCAAACAACCCCTAAAAACAGCCGAGAACTGATAACGGGAAAGGAACGAACCATCCTCATGACGCAGGAGGGGACCGCCCGCAGAAGCTGGAACCAACCCCCGAAAAACAAGCAAACAACGCACCGGGCACATATCTGACCCTACAACCGCACCCAGGCGCAGATACTTCCCTGCCCCCCGCCTGATCCGTCTTAGACCTGCGAACCCTGACCACTAGGACCCCTTCCTCCATGTACACATCATCCACCTGTAAACCACCCGGCCGCTTAGTCGACACGGACACCAACTCACCCACCCTGAGAGCCCCGAAAAGGCTAGAGAAAAAGCCAGGTGAAACAAAACGCATTCATAGTGCGAAGAACAAAAACGGCCCAGTTCCAACCCCAAACGCTCCAAAAGCTGAAATGTAACCGGGCGCCGTGTGTCACTACTTCCCCTGCCCCTGCGGAACCCCTTAAGCGCACGTTGAACCAAGAAATGTTTGGTAAAGTCCGCCAAACCCCTCAACTTGAAACCAAATGCCAACGCCGCTACCGCACCATTAACTTTCGCCACGGACCATCCATCTGAAGACCAACGGCTTAACAAGAACAATAAAGCCCCAACCCTATCCTCATCAGTATGTACCTGACCTAAATCTCCCACCCAATCCTCCCAAAGCTGCCAAGCCCTTGAATACTTATCCCAGGTGCCGGGGGCCAACGATGCCTGAATCAATGTCCCTGCTTTTCGCAAACCAAGTCCCATAATTCTGGAGGACATGGAATCCCTTCCACTTCCGCCCCCGGAGCCAGGGCACGAAACCGCTCCCACTGGAAACGAGACAAAGAATCAGCAACGTCATTTTTAACCCCCGGAACATGCACTGCCACCACCCATGCATTCAGGCACAAGCAACGCAATACTAAACGCTGAAGCAACTTGATAACTGGAGGAGAAGACGCAGTCACATTATTAATGGCCGACACAACTGACATGTTATCACAATGAAACCTAACTTTTTTATCCTGGAACGCCCCACCCCATATGGACACCGCGACTAAAATCGGGAATAACTCAAGTACAGTCAAATTCCGCGTCAGACCTTGTTCACGCCACGACGCAGGCCAAGGAGCGGCGCACCACTGCCCCCTGTAATAGGCCCCAAAACCGTGGCCCCCTGCCGCATCCGTAAAGAGGTCACAATCGAACACATCGATCACTGCTGACTGGACCAGTGATCTACCATTGAACTGGTCTAAAAAAGTGTCCCATACTGCCAGGTCCTCCCGATGTATCACCCCCAGCCGAATAAAGTGTCGTGGATTCGACACCCCTTTCATGGCCCCTGCCAGCCGGCGACAAAAAATCCTACCCATGGGGATAATGCGGCAGGCAAAATTTAAACTGCCTAACAATGACTGGAGGTCGCGCAACGTAATTTTTCGCATGTGACGAGCACGCCTCACCCTCTCTCTAAGATCAACCAGCTTGTCACCAGGCAACCGGAACTCCATTGCCACAGTGTCAAGCTCTATGCCCAAGAAACTCAATCTAGTGCACGGACCCTCAGTCTTTTCCGGTGACAACGGTACCCCAAACTTACTGGCGACCCACCGCGCGGTTGCCAGCAAAACCGCGCATACATCGGAGCCCGCCGGACCTATACAGAGGAAATCATCGAGGTAGTGTATCACTGACTCAACCCCCGCCACATCCCGAATTACCGACTCTAAAAAGGTGCTGAACGCCTCAAAGTATGCGCACGATATTGAGCAACCCATAGGGAGGCAACGATCCACGTAATACCCGCCGTCCCAGTAGCAGCCCAGTAACCTAACGCTGTCAGGGTGTACCGGCAGTAACCTGAACGCCGCCTCCACATCCGTCTTAGCTAAGAGGGCCCCTGGACCGCAACGCCGTACCCAATGCACAGCTGCATCAAACGAGGTATATACTACCGAACAAAGCTCGGGTGCAATACCATCGTTGACCGACGCTCCTTTGGGATAAGACAAATGATGTATGAGCCGAAACTGATTCGGCTCCTTCTTCGGCACCACCCCCAAAGGAGATACAATTAAACCTTCCAAAGGGGGTGATGCGAAGGGGCCCGCCATGCGCCCCAAGGCCACCTCCTTCCTCAGTTTTTGGACACCACCCCCGAGTGTTCCGCTGCCGACCTCAAGTTAGTTATACAAAAGGGGACTGTGTGCGTCGGCAGGGGAATCCTAAAACCCTCCCTAAAACCTTCTACCAGAAACTTTGCACTCTCCCTGTTAACATAACTATTTAGGTACGGAAGCATGGCTTCCAGCTTCACCGGCGTCTGCCCCTTGACCACTATTAGGCAAGGCCTTGGTCCTTTGTTTGCGCAAGCAACGTGCCGCACCATGGGACACCCCTCCGCAGAATGAACAGGCATGTTTGAATCTACAGTTGAAGCCGAATTTACATTGGGCTTCATTGAACTGCCAACACAGCCCGTAACGTTGCTGGGCCTGTGCACCTGCCCCCCTGAGCCGTAACTGAGACCACCATGGCCGGTTCCACCGGCCGCCCCAGAAAGGGCTGGCCAAAGCGAGCTGGCGCCATAACCCGAAGCCACAAACCTATATCTTTCTGGTCCCACCGTATGCTGGGCCGAACCGCCTTACGCTGACGGAACTGCTCATCATACCGCAGCCATGTCTGACCCCCATACACCCGATACGCCTCACCTATAGAGTCCTGATAGCAAAAAAGCCCCGAACAGTTGTCAGGAGCCTTTTCACCAATGACACTCGCTAAAATGGCAAAGGCCTGAAGCCAATTAGCAAAAGTCTGTGGAATCAGGCGCCACCTACGTTTTTCTTCCTCCTCTTTTTTGCTATCCTCCTTCTTACTCTTGTCTAAGTTAAATTTAGCTAAAGGGAGCAAGGAAAAGATTTCGACGTACTCGTCCTTCCAAATCTTCTCCCTCACTTCCTTTTTAAATGCGCCCCTAGAGGACCCTCAAAACACACATAAACCTCCCCCGAGCCCTGTCGTCTAGCCTCACCGAATCAACCTTCTCTTTATCTGTCTGGACAGACACTGTGACACCCGCCGGGCCCCTACCACCGGCGCACTCTGTGCGCTACTGACTGAACCGCAGGGGGCCCACGCCGCCACCGGGGAACCGCTAACACTCTGTTCGCAGCGCGCGTGCTCCCTCACGCTACCCAATAGCTCCCTAATCCCCTCAGGCTACACCACCACCCACTGGGGACTCCGGCCTATCTATCCCTACCCCTGGGACATTAGAATAGGGGAAACGGACACGACAATGATGGTACTCACCAGACTGCGTAGGTGCTGTGGGCCCACCAGTCGCGGTCCTGCATCCTGCTGACCTGGGTCGCTGTACGGAGGGCGCTGGCGCCTGTTGATTGTTGAGAACCATCCCGCTGACAGCTGCAGCACGACCGACATCCCTGGGAGGTGCCTGCACCCGCGTATGCACTTGAAACCACTGGATGCACCTCGGCCGGGGCTGTGGTGCCGTGAAGGGGGGCCAGCGCCGTGCTGCTCGTCGTTCAGAATTTCCCGCTGCTGTACCGGGGCACTTGGAAGCCGGAACCGACGGGACTTGAAGACACAGTCCCCCTCCCGCTGGAGCATCACAGGAGGGGCCGCTGCACCACGTGCTGTAGCCATATGGAGACTGGATGTGGAGGTCCCCCCACTGAGGCCAGTGGCAGGGATCTCCCACCTCCACAGGGGCCAGGCGACTGGCGGATTCCTCCCAGACCGGGACCCCGCGCCTGGCAGTGGAGCGGGGTGCCCGGCCTGGGGGGCCCGAGAGGGACTCCTATGTCGCCGGGCCCTGGGGGCTCATCGGGCTCAAACGTGCCGGCGGGCGGCCTGCGCGGCCGCCGCCGCTCGACGCCTCCGGGGGTGTGGGGTTAATGGGGGGGCGGCGGCTGCATAATGTCAGCCGCCGCTCCTGCGCCAGGCCTCACCATGGCGCCGGCGCGCCTGATCTGCTCCAGGATGGTATCGAGGGATGCCCTTACAGTGAAAGGTGGGGGGGGGGGGCGCCGCCGTTAGCTGCCGCGCAGCTCCCGGAATGGCCGCTTCCCGGGCTGCGCGGCATAGTCTTCGACGGGGTTAGCCCCGCCCCCCCAATTCTCGCGCCCTAGCGCGTTATTGGTCCCCCACAGCCCGCCCCCAGTCAAGATCCCTGCGCTTTACTGCGCAGCCCCCCCCCCCCCCAAACCCCACCACTGGGGAATATTTATTTTACGGTGGAAAAAATTTTTTTTTTTTTTTTTTAAAAAAATGAAAAAGAGAAAAATGTTTTTAATTTTTTTAATTTTTTTGAAGGGGGGAAAAAAAAACCCTATAACACCACTTTTTTATGCGCCCCTTTTTGTCGGCCATAAAAAAGGGGAAAAAAAAAAAAACCCCGCCCTCCCTACAAGGGGTTTAAAAAGGAATAAACCCCCTTTTTTTTTTTTTTTTAAACCCCCATGGGGCCTTTTCTCTTTTTTTTCTTTTTTTTTTTTTTTTCGTTTTTAAATTTTTTATTCTGTCTCCTGTCCATGATTATGGGGGCGGCCATCTTACCTGAGCTTCTCCTCTGCTCCGTTAGCAGCATTTAGTGATCTGCTTTACAGCATAGTCATGGCCATAGGCAACAATAGTCTGGAGCCGACTCACTGAGGTCTATGGGAGAGTTTTCTAGACATGTTCTGTGCAGGGAGGGGGAGGAGATAAACTGTGACATCATCTATTGTCAGTAGTGATGTAATGATGGATTAGTGGTGTTATCTTCTATTGTAATCCAGTCTGTGATGTAAATAAAGGGACTGCTGCAAAGAAAACCCCTACAGAATTGTCAATGGCTAGAGTTAATATTGCAGGTTCAAATACTTTTATAAAAATATAGTGGCATGGAAAAAAAAATATTAAATTTGATAAAAAAAAAAAATATATATATAAAATTTCTGGTGACAAATTCCCTTTAAAGAGTATTTTTCACCATTCCTGGGGTTGCTGTTAGTTTTGGTGCCTCATATGCTATCTAGTCTCTCTACTGTCATGTGGGTGGTATTAGGGAGTGGCGGGATTTAGAGCTCTCTAACACTGTCCAATCAGGGACAGACAGCGTAAGTGCTCAGAATCATGCCCCCAGTCTGCTCAGGCCTGACACCACCCACTTGACATTAGGGAGTCTAGTTATCATATCAGGCACCAAATCTAACAAGTGATTGCTCAGGAATGGTGGGGGCTAGAGAAAAAAAAAATCCAACTGCGTCAGAATCAGTGGAGCGATGCCTACAAAGAAGTCGGGGTGGTAGAACTGGTGAAATGTCCTCTTTAACCATGTTTGACAGTATCTTGTTCAACTTTGTCAATAGAATATATCAAAATCGAATTGGAGGTCAAGTCCAAGAAATATTTTGGTATATCTTTGATTCAGAATGATCAGTTCCGATATCCATATGAAATCAGACACAGATATTTACAGCGCGACTCCGTAGTCCGCCATATGCGTAAGCAGTAAGAGTCAGGGACGTAATATGAAGGGGTAACGTTCCCTCTAAATTGGGCGATACGAATAAGAACTTTTTTTTTTAATCTGTGATTTTTGACAAAATCTGCACCTCCCAGGTGGTAACATATCCTTAATATAAGGATTAAAACTATGACATGTGCATGTTCTGTACAGACCAGGGAGGAGCCCTCATTTGCTCTGGTTGACATAAGGCACCCAGCCCAATACTGATGACTGGCGCGAAGTGTCAGTGATATTATACTACAGCTGGTGCTCCTGGTGCACAGTTATATGTGCGGCTGAGGTGGACATATAAGTCTACGCAGTCTGTTCTGCAGCCTTAAGGGGCAGGGGGAATCAATCTTCCACCTGGATATTTTATATCCTGTTTGTTCCTTCTGCTCGCACTGTCCTTGAGTCTCTGAAGGATTACACAGAAATTGTATCGTCCTAATCAGCCAGAGAAATCTACCGCCATATCCTGGGAAGAAGAAATAAGGAAGATAGAGAGAGACTCCAGATTCATCCTATGTAAGTGCAGCTGGGAGTTAACCCCTCCACTACCCCAGACCACCAGGGAGGTTATCATCAAATCCTTTACAGATATCCCAGTGCACTTAAAAATAGGTTACCAGGCATGCCAATATTAACCCTTTACTGTCCTAGACTGCCAGAGTGTTTAGCATTGTAAACACTGTGGACCACCAGGAATATTAGTAATGACTCCTTCACCATCCTATTGCTCCCCTTTAATACCCTACGCCACTGGGGATGTTAGCCTTGACCCCTTTAATACCCTAGACCACCAGGGAAGTTAGGACTGACCCCCTTTAACAATCTAGACCACCGTGGATGTTATTATTGACCCCCTTTAACACTGTAGACCAGTCGGGATGTTATAATTCACCCTTTTTAACACTGTAGATCACCAGGATTGTTAGCGTTGATCCCCTTTAACACTGTAGACCGCCAGGCATTGACCATTTACTGCCATAGCTTTCCAGGGATGTTAGCACTGACCCCTTTACTACCCTAGATCATCTAGGATGTTAGCATTGATATTGCACAGAGACCCATAGTTGTTAGTGCCATACCACCAGTTAGGGAGCCATATTCTGGCAGCCATATTTGGACACGTTATAAATAACCCTAGACTCTTCTGTATTTTCCAAATCGTCAATTCCTGAATGCCCCTTATGGAATACGTAACCCTTGTAGTAAGACGCTTTCTTGTAGCCGCCCGTCAGAATTAATCTATGACATATTTCAGGTGTTTCTCATTGATTTTTCGTAAGGGATTAAATAACAGACACATCTACAAAGCTACAATAATGACACGTCCCATTATAGGATGTTGCTCTAAGTAAATGTAGGAGTCGAAATTTAACTTAATGTTTAATGCCTGCAATTATACCTAAAGAATAATGAACCTATTAGATGGCAGAATTGGCAATTACTCTGCGGCTTATTGGAATACAGCTGCGAAGCCGGAATACAGCAGAATACTTAAGGATAGTTATTAAATAGAATAATGCATAGTGTTTATTCTCTAACAAGCGGAGCTTCTCCTAAAACATAATGAGACTTCTGGATGTTACATCTGAGGCAGGAATACAGATCTCAGTAATTAAAGTCTGCGAGCAAGGGTGGGGGAGTCTGGTGTCACCCACAAAGTACCTAATGGAAGGGAGCGCAGCAACATTACATGTACACAGGCAAGAAAGAGCACACCTGTCTGGGCACGATTTGTAGCCCTCGTGTTCTTGTCTTGACTTTGACTCCACTACACTTTTGAGATAAAATAAATAAATAAGGATTTACTTTGTATTTTATCCAACGGAGAAGAAAGTTGGAAGACGCTTTCTTCTTTTAAATTGGTAGAAATGATACTAAAATAAGAATAAATGACTTCATAAAAAATTAAAAATCGATAAATCAGGGGGAGGGGAGGGGGATGCAGCTGCAGGTTCTCTCTCTTCCTCTATTTCTCTCTGTCTACTGTATAAGACCATATGCTGTAAGAGAGAAGTTGGAAGATATCTGTTTGGCTCAGAGTGCTGTGCAAATAAGGAGCCGATCCATTCCTCCAGCATAAAAAAAAATTTAAATAAATATATTATATATACATACACATACATATACACACGCACTTATAGGGCAGGGGGAAGGAAAAAGACCCCATAAAACCATAAGAAATTTGTGCAATTTGGATGCCTAAGGTTAGGCCACATTCACAGGGGATGAAATATAATGATGGGCGTAAGGGGCCAGATGCCCTTCTGCCAAGGCCTGGGTACCAATGTGACTCCCTTTAGCCCTTGGCCTCCAATTTTACATGCAGCATTATAAATGTCAGAGGTGGTGCAAAAGCTCAGCTTGGACCCCTACACAGCATCTCCTTATAATAGTCAGCCACATCCCGTCCATACATTAGAGCAGCATTTAGGCACCATATGGCGGTATATAGGTCTATAGCACAGACCCACAGGTGCTCCATTGGCTGCCGTACAGTATGGATCTGCCTGCATTACAGTAGTATTCAGAGTATTCGGTGCTTGCAGATATGATAAATGCTCTCATATTGATCCCATTAACACGTGAATATGCAAACGAATTGCGGTGAAGATATTTGGACGCGAGTCTGAGGCAGCTCCATATTTATCGTACATAACACAGTCCTCCCTATACACGCACAGTAACTACTCTCAAGGAATCGGAAAGTGAAGCAATACATTATATGTCCGTGCGACACCAGAGAGCTTCTTTAAGTAGCAATATGTTTTCATAAGAGCCTATTTCGCTGCGTTACCCGCGTCCCTATGACAAATACGCATTCCGGTGGATGGTGACATGCTTTTACTTGTGCATATTACTTAAACAATGTTATCTTAAGTGGATACCTCTTAGGGATTTGTTTGATGATGACAGCGTGCAGAATTACATCCCCCGGCTTGTCGTAGTAATGCTCGCTAAGAGCCGCCTGCCTGGAGATGGATTTCTGCATCCATGGTCGCAAATACATTTTCATAGTATAGTAGGCGCTACGCTATCTTCATTAGACAGCCTCGGAAGGACGCGCCAGGATCCTTTCCATTTCACCATGACAAATGTTTAGACATCGATTTATCTAAAAGATCCTTGGTAATGTATAAATCCCAAAGCGTCAGATCGGCGCTGCGCCATGACCTCATATATTATTGGAGCGAGCGGCACGCGTGGATGGTGGATAGGGAACACACACATGGGCCAAGTTTCATGGCTGAGGATCAGTCTTGTGACTAAAGGCCAATATCATACTTGCCAACTCTCCTGAAATGTCCATAAAGCTTCAGCCAAAAAGCATAGATAACCTAGTGTCCTCACGGGTCTGGAGGAATGACCCCGTATCTGACGGGCTCTTGTTATTATAGGAGATGGGGCACTTTATGTGATGGTCAAGTCATGAAAAAAAGGACATACCTGATTGTTTCATGCCCAAGACACAAAAGGGGGCGTGAACATACAAAAGGGGCGTGACATTAGCACAAAGGGGCGCAGTCAGATTTACGAGGCATGCGTCACCCACCAGGTCTCCTGGAATTTATTTTTAAATATTGGTAAGTATGGGTTTTCTGGAACCCATAGGTCTATAGAGCCCTACCCAGGGGTATAGCTATAGGGGGTGCAGCGGTGGCAGTCCCTACCAGGTCCTGGATCATGGGGGGCCCAATGGTCTCTCTGAAATGGCACAATGTAGGTAGCAGTCCCATTAGGACCCAGGAGCTTCCAGTTACGCCTCTGGCGTACCCATTTGCATCTAATGCCGTATTGTAGATGTAATCCCCTAGAAAGATTCTTTCTGTAATACGGTACCATGTGGAGGCAAAATATTGAGGCATACTGATCACCTACAGCACTGCACTACAAAACCATAGGGACTCCATATGTCACTGTACACACTGTGCATCATCTACCGTTAAACCCTGAAGATGTTAGAACTTACAGTTCATTTGGACTAGTGATGTTACTTTGTGTCACATGATTAAACTGACATTAAAGAGACTATACAATATTAGAAATACATTATTTTTTTTAAGAAACAGCGCCACACCTCTCCATGGGTTGTGTCTGGTATTGCACCTCTGTTCTGTTGAAGTGAATGAGCCTGAGCTGCAATACCGCAAACAACTTGTTGACAGGTGAGGAGCTGTTTGTGGAAGAAAGCAATTTCTAATCCTGTACAGCCCAGTTACAGAGAACTAATGGTCAGAATCCCGCGACCCTTACCATAGATACCATGTGTGGCAAAAGCATTTACCCCAAGAAAAAAATAAACTAACATACAAGGTCATTGCCAATGCCCCTCACTTGTCTTGTACCTATTTTTTGTTACTTTGCATCCCCCTCTCTCTTCACACCTACATTTAGGATTCTATTGCTTTCCTGTGACTACTTACAGCTCAACAACCAGGTCACATGTCTGACTACAGATGGTGCAAGACTGCGTTACCAAGGGCAACCGACTGTGGCACTGTTTCTGAGGAAAGCACTTTCTAATCCTGTACAACCCTGTTAAGGTGACCCGGTGGTCAAAATCCTGAGACCCTTACCAAGATACCATGTGGCATAAGTATTTACCTCAAGAAAAATAAACTAACACACAAGGCCATTGCCAATGCCCCTTCTTACTTGTCTTGTACCCATTTTGAGTTACATCCCCCTCTGTCTTCACACCTAAATTTAGGATTCTGCTTTTCTGTGAGGGTGCTCAACAGCCAGGTCACATGTCTGACTACAGATGGTGCCAAATCGCTGTCTGTTTCTAGGGGCAACCAGCTAACTATTGAAAACGGTTAAAGTATATAAATAGGCCAAACATTAAAACACATCTGTAGAAAAACAGAAAAGCAAAGTGATGTTAAAGTCCCTCACCTTTTAGGTGAAAAATTACAATTTACAAAATTTAAAATGACAGAATTGGTAGAATTCTGACTTAAATAGGGAGTCCAATCAACAACGTTACCACTTAGTGTAAAAACAGAATCAAAAACTAGCAGCAAAGACCCGAATCAGAGATAGAAGTGAGGACAAAACTTGGTCCATCTATTATAGCCTGAGCTATATCTGCAGGGACAGCTCCTCCGGCCAAATCCCTGCAAATTTGCAATAAATTGGCTAAAGCGCGGGTGTGATTTATCAATAAATGTATTTGGATAGCACTAATTACGGAAGCGAATTTCTGCTGAAAGGAGCGGCGGCGGTAGGAGCGAACGCCGCAGCTCTGTCAGACTCTCTTCATTTTGTAAAACACTCGGCGACACTTATTACCCATTCATTTGATCAATGTCTTTTAAAACACATTTCCACCTGGCAGGGAGTTTGCAGATATTTTTTCACAGCACTTGAATCGAGATACTTAATGGTTTCGCTCTCAAAACGACAAATTTTGTCATTCATTGTGATTTGGGAGAAAATCCCTATTGACAGCAGCGAGAATTCCATCATAAATTGTTCCAATGCGTGTCCACGATATGCAGAGTAAATCCCCAAGTAGAAGAGAACTGCGAGTGTACATGTGGGACTGCGGCGATGGAAAATTACAGCTTTATTTCATGGAAAAATATCCTCACGGCAAGAAGAAGGAGGGACACGTTTCATTCTCGATAACGAAAAGCACTTACCATCTGCTCGAACTGTAAAAACGGCAGGAGGACGTATACATGGAGGTGTTCTTGGTCTTAGAGGACCCGTCCCCTCTCCTGATATGTATGGTGTACTAAATACTTACATTCCAAGGAACTAAGTCTGGAAAATCTTTCCTTATAACTCTGTGTTGTGCTGTTCCTCTGTTATTCCTCCTAAAAACACCGCTGTGTGTTACCATTCCACCTGTCAAAGGGGTGTGTCCCTGTAACTAGCGATGGGCGAACCTCACGAGATTTGTTTGCGAATATTCACAAGGTTGTTTGGTCCAAACCAGAAGTGCTATTATTATACTCTCTGCAGACCCCAGAGTAGAAAAAAAATGGAGGCCAGGGGAAGGTGCAGAAACACTGATACTCGCATTCCCTCAGCTCTCCTGGACTCCCTTGTGGGATCCGGCACTTTTTGTGGTCCACTTTAGTCATTTTAAGTCTCCTTGGTAGAGATGGGACGAACCAACTCATACCTAGGAGGGGTTCATCCAGAATGTTACAAATTGGCCACTGCGTTTTACTCTGGAGACTCTTCAGACTCCAGAGTATAAAAGGGGAGGCCCAGGGGAGGTTTTAAAAAAAAAAAAAAAAAACAAAAAAAAAAAACATTTATAGTCCCCTTTCCGTTACTTCTTTGGTGCCTTCTCGCGGTGTCCAGCAGTCTCCTGGTGACATCATGCGTCCAGGGTCAACACTGAGGCCTGTGATTGGGCCATCAACGGGGTGACCCCAGACCCATGATGTCACTGAGGAGGCGGAGAGAGAGAACTGGATGTGCAAGGAGGCCCAAAAGAGGTAGGAAAGGGGAGTATGAATTTTTTTTTTTTTTTTTTTTTAAACATCTCCTCAGGGCCTCCCCCTTTTATACTCTGGGGTCTGAAGAGACCACAGAGGGTAATGTCACAGTCACTTGGACATAACTTCAGCTGTGTTTCTCTTAGAGAGCTAGAAGTTAGATAAATAAGAGTCCTGACAGAACAATGCACTTAAAACACACCAAAAAAAAAACAAAAAAACCCATGGAATTTAAAAACCCCCTCAAAAACAATGTTGACAATGGAGCAGATTTTGAAAGTAGCTTTTTTTTCCAGCTTGACCAGTTTATGATGGCGGTTGCCATGGATATTCTGTGTTTAATACACACATGGACAAAATTGTTGTTACCTCTCGTTTAATGAAAGAAAAACCCACAATGGTCACAGAAATAACTTGAATCTGACAAAAGTAATAATATATAAAAATTCTATGAAAATGAACAAATGAAAGTCAGACATTGCTTTCCAACCAGGCTTCAAGAGAATTTAAAAAAAAACAAAACTCATGAAACAGGCCTGGACAGAAATGATGGTTCCCGTAACTTAATATTTAGTTGCACAACCTTTTGAGGCAATCCCTGCAATCAGACGATTCCTGTAACTGTCAATGAGACTTCTGCACCTCTCAGCAGGTATTTTGGCCTCTCCTCATGAGCAAACTGCTCCAGTTGTCTCGGGTGTGAAGGGTGCCTTTTCCAGACGGAATGTTTCAGCTCCTTCCAAAGATGCTCAATAGGATTTAGGTCAGGGCTCATAGAAGGCCACTTCAGAATAGTCCAATGTTTTCCTCTTAGCCATTCTTGGGTGTTTTTAGCTGTGTGTTTTGGGTCATTATCCTGTTGCAAGACCCATGACCTGCGACTGAGACCAAGCTTTCTGACACTGGGCAGCACATTTCTCTCTAGAATCCCTTGATAGTCTTGAGATTTCATTGTACCCTGCACAGATTCAAGACACCCTGTGCCAGATGCAGCAAAGCAGCCCCAGAACATAACAGAGCCTCCTCCATGTGTCACAGTAGGGACAGTGTTCTTTTCAAGATATGCTTCATTTTTCTGTCTATGACCATAGAGCTGATGTGCCTTGCCAAAAATATCGATTTTTGTCTCATATGTCCATAGGACATTCTCCCAGAAGCTTTGTGGCTTGTCAGCATGTAGTTTGGCAAATTCCATTTTTTTTTCTGATTCAAGTTATTTCTGTGACCATTGTGGGTTTTTCTTTCATTAAACGAGGGGAACCAACAATTTTGTCCACTTCTGTATGAGCCTAAGCCCACAAGATACGGTTCTCAATTGTTCCACTATTATCCAGTGGTGGTTTGTGTGTCCGTAGTTGTCAACTGAGCCAAACTGGCACAGACTGTCCCCAACTTATAAGTCCTGGCAAATTCAGGAATGTCCTAGTCAAAAAGAGAGTGTGACTTATGGGGTCCCATCCAAAGGGGGCAACCTGGTTGGTTTAGGGACTCACACATCCTTATTTTACCAACTGCTAAGTAGGCCCCGACACAAAATCTGTCCAGGGCCCCTCCTGACAATCCTAGCACCATGTGATATGATGCCCCCTCATATACCAGGGCCCGAGTGTGACTATTGCACCCCTTACAGGACCACCATCACCCTGGATGTCCTGTGTCTGGTCCCGACCTTCTTCCATATTCTGTATCACTTTCTAAAGTGAATGATGAAGAGAATATTAATCTCCTCCGGACAGCTGAGTGTTTCCAGGGAGCCATATCTGCCATATTGTAATGTTAATAGATGATGTCAGGTGAGGCGTCTTTTCATCCCAATAAAATTCACCCTTCAGATAATAATGGAAAATGAATGACGTCCATCATAAATTATTTATATTACAATGTGATGGATGCCGGAGACGTCCCAGCGCTTGGCAGGCGGATGTGCATATAATACACGGAGAGGCTAATGGAACCAGCTCAGAAGAAAACTGGGCGATATGGACGGGTTATATACAGGAGGCCCAAAGGGATTGGTTGCTATAGAGATGATGAATAATTTTATTTTAATTTATATGAAATTCAGTTTTGATGGATTTAATGTGACCAAAAGATTACTAGATCTACCCAAAGGCTGCGACCAGGAGTGAGTCCACAGATTATTATGTATGGTCAAGGAGTTTGTGATATCAGATACCAACGGCTTCATACATCTCCGTGCACCCAGTGGAGGTTAGCGTGCCCCAATAACACATCCTGTCACAGTTCACCAATAGCATTGCCAGTCATAGCTGCCCAAGAAGGCCTGACTAGAGTGCCCCCATAACAAATCCAGTCACAGAGTCTCCATGAGATAACAAGTCATGAGCTTCTACATTGCCCCATAACAGAGCCAACCAAAGAACCTCCACAGTAGTTTTAGCTAGTGTTGGAATGAGGTTCCTAGGATCCACCAGATAAAATGATTCTGGGGACCCTCCATCATTCCTAAGAAATTGACCATAGTAGCCTTCAAATTTGGGTGTCTTCTGCTGAACCATTACAGTATTGAGGATCCTCTGGTACTCTGTTGGGCCAGCTGGAGACTGGTTTGTGCTAGCCAGCTCCCATACCAGAGCCAGCAACAGAACCTCCATAATAGTTTTAGCTACACTGCCCCCATAACAACTTTCTAGGGCTCCCCTATAAACTAGTTAGCGAGGACCTCTCACAAGGTACGAAAATGTCCAATGACATCCCTCATCTGATCGGCGCTGTCACCCTGAGCATTTTGGCGTTTTGTTTATCCAAATCTGTTCAGCCATTCCAAAGTTAGAAGCCCTTTTAGAGTTGATGAAAATTTGGGTCTACAAGCCAAGTGGGCGGTAACACAGCATGACAACAGAGACTCCGCCCCCACAAACATTGTTAGTAGACCCAAATATTCATCAACACGAAAAGGGCTTATATCTTTGGAATGGCTGAACGGATTTCGACAAAACAAACACCAAAATCCTCAGGGTGACAGCGCAGATCAGATGATATATGTCACTGGGTGTTTCAGACCTGGTGACAGATCCCTTTTAAGTAGCATGGTAGCCCAAGTAACCATGTATTATTTAAAATACTGGCATCTTATGTGGCAGAAATGTCAATGGGTCCTCCATGTACCAGGGCCCGTGCACCTAGCAGCTTGTGCAGAGATGCCTTCCATTAAAAGGAGGGTAGTTTAAGATCCCTTTAAGTTTTGTTGGCAGTAACGTGAGAGGCTGTCGTTGCGGGGATGTCATGTAGATCCATAAGGCTCTTCCATATATTTACATACAGAATGGAAGTCGGCTGAGCGGAGGCTTCTCGCCGTATTGTGCTTGGAATAGATCTCCATGGAAGTGCTGTTATTGGGGACAGGAGGTGATGTTTCCAATCTCGCTCGCTGGGATGCTCAGAACATAAACCTTTTCTCTGCCCCGGCTGACATCAAATTGATGCATCCACAGCGCAAAAGGAAAAAAGGCCGCATTCCACCAGCAAGGTTGGTAAATGAGATTTATTGTAATAAAGCCATAGCCAGCGCCGCTCTCGGAGAGACTGCAGAGCGCGGCACAGCAGGTGAGACGGGTTCATGTTAATTGGAAAGTGCTTAATGAAAACAGTTGTATTTCCAGTTTCTTTTATCACAGTTGCTGGAGCCTGAGAAATCTCCTCTATCGCTGCGCCCATATGAGCCGACTGCGAGAACCAATTTCGCTTTCATGTCGAAAATCCAACAGGCCGCTAATAACTGGTTTATTTTACATACCAATTGGCTGCCTACAATCTCATCCTCCAAGGTTAAAGGTGTGGAGTTCAATTCAATATTTATTGCTTTGCGTCTTAGAAGTTTTCTTCAAGAACTATCCAAGGAGGCCGACAGATCGCAGCTATAGCGGCGCGTTACGTAGAGATGATTTAACTTAAAGGGGTATCCCGATTCAGCAAAAAGACAATATTTGTTGCGTAATAGAAAGTTATAGGATTTTTCAACGTCGTTTCCGGTCACGTGGCCAAAGAACGTCATGACGCTCTGCAAATCCTTCACTGACAGAGTCGCACTGCAACCCTGAGGCTGCTGCGACTGTGACTCTTAGTTGCAAAAAGATCAGCGTTCAATTTTTTTTTGACTAGATGTCACCAAAATCCACCAGACCGCAGTGTAACTTACATTAGTGAAGGAGTCACTGGGTGACTTGGCGATTCATAGTCGCCGACAAAGTAATCATATAACTGGAGCCTTCTTCGTGCTTGTCAAGATCTCTGCTTGCTGTCATTCAATATGTATATTCCAGTGGATACAAATCTGCTCTGATCAAGTAATGTATACACAGGTGCACGGCTCGTGACTGCATATCAGAGCTGTATCTTGGGATGAACCGTGCACCTAAGTGACGATCACAAGATCAGTTATATCTATGTCCACTACAAGTAAACAATGAAGGTTCCTATTGCATGACAGCAAGCAGAGATCTTGAAAATTTTGAAGAATTGATAAAGAAAATATATTTGACAAATAATAAGGCTGGAGATGCACAGTGTGAATACGCTGCAGAATTTTACAAACCACCACAGCAAACACTACCTGAAATTGGGTGTGTTTTGATGTGCACGCCACCCGGTTTGCACACTTTACATTGCAAAGGCTGAGAGCTGCGGGGTTTAACATGCAGGTTTAACACTTACAGTGCAGGTTTCTTTGTGTTGTGGTCTTTAGTTGCAGCATGTAGGTGAGAACTGTTCAACCTTACCCGCTATGCTGATACTGTAGATGGTTCACAGTGGCTAAACCCGCTGCAATCCCTGCCCGGGACTAACATTTAACATTTGCTTTCTGAGACTAGGAGGCTCCTTTAAGGCCTCATGCACACTGAGCCTATATGACTTTTGCAGCTATAAACCATACTGCAGAACATCATCATGTCCAACACACTGGACAAGATGTCAGAATAAAACATATAACTGGAAACCAGCCATTATTACCTGATACATGGTGAAGGTGTAGTACATGGCCGGAGGCAGCCAGGCCCAGCAGTGCACAGGTGCACAAGACCTAATCCATCCACTCGCCTGCCTACAATCCATGGAGTGGCTGGATCCTCATTATTCCAAATGCACATAGATAAGGCTACATTCACACGGTCACGGGTGCATTTTTTTTTTATTGATATTTTTATGGAAGGAAAAACAAAATTGCAGGTTAAATTATGTTATCTGCACCAAAAAGTGCATCAAAACTCTATGCACCCAACCTGACCATGTGAATGTACCCTTAGGCCTCATACACATGAACATTGAGACCATTGAGAAAAAGGGTGCTGGCGTCTTCATAAATCAGCCGCATGACCCAGCACCAGAATGGAGATCTAGACCAGTTAGGAACTCGCATAGATTATAACTCACTCCAGAAAACTGGCGGGTGTTATAATAAATATGCCGGGCCAAGGCGTCGCTACCCTGCTCCCTGCCCTGCTCTGCCCACACAACAAGACACAGATCTGGGGTTGTGATGCACATGAAAGGCCTTGCATCAAATGTGCGCCACAATATCATCCCTCTATGTCAGAAAACTGATGTAGGATTGATAAATTGCCCCCGATATGTTCTAAAAGCGGCCGTGTGAGGGTCAGTTTTGATGTTTATGTGAATAAGTCTACTATATGGTGCCAGTCACATGGTCACAGAGCCTTGCCATGGGTTTTGAACAAAACCTCAAGTGATACCTCATTATCTTTTGCAGGTCTTATTATGTAGGGGTGCCAGCGCTTGTGAGTGATCATAGGTAGGTGTTGGGTGACCCGTCTTATCTAATACTATGGGCATCACAAATAGGTTGTAAGCCAGCATGGTGCAACACACATAACGGTGTGACCAGTGCCTTATCGGAGCCTTATATGTGTGCGCTGGGAATACTAAGCATCCACCTGCCTCATGGATGATAGGGGAGGGGGTGGATGTCCCCTAATATTTTGCATCTACGCAGCCTCCACCATCCTGCCTTGATCTAGTATTGAGTAACCCTGCCCTGTATCCAGTGATAGGACTCCATATAGGCTCTGTGTTCAGAAGAGATGAGTTTTTAGTGCAAGAGTTGCAAAACTACAACTCCCAGCATTCTAAGGCCGGGGCTCCATGTTGTGAAAACACTGCGGTGGAAAGACTGTGGCGAAAACCGCTGCGTTTTACAGTACCTGCAAAGTGGATAGGATTCTAGCTAATCCCATCCACACATTGCAGAAAAATATCCGCAGCAGACATGCGGCGATTTCAAAAACCATCACATTATTGTAAATAGCAGCATGTCAATTGTATCTACGGAAATGCCAGCGGTTTCCCTAGAGGTATAATAGGGGCAGAAAGTCCGCAGAGGAAAACTCCACAGACTTTCTGTGAAAAGTGCTCAGAAAGAATTGCAATGCATTTCCCGCTGTGGTCTTTTCCGCAGCGCTTTTTGGCTGCAGCCCGCTACGTGGGGCCTTAAGAAGTCACTGCACAATAGGAGTTGTAGTTTTGCAATGGCTAGAGAGTCACAGGTTGGAGTTTACGGATTTAGGCCCCATGTACTAAGAACAAATCCGGTCTGGAAAATCTGGTCTATACGTCGGCCTGAGACCCTGAGTGCAGGCCAGTGAAGCCGCAGGCAGGGACCCCCAATGTCATAGATCACTATGATGCAGAGAGTCCAGGTCTCCAGACTGTGAGAAGCAGATTTTCTGGCCTGGAATCATCCATGTGCATGGGGCCTTAGCGGGTATTATACCAGGATTAGATCACGCATGAATCTGCAACTGCCCTTTAAAAAAAACATGGCTGCCCTACAGCATTAACCCGCACATTATATCCCAGCATGAAGGCGAACCAGCTCTGGGAGGGAGAGCATTGACTTATTTGATTTATCCAAATAAAACCTATAGAAACAATCATAAAAAGCGATTATTTCTCTAATGTTCTGTATTATTTGCTTCATCTCTCTAATTGCATCCAAGTAATCTGCAGAATTGAGAGGTAATGAGCAATATTTCTTTAAAACGCATTAAACAATACTGTCAAAATGCAAATTTATTCATTAAGTATAAATGAGCTTGGTAAATATTCATGAAGTGTCGCTCGCTGCGTATAATTAATCCCGTGGACTATATGTCCAAAACCATTTACAAGTGCAGGGAAAATTCTTCCGCAGACAGATCACAACCACGGGAGCGAGGAGGAGAAGAGATTAGAAGCGGCTCTGCAGTGGAGGGAACGTCTCTCGTGTTTGTCTACGCAACACAAAATTAAAGGGGAAGGTCTTATTGTCAGGAAACACACCTAGAAACAGAGCAGGAGTTATTTTAAGACAGGTTCACTTTAAGGGGTTTGTAAAGGGCTTGTCCAGGAACTGAAGGTCATCAATATCAGTATAGGTCATCAATATCAGATCGATCAGACCCATCCCAATGAGGTATATCAGCCATCGGACGCCATATACTTTGTATAGGATTAGAAGCAGCCCTCTCCTATTCAAGTGTATGGGAGCGGGAGTGCAGTACCAGGCGCCACCACTACAGCGTACAGAGCTCAATACGCTGTATACAGCTTCTGGTCCGTACACTGTAGCGGTGGTGGTGGTCCATACACTCAAATAGGAGCAGGGCTGCTTCCGGCCGTATACCTGGTGTATGGATTCCCGCAACCAAAACAAAACAGATGATTGGGACAGGGTCTGGGTGTTGAACCCCCACTGATCTGATACTGATGTCCTATAATGTGGATAGAGCATCAGTATCAATTACCTTCAGGTTCTGAACAACCTCTATAATATTGATGAACTATCCTTAGGATAAGTCATGAAATATCAGATTTGCAGGGGTCTGACACATGGGACCCCCACCGATCAGCTGTTTGAAGTGGACACAGTGCCACGGTCTGTTTGCAAATGAATGGGGATGAACTGCAATACCAATATCTATATGCAGGGCTGGGGTGATATACTGGGGTCTGGTGGCTCTAACCTATCTATCTGCAGGGCTGGGGTGATATGCTGGTTCTGGTGACCCTAACCTATCTATCCGCAGGGCTGGGGTGATATGCTGGGTCTGGTGATACTAACCTATCTATCCGCAGGGCTGGTGTGATATGCTGGGTCTGGTGACACTAACCTATCTATCCGCAGGGCTGGTGTGATATGCTGGGGTCTGGTGACACTAACCTATCTATCCGCAGGGCTGGGATGATATGTTGGGTCTGGTGACACTAACCTATCTATCTGTAGGGATGGGGTGATATGCTGGGTCTGGTGACACTAACCTATCTATCTGTAGGGCTGGGGTGATATGCTGGTTCTGGTGACACTAACCTATCTATCTGCAGAGCTGGGGTGATATGTTGGGTCTGGTGACACTAACCTATCTATCTGCAGGGCTGGGATGATATGTTGGGTCTGGTGACACTAACCTATCTATCTGTAGGGCTGGGGTGATATGCTGGGGTCTGGTGACACTAACCTATCTATCTGCAGACCTGGGGTGATATACTGGGGTCTGGTGACACTAACCTATCTATCTGCAGGGCTGGGGTGATATGCTGGTTCTGGTGACACTAACCTATCTATCTGCAGGGCTGGGGTGATATGCTGGGTCTGGTGACACTAACCTATCTATCTGCAGGGCTGGGGTGATATGCTGGTTCTGGTGACACTAACCTATCTATCTGCAGGGCTGGGGTGATATGCTGGTTCTGGTGACACTAACCTATCTATCTGCAGGGCTGGGGTGATATGCTGGTTCTGTTGACACTAACCTATCTATCTGCAGGGCTTGGGTGATATACTGGGGTCTCTTGATACTAACCTATCTATCTGCAGGGCTGGGGTGATATGCTGGGTCTGGTGATACTAACCTATCTATCTGCAGGGCTGCGGTGATATGCTGGGTCTGGTGACACTAACCTATCTATCTGCAGGGCTTGGGTGATATGCTGGGTCTGGTGATACTAACCTATCTATCTGCGGGGCTGGGGTGATATACTGGGTCTGGTGACACTAACCTATCTATCTGCAGGGCTGGGGTGATATGCTGGTTCTGGTGACACTAACCTATCTATCTGCAGGGCTGGGGTGATATGCTGGGGTCTGGTGACACTAACCTATCTATCTGCAGGGCTGGGGTGATATGCTGGGGTCTGGTGACACTAACCTATCTATCTGCGGGGCTGGGGTGATATGTTGGGTCTGGTGATACTAACCTATCTATCTGCAGGGCTGGGGTGATATACTGGTTCTGGTGACACTAACCTATCTATCTGCAGGGCTGGGGTGATATGCTGGGGTCTGGTGACACCTATCTATCTGCAGGGCTGGGGTGATATTCTGGGTCTGGTGACACTAACCTATCTATCTTCAGGGCTTGGGTGATATGCTGGTTCTGGTGACACTAACCTATCTATCTGCAGGGCTGGGGTGATATGCTGGTTCTGGTGACACTAACCTATCTATCTGCAGAGCTGGGGTGATATGCTGGTTCTGGTGACACTAACCTATCTATCTGCAGGGCTGGGGTGATATGCTGGGGTCTGGTGACACACCTATCTATCTGCGGGGCTGGGGTGATATTCTGGGTCTGGTGACACTAACCTATCTATCTGCAGGGCTGGGGTGATATGGTGGGTCTGGTGACACTAACCTATCTATCTGCAGGGCTGGGGTGATATACTGGTGTCTGGTGAAACTAACCTATCTATCTGCAGGGCTGGGATGATATGCTGGTTCTGGTGACACTAACCTATCTATCTGCAGGGCTGGGGTGATATGTTGGATCTGGTGACACTAACCTATCTATCTGCAGGGCTGGGGTGATATGCTGGTTCTGGTGACACTAACCTATCTATCTGCAGGGCTGGGATGATATGCTGGGTCTGGTGACACTAACCTATCTATCTGCAGGGCTGGGGTGATATGCTGGTTCTGGTGACACTAACCTATCTATCTGCAGGACTGGGGTGATATGCTGGTTCTGGTGACACTAACCTATCTATCTGCAGGGCTGGGGTGATATGCTGGTTCTGGTGACAATAACCTATCTATCTGCAGGGCTGGGGTAATATGCTGGAACTGTACACAGCCATGAACAATCCTTGGTAAAAACCTGTTGTTGGAAACATATAATTCAATAAAGACGAATAGCAACAATCCCACTGTCTTGAAGAAAATATCATAAAATATAACTTTTAATGAATAAATATTTAAGATTTAGAGAAAATCGTGTGTCCAACTTCAATATTAAAATAAACTGGAACCATCTTATCAGTCAGTAGGACATTCTCATGGGGAGGAGAAATACCATATGGCATCACAGGGTGGATTACGTGGGGTGACCCTTGCTCTGACCACTAAACCCCGGAATCCAAGACTCCCCCCTAATAAGGGCAGTACCACACACTATCCCTGTCACTGACCCTAGTTCTGTCGCTGCAGCAATGCTATGGTATATGTGTCATGTCTTGGTCTCACCGAGTATATTTGTTAGTGACAGTACGAACCGAGAAAGGAGCGATAGAGAAAAACATAAATGTCAGTCTAGGAAATCTTTCCAAGTGACCGGCCGGCGTGTACAGGTAAAGGTTATCCAGACTCATAATGGCGTATTACGGTTCTTTTCCATTATATTCCAAGTTCAGAGGTGCAGCCGCCCTGATAAAACATTTATAAGTCACACACGTCACAATAGTACAGCAGCGATAGCAGACATAATCTGTTCTTAGGGCATTTTTGGGAATACCTGTACCTGGGAATTGCCTACATTACAATTACAAAAGTTAAAATTCTGCAGTCACCACTAGGGGGAGCTCAGGAGTTCCGTGTATAAACTGTATGCAGTAAAGTTGAGCTCCCTCTACTGGCAGCCTCAAGTATACATAGTAAAATGGTCAACCAACTGCTATATAAAGCTGTATTCACATGGTGTAGTATGTGCAGCAGAGGTAGAGACGGGATCAGACATAGTAATATTTCTCCGCCGTGGATCCATGACACATTACAGCAGGGCATACTGTGGACTCTGATGTCTTCTTTCCCGCCGCTCAGAAGGATGCGGGCCGAGCACCGAGATGTCGCATCGCTGATCTGTGGCCTTAATCAACTAAAAAGCTTTTTCATTTTTGGCTCCTGCTGGAAGCATTTACTGTTGTTCTGAGAACTCCTCATGTCAAACTTCATTTATGTAATGGCAGCAAATGAAAGTCAGTTCAATACACTCCATTTATCTTCCTGGTCAGCAGCGATGGATGCAAAGTCCATCAATTCGGAATATGAGAGAGACAAAAAAAAAAGTGCTGATGGCTGCGCGTGTCGCTGCTCAATATCTGAAAAATGGTCTGACCCAGAAACAATCATCCTGAACCGGCAGGAACAATTCTGTCCTCCGCCAGGGTAATGTCTCACAGGCAACAGAGAAATGGGTCAAATTAGAAACCACAGAGGGGCGACTGTCACGTACTGAAGGCATACTTATGAGACCGGGTGATGCCCACGATGTACGGTGGCCCACAGAGCCCATATAGTGGACCTGCAGGGTTGTTATAAGGCCTCCCCTTATAACCAATGGGGGGATTTATTAACCCATCTACTCCAGTTTTCTGGCACACTTATGAGACGGGGCTGCCTGCGTTGTACGGTGGCCCACAGAGCCCATATAGGTCTGTATAGTGGACCCGCAGACACATCATAAGGCCTCCTCTTATAACCAATGGGGGGATTTATTAACCCATCTACTCCAGATTTCTGATATACTTATGAGACCGGGTGATGTCCACGATGTACGGTGGCCCACAGAGCCCATATAATGGACCCGCAGGGTTGTTATAAGGCATCCCTTTATAACCAATGGGGGATTTATTAACCCATCTACTCCAGATTTCTGATATACTTATGAGACGGGGGCTGCCAACGATGTACGGTGGCCCACAGAGCCCATATAGGTCTGTATACTGGACCCGCAGACACATCATAAGGCCTCCCCTTATAACCAATGGGGGGATTTATTAACCCATCTACTCTAGTTTTCTGGTATAGATGGGTACTAATGTGGCTAACTTTCATATGTCAAAGATGTGTCACATTGTGTGTTCTGCACCTCGCTTAAAGGGGTTGTCCCATTATGGACACTTATCTACTATCCACAGGACAGGAAATAAGTGTCCAATCACTGGTGGCCCAAATGGTCCCCAGTGGTCAGGAGAATGGGGATTGAAAGTGTGACCGTGGGTTTATTCACTTCTATGGGGCTGTGGGCATTGCCGGAGATTACAGTCCCACCAGGCCCATAGAAGTGAATAGAACGCTTGTCACACAAGCGCACTGGCAACCAGAACTGAAGCAGCGCCACCTATTGGCTAAGCTACTATTAACTGCTCCATTATAGGATCCACTGCCCTAGCCATGAGACACTACAATTACTTCCTAAAGGAGTTTTCCAGGATTAGAAGGCATGGCTGCTTTCTTTCAGAAAAAGTTCCACGTCCTCTTCTCAGGAGGTGACGTCACGTCTGTTGGTCATGTTGCATTTGAATGGGACTGAGCTGCAGCATGGTCATGTGACCAACAGACGTGATGTCACTTCCCAAGAAGAAGAAGAGGAACTTTGTGAAAGAAAGCAGCCATGTCTTCTCATCCGACCAGAAAGTTTAGTTAGCATTCTATAAAAGAACACTGGAAAATTCTATGACGACTGGTTGTATTATAATGCTGAAGCCCTCTCTCGGCCCCCTGAGTATATAGCATCTGGAGCGTATACCTCAGTCATTCCCACAAGATGGTTAGTATTGATCGGTAATGATCAGTACACAGAGCGGCTCCTCTCGTGCTGCACCTTGTATTTACTTTCTATACTCACTTCAACTTTTTCTATTAAATTCCAGCATTTCAAATGAATCTTATTGGAGTCTCAGCGAAGCAAAGTCTTCAGCTTAAGTGGGGTTTAGGGCTCTAATTCTGTGAAGTACTGACCGAGCGCGCTCAGATTAGTCAGGGAAATTCACAACTTTCTTACACCGTTAAAAAGTTAAAACTCAAGGGAACCATCTAGGATCTGCGCCAAAAAAGTTTAGGTACTTGAAGGAACAAGATCGAGAAAATAACACAATGTAATACATTGTAATGGCGGGATTTAAAGGGAAAGCTGGATTTTTAATAGTCACGGCCAGAGGTTATTTCTCTGCAATTTTAGGGAGGCTGAATTAAGTAAAACTCACCCAGGATGATGTCAAGTGTTGTCGCCTTTACTGTCCACAGTGATGGGGAGGGGGATTACACATAGAGGCACAAAATAAAGAGCATCTGATGAAATGTAAAAATTAAAGGAGCAACTGCTAAATGTGTGAATGTCTGAATACTCTGGACTGGACACTGGTGGGATGTTCCCATTATTTACACTGCTAAGCAGCTGGGATGGACATTTCACACTATCTATCTACAGGTCTATCTATATTAAATCATCTATCTCTCTATCTATGTATCTATCACTTACCACTCTTCTATTCCATCTGTGTCTCTGTATCACTGACAGTATTTATGTCAAATTGTCTATCTATCTATCTTTTTTTTTCTTCTCATATCTATCTATCTATCTCATATCTATCTCTCCATATCTATCTATATCATATCTATCTACGTACCTATCCATTTCTTCCCTTTATTAGTCTTCTATCTGCTTTTATTCCGTTTGTGCCACAGTATCTGTCTGTCTATCTACCTACCTATTTCAGTTTCTGTGTCTATATATCTATTTGTAATCTAACTATTGATCTGTCTGCATGTTTCACATCCATCTATTAATCTATCTAGCTAGTCTATCATGCCATATATATCTAATATATATCTGTTTCTTCCAGTTTCTCAGTTTTCCCTTTGCTTCTATTCCACATGTGCCTTTGTGTCTCATATACTGTATGTCTATACATCTTTGTATCTAATCTATCTATCTATCTATCTATCTATCTATCTATCTATCTATTTCTTGCCCTTTAACAGTCTTCCCTCTGCTTCTCTTCTTCTTGTGCCTATGTCTATAAATCAATATATCTATATAACTTTCATCTATCATCTTTCTATTTCCTCCCTTTATTAGCCTTTCCTCTGCTTCTATTCCTCTTTTGCATCTGTATCTCTTATCTGTCTATAAATCTATCTATCCCATATCTATCTATCTCATTCTTATCCATCTATCTATCTATCTCATATCCATCTATCTCATATCTATCTATCTATCTATCTATCTCATATCTATCTATCTCTATATCTATCTATCTCATATCTATCTATCTATTATCTATCTATCTATCTCATATCTACCTATCTATCTCATATCTATCTATCTATCTATCTATCTATCTATCTATCTATCTCATATCTATCTATCTATCTATCTATCTATCTATCTCATATCCATCTATCTCATATCTATCTATCTCATCATCTATCTATCTATCTATCTATCTATCTATCTATCTATCTATCTATCTATCTCTTCCCCTTTATCAGTCTTCCTTCTGCTTCTATTCCATCTGTGCCTCTGTATTTTATCCCCCCCTCTTCTCCACCACTTCCCCCGCTGCTCCCATTTTTCATCCTTATTTTTGATAAGATGTAATCTGTAGACAGACATATTTCGGGGGTGACACATTGCGCCATTTCCTTCTACTGTAAACAACAATTTACAAAGTGGCTGCATTAACAGATGAAATGTTCCTTTTAAAGTGAAGATTTGATGCCAATTCATGAATGCAAATTGTTTAGTACAGTCTGTTATACAAATAGCGGCTGCCTGTGGGAAGCAGTAAGTCATCTGCGAGACACTTGTGGCAAACAACCCGTGGAGTTAGTGAACTTGGCAGGAAGACACAGACGACATTTTTCTAAGGATGAATTGTTATTGAACAATCTCTTTGATTGATTGAGCACAAATGGGCCCTGGGCTTCACATAGCAGCACACAGGCACGTCCTTATACATCGCCTCAAGGTACCCGGAGTATTACCGCGCCGTCTGCTCGCCTGTTGTAAGGGAAGATGAATAGCGATTTACCCATTTCATTCTTTTGGCACATTAATATGTCAAATACCATCCAGGCTCATTACTGGTGAGAACAAAACTGATGAAATACAATTTTATACCCAAATTTTTTTCTCTGAAGTTTCTCTGAAGGGGTTTTCCAACATTACCAAGAATTTCCATTAAATAAAATCTTTCACCACCTCCACCAACTTGAGCGTTCTTATACTTTAACAGGCGCGGCTCCACTGATTCTGATACAGTTGGAATTTTTCCTCTAGCCCCCACCATTCCTGAGCAATCATTGCTGTTAAGTTTGTTGCCTGACATGTTAACTAGACTCCCTAATGTCTAGTGGGTGATGTCAGTTGGGAGCAGGTAAGGGGGTGTGACTCAGAACTCTGACAGTGTTCACCACTGATTGGAGCTCTGAGTCACGCCCTTCTTTGCCTGCTCCTCCCTGACAGCACCCACTGGATATTAGAGAGTCTAGTTAGCATATCAGGCAACAAACCTAACAGCAATGATTGCTCGGGAACGGTGGGGGCTAGAGGAAAAATTCCAACTGTGCCAAAATCAGTGAAGCAGCGCCTATTTATGGATAAAAGAACTGGAGATGGTGACAGGTTGTCTTTAATATATAAACCATTTCCTCTTTGATATATAGAGCCAACAGAGATTGTCACATCAGTTAGGCTTATAATGTCTTTTCCCTATCTCAGACCCACTAGGGCCAAATTTATCAGTATGTTTTTGGAGGTCAGTTTAAGAAACAAACTTGATTTAAAGACCCTAGCATTCCCAGCCAATAGTGGTAACTACTAAGCCCCTGATCATCACTGGAGGGTACGGGTGTTGGATCTCCACCAAGCTATCCAAAGAATATTCCATCAGTATAATAGTCCCAAAAAAGCCCTTTAATATATTACCAGTGCGAGTCTTGGACTGCCTTTTGAGCCAATTTTACAAAAAATTATCTCCAGGAAACCTCTTTAAGATCACCTATAGAAATGGCCAAAAATAAAATCTGCACTATAACTGGATGCTATGACGTTTTACACAGTACACAAACTCTTGTGTACTGCCTACTCATTTTTTTTTGGGAGGGGGCAATTATTTGCCTACTGTTAATAGGGAATTTGACAGATACACTTAAAGATGCAGGTCTGATGTCACTATGAATATTGAATGATTTTTTTTTTTGTTTGCTTGTCCCATTTTCTAGTAGATTAGATTTGGCGCCGGTCTTCATCCTGTCAGCGCCAGCCACCTGTATTGTAAATGTAACACTGCATTTATCCACTGATGTAAATTGGTGTTATAGTGAAATCTCCATGAGGTGCCAGTCTCCTCCGTGACTTTACCTTTCTACGTCTTGTTTGCAGGGAGAAAAAAAACACAAGACGATTCACATATTTTGACTTAAAGACGGCAATAGCTCTCCCTCCTGCCGGCATCCATGACAGTCCTCAGGCTGAAGTGATAAAGCCTTGTAGGACAGGTTGTAACTTACCCAACAAAATATTCCGCTGTTGTTGCTGCTGAAGCAAGAAAACACATAATGAAATAACAGAATCTCATTTTTTTCCCTGACAGCGCCTTCACAATGCTGGCATTATCTGCATTATCTAATATGCTGCTTTGAAGCTGGCGGTGATTGTGATGGGGCCATAATCACACTACTATGGAAAGCAGCGCTGAAAGGATTCACAGATTCCAGACGTAAAAGATCAGAATTATAATCAGGCAAAAATACGCTCGTCCAAAAAAATCAGCTAGATACACCGTGCCATAGATATGTGTGTCTATGAGAAGGTGAGACAGCAGAGGCCCCTGCTAGAGGCGGATTTGGCCTTTCTGGGCCCAAAGTTATTAAGGGTGCCCCCGCATAGTGCTCCCCATAGAGTATAACGCCATTTTAGGGCCACACACACACACTGTAATGCCCTTAGAGCCCCACACGCAATATACTATCCCCCACATAGTATAATGCTCTTTTAGGCCCCCCCACACACAGTATACTGCCCTAAGCGGGCAAAGCGCCCCAGACACAGAATATTGCCCCCTTAGTGCCCCAACACACAGTGTACTTTTCCCTTACTGCCCCCCACATTCAGTATAATGCCCTTAGCCCCACAAGCAATATACTGCCCCCCCACACAGTATAATGCTCTTTTAGGCCCCACACACACAATATATCGCCCTGAGAGGGCAAAGCGCCCCAGACACAGAATAATGCCCCCTTAGTACCCCAACACACAGTATACTGTTCCCTTAGTGCCGCCACACACAACATTGCCCCTTTTGTGACCCACACACAGTATAATACCCCCAACTGCCCCACACACAGTATACTTGCCCGTCAGTGCCCCTATACACAGTATGCTGTCCCATAGTGATCCCCACACACAGTATACTTACCCTTCAGTTACCCCCCACACAGTAAAATGCCACATAGTGCCCCCCACAAATTATACTTACCTTTCAGTTCCCTCACGCACAGTATAATGCCCCATAGTGCTCCCCACAGTATATTTACCTTCCATGTGTCTCCATGACTACAGACTACAAACAAACCCTATGTAGTCTGATCCTGCAGATCGTTCCTTCAATCCTTCACCGCTCCTATGCACATCCGTGTGTCTCCATAACTACAGACTACAAACCCTGTGTAGTCTGATCCAGTAGACCTTCTCTTCAATCCTTCGCTACTCCTATGCACATCTGTGTGTCTCCATGGTGACAGACTACAAACAATACCTGTGTAGTCAGATACTGCAGGCATGCGTTACCCTTTTTTTTTTTAATTGGATATTTATTTTCTGTAATGCTATAACAACCTTTAAGATACTTTTGTAACTAAGACAAGTGAAAAATTAAGGTTTTGAAATGTTTTTATTTATATAAACATGTTAAAAAAATATTTCACAGACATTCCCAATGATTGTATAGAAAAAAAACAAAATTACAATTTCCTACATAAAAGGTACAGAAAGGATACAACGTTCCAATGATATTGTGTCTCATGTATTGAAGTATATGATGTAAATTATAGACAGATACATTTATATGACAACCTGTCTGTACCGGGAGGGATGTAAGGCCTCATGCACACGGCTGTATTAGGACAACCGCTCCGTTGGATGGATCCATAATCTAGCAGCCATAGACGTCGGGGAGGCCATATTGTACCTTAATATACCTCCAATTTCATACGGAGGCATGCAGAGGTTGTTGTGTTCAGATTCATGAGAAATTTGACAGAATAAGATCTGCTGGAATGTTATGGAGGTACTCTGCCTTAGAAACATTGTATCTAGAGAAGTTTATCTATGTAATATAGTATAGTGCCATATGGAGGCAGCACATGCTTTTACATTGGGTGCCTATGGCTTCACGTGTTACTGCACTGACTGTACTGCGCCATGTGCATGAGCCTTTAGATTATCTACCGTAACAACTAAAATGGATACAACGTATAGAATTATAAGTAGTGTCTGCAACCTACGGCTCTCCAGCTGTGGTGAAACTACAACTCCCAGCAGTTCTGTGAGAGTCTTCTTGCTAGAAGATGTAGTTTCCCATGAGGTGGAGCTCCTTAGGTTTAGGCTGCAGATCACGACGTTGGAACGTAACTCAGATACAACATTCTTGCTACATTCTGTGCAATATTAAAGGGATTCTCCAAGACTTCAACACTGATCCCCTGTCCTTAGAGTGATGGGTGTCCGACCTCTAGGACCTGAAGGTGCCATAGCACTGCTAAGACATGAATGGGAAGAGCTGCAGTACCAGATATAGACACCCATAATGGATAGGACAGCGATGTCAAAGTACTGGAGAGCCCATAACCAATAGAAAGTGCCCTTGAGTAATGTATAAAATAATACAAAAAGTGAGTATTAAAAGCTACCAGAGATTGCTTCTGACACATAAAAATACACATGAAAACATAAAGTATACTTGTCGTCTCGTAAATCGGCACTGCCACTCTTATTATAGCTCAGTACTATTGTGTTTCAAGTTTTTGCAGTCCAGTTGTACATTAAAAAAATAGCAAAAAAAATTCCTATTTTTATAGCATGTTCTTTTACGTATTTTTAGATTTATTTTGTTTATTGCAGCTTTTTGCACTGTGGCTATTACCGGTATACTATATTATATACTATAGACTGTATATAGCATAGTATAGTATATTTTTGCAATTTTGGGCCCACGGAGGGTGCACAAAACGTGAGCCCTGGATTTCCAACCACCCTGGGAATTTGAGGCATACTTGCCAAGATTTGACAAGTTTTGGGGCACGACATGCTGCCTTTTCGCGTCACATCCCTTTTTTTGGGATGTGGGCAAGCAGTGTGCTGGCTATGCCCCTTTTTAGGAACATGACTGGTACGTAAAGTACCCATGTCACTTGTAAAGAATCACCATGTCGCCTGTAGAGCGAGCCCGGCAGACGTGACAACGTCCCGCCAGGTCATGGGAGATCTATCCACCCTGCTGGGAGTCCAGGAGGTCCCCCCCTGTTTTTGGGGAGAGTTGTCAAGAATGAATTAGGAGGGCCTAGGTACAGTTTGGTGATCCTATGCGCCAGGTGGACTTGTGGTTATACATGCTTATTGCTGTCCCTCTGGCTTGGCTATCTCCATAATTCCCATAAGGGCCACACTCACGAATGTACGGTCAGCTCTCCTATAAGTGGCTGCGACAAGGGTCACATTTTCTTGTCCAACCAACCTTATTCCGGCCCTGACATTTAGCAACGTACCGCTAAATGACTTACAAAACTGTAATGTGACGCCCCCCTTTTTACAAAAAAAAGCAGCTATACGCTATATAAAATATATGTTCGGCCAATTTCTAAAAACATAATGTATATGGCACTATTCAAGAAATTCTAGGCTGACTACACCACGTCATGACTAAGATGAATTTCATGATAAGAAATTTGGCAACAAACTTCATTTATTGCGCCACTACGTCTGTGGTACTTGTCATAGAACAAGATTAAAAATGACTAAAAATTCTAATGTACAGCGCCACAGGTAGGGTGGTGGCTGTGCCTGGAACTACAGCTCAGTCCAATTCCTTTGAATAGATGCTGAAATTGTAGATCACCTTAATTCACATTTGTTTGCCGAGTCCGGACCCAATTCCATCTAGAAACACCTCCGAATACCCAAAGAGATCACCGGTTTTTATAGTAATTTGCATAGACTCCACCCCTTTGAAGCCCAGTTCGAGGAATTCTCCTGTGAAAATAGGGACTGTTGGCTGATATGAAGACCTCTTTGACTAATCTCTATTATTACAAGTGTACGGAACTACGGGGCAACTCAGATACAGTAAAGACATAGATCGGTATACGTAACCCACACAACGACGACATTATGTGCACGACACTTAGAGGTATTGGGTGCATGAAGTAGATATGTATAAAAATGAGCCGATCCCTACAAATAACCTAAAAAAATATATAGATATAAAAATACTTGCTTACGTCATCATTTTTCATGCTTCATAAAAAAACATTACAAAAAGTTTTTCGAGTTTCTACAAAGAAGAAGGTTGTTTAAAGCATTGTTATGTCAAGTATTCGTTCACAGTATCGGATATTATTACAGCAGTGATAGTGATGGTGAGCTGAGTGGTGGGTAGGACTACGGGCCACCATGTTAGTCAGGATATAGTCATCTGGATTGTAGGCCTCAAGCCTAGGCCATGGGCCAATGTCTCAGGCGGCCACAGACAGGAGAATGTCTCCTTACTACCAATGGCATCGGTTCTTGAGACATCTTTCCCATCGTCTTGAGTACCACCATGTTAGTCATGTATAGACATCTAGATTGTAAGTGTTTAGGCCTTACTCTCAAACCTAGGCCATGGGCCAGTGCCTCAGGCAGCCACAGACAGGAGACTATCTTCTTACTGCCAATAACATGGGTTATTGAAGCATCTTCTCATCGTCTTGAGTGCCACCATGTTAGACATGATATGGTCATCTGGAATGTAGGTGTTTAGAAATTGCACTCAAGCATAGGCCTAGGGCCAGACCCTTGGGTGATAACAGACAGGAAAATGTCTCATTGCTGCCCTATGCAGGGTCTGGGGAAGGGGGGGAGGTAAATAAAAAAAGAAGGGATACTTACCTGACCTTGGTCCTGCTTTGCAGTGTCGGGTCCCCTGTTTCAACTCATACCTGCAGAGGCAGTTCAGTTGACTGTTGCGGCCAATCATTGGCCTCAATAATCACATGCTGAGTGTTGGTGACGTATTTGCAGTGATGTCATCCATCGGCACCCAGCACTGATTGGCTGCAGTGACAGACCCGACGCCACAATGGAGGATCAGAGGCAGACGAGTATCTCTCCTTTTTTAATTTTACCCTACCCCCTGCCCTCCCTGTCTACAATAATGCACCTATACTACTCCATAGGAATAATTCACAGATTCAGAACATCAGGTCTGTCCCTTCTCCTGACAAGTATATTGTTTAGTAAATTTCTGTATTCTTAGTGATATGATCAATATCCAGCTGACAGAAGGTAGGGCACCTTAAAATCCCTCTGTGATTGGGCTGTTCTTCTATTATTCCTCCTAGAAATGTATTAATAAATTGACACCTTGGTGCTACCATTCCTCCTCTTTAGCTACTCCTAGTGGAGAATGCGGACTCTCAGAATTTACCAAATCAGGGGCCCTGGAGCTCTGTATAAGAAAGACTGAGCTCCAACCACTATAAAGATATGATATGATAGTGAACGGCACAGAATGTTAAATCTAAAACGGATATAATGTTGACCTCCAGTTATAAAAGAACTTATCATAAATGAATAGTACAAGTGAATATAAGAAACTTTCTAATATATTTTATTAAAGAATTGTGTTTCCTTCTCCACTTATCAGGATGAGTTACTTTTTACATAGAAGTCTATGGAGAGAGGGAGGAGAAGTCTGCTGGAAAAGATACACCTCAGCTGCTACACTGTGAGTGAGGGAGCTCTTCTGACACTGCTGTATCACTGCGTAGAAGGAGGCATTAAATCAATGAACAACCTTGTTCTCTCCCTTCTCCATAGACTTCTGTGTGTGAGGTGAATAAAAAGTTGGACTCTATATAAATAAACAGACTGAGTGAAGATATAAAGGAGGAGAGCAGCCTAATAAGTGAAGAAGGAAAAAGATTTCTTCAATAAGACATATTATAAAGTGTCTTATATTCGCCTGCACTATTCATTTATAACAGGGATTTTATAATTGGAGGTTCACTTTAAATATTGAGACCACAGTCCATGCTGGGAGTGGTAGTTTTGAAATTGCTATAGGGCTACAGGTTGTGGCCACTGGTTTAGAGAATAGATAGTAATGCTTTGCTCTGTCCACTGCTATTTACAGGACTGTGTCGGCGCCCCCTACTCTCCGAGGCATAAAGTGCTTGTACCCTCCCGTCCTGTGCCGTATGTCTCACCCCCCGCTCAGTATGTTCCATTGTGTTTTGAGGCTCTGATGCATTATTGTAGTCCGCTGCTTGGTCCTTTATATTAAGATAATGACCAGTCCGGGTGGCTGAACGTTATATTGTGTAGCTTCGCCCACTTGGCAAATACTCGTTTTTCGGTGATGAATCGGTGTCCTCCATAGGGGGCGTTTTCGTGGAGGATGTACTCATCGCATTCATATCGCCCTGGCTCGTAGTAATGGTAAGGAACTTTCCGGAAGCCATTAGTCCTAATACAGTAAAACAGGATGATCATTCAATATTAGTCATATAAGAGGGGAATATACACGAAAGCCCATGTACCCACAATCAAGGATGTTACAGGGTCCTTGAAGAGTGGTGGCCCGGAGATAGTTGGTCCACTTTGCTACAGGGCAGAGGTGTACATGTCTTGCTCCACAGTTATTATTTTACACACTTTCCGTACCCCAATTGACAAGGAGGTATGGCTTATTAGAAATTGGGTGTGACTCAGCGGAAAGGGGGTGTGGCTCAAATGTGACAATGTGTTGAAAAATTGTGCCAAAATTTTGGTTGAATTTAAGTCAACCAGGAGGTGGTGTAAAATCAGACAATCTGTAACAATATATAATGCATCAGGTAAGAGTGATGTGATACGTACAGTATATGTTTAGCTCACATGACTGATACATTGTAACAAGCCATCACCTGTGAGCAGGAATTTTTTTCTGACAATCTGCACGATCACCCATAGGTGGCACATCCAAGTAATAAGTCATCGATGTCTGTCCTGAGACATCCCTTTAATGAGGTTACTGTGCCTTTAATTATGATCTTACTTGCAATATGTATCATTGATCATTCCATAGATATGGATTCCTTCACAAGCGTCCATCGCAAGGATCAAGGTGAACCAACCCGTGCTGAGATACGATCCGGACTGGACCCTGCAAGACAAAAGAGAATCGGGTCAGGTGCTGTGTACACTATGATATACGTGCAGCATCAACCACAGCATCACAGGGAATTAAAGGGGATGTCCACGTGTGGTTTCCTGGTACAACATTTTATGCTCAGAAAATTCTTAATGCATTTTATGCAAGTTAAATTTTGCAATTCCACCTGCTTGCAGCCACCACTAGGGGGAGCTTTTGAGATTTCTGCATATTGCTATTGAGTTCAAAGTGCGAACAATATGTTCCTGAGCTCCCCCTAGTGGTGGATACAGGTAGTTATAATTTCATAATTTACCCCACATTTATGACAAAGGAAGACTCTTTTGTTATCACATTCCACCCTTACAAGCTAGTGACCTGTTAAGTACCCATACACATTACACACCAATTGTGTCTTGACCCGCCCAATGTGTGCCAACTCCCAGCCGGCCACAAACGTTGATGGAAAGAAAGATCCTGCATGCTGATTCCTTAGCTCCCATAGATAATCCGCCAGCATAGGAATCTGGCAACACTAGAGACACAGCTGAGATGAGCATGCATGTGTATGGGAGGGTTGGGAGGAATACTGCTGTATCTACCTCAATTTTGGTTAAGAATGCCAATTTCTCATGAAACCAATTCAATATTGTAACATTCTAGCAAAACCAATAACAGACCGCAATTCATATCACAACCACAGGGTGGCCACACACAGGCACACACAGGATAGGCATCCCGTGACAAAATATCACAATATCTTATTGTTTTGAAATGCTGGTCATCCCATGCCACACATATCCAGCCAAAAGGAAAGGTAAGGAAGGACACGTGTAGCTGCTGGTGATCGCGTATTTGGCTGACAGCTGTATAAGGAATATGGGAACCTATAGGGTATTTGAAAGGAATCATCTAATCTTAAAGGGAGTGTGTAACCATAAGATCATATCAACCCAGCCCCGCAGATAGATAGGTTAGTGTCACCAGAC